>OY759270.1:45236808-45241808 GCA_963662155.1 Lamellibrachia columna
GTCCAACCCTCTGTCTCCAGATATATCTATGCCTCAATGCCATGCTCAGCTCTCTAGGCTCCAGTCCCACACATTCCGTTAGTCGATAAATGGCTGCCTTGGTTTGCTCTCTCGTGCTCTTGTTGCCACAATATTGACCTTGCTGCCGTTTCATCGTTGCGTCTGTAGCAGTGCCAGGTAAATAGTCGCCTCGTTTCTCGTATATTGTCTATTACTTAGCTCATTACACTGCAGAGCTCTATCTTAATCAACTGTTGCTGCCTATGTCTGTTGAAAGCAGCTCGTACCATTCTTGTGCAACACCCGTCTAGTTGTTTTTGAGAGTTTTTGTCATTGTCCAAAGTGTGCATCCACAGCGGAACACAAACTCTACCGATGCTATGAACAAGCACTGCTACATTTATGCTTGATATTGCAGACTGTCATGTTTGGTCTAATTTGTTTTATTGCTTCCGTGCCAATGGCTTCCTGGTCTTGGTGTTTTGGTCGTTGTGCCGACCCAATTAATTGAAGGCAACGAACTTCTCCAAATCAGATCCTTCCTTGGTAACGATAATGATATTTTTTAAGGTGGTACAACCATGAAATTGGTCTTTCCAGCATTAATTTTCAACCCAGTCCTCTCATGAGAAGACCTTGTGCCTGTGTGGCTTCTGAGAAAAGAGTTATATCGTCTGCAAATTCAAAATATGTCATAGCCATTTTCGGTTTCTTCTTGTAAGTTGTAATCCCAGTTCCTCGTCACATCCGTCTATTGCTGGTCGCAGTGCAGAGTGAATACTACGGAACCTGAATCTCCAGTACAAACTCAACCATCGTAGTGCATATCAATGACTATCACAAAAAGGAATGATGCGAGCGTGTCACAATGCAGAGCTACTGCTAGGATATCAAATAGCTAAATGTTCCCATCCGGTGAAAGATCGCAGGTTACAAAGCATCGAACAACCTTTCGCACTATGCTCTAAGGAGAGGCTATCAATGTAACCGACCTGGCTGTCGTTTCGTTAATGAATGCACATGGTGTGCTGGCAGTAATATATGGGTCAGATATCCCAATCCCAAGCCGGGAAGTCTTCAGACGCCATGCATCACAATATGAACATAGCAGGATCGATTAATCGCTTCGCCAGTCTCGCCAGTAGCTATAAGTTGTCACCTTGTAGTGGAAGGGTATGATCCTAATCGAAGTTATAATTTTAAAGGGTTTAAATCGATGTTTGAAATGGAATGTTATTTTTTGAAAATTCAAGTATTCTGAACAACTGAACACTAATACATCGCCACCACTGATCATTGGCTGTTATCTACGACAGGTTTAATTCATAGTTTCCTCCTCTATAATTAGTGAGTCCAAGACTTGTTAAACATCTACAACCTGTGTGCTACTTAATTTCCCCTGACACAGACACCTGGTTGAAGGGACATACATTTTTATCTCCTCCGAAAAACGCAGGCAAAGCAGGTTGAACGAAATTGCCCATGTTTCGCCGACCTATTGCGAGTTATTTCACAGACGAATCGACAGCCTATGGCGACCCAACAGTGTCATTTCCCGGAGGCTAACACCTGAAGAGGTTCTATCGCCATCCTTTCATGTCAGAGCTTGAAACATATATGTAACATGTAACATGTCAATCTCAACTCGGCATATGTTTTATCTTTGTCTGCCCACTATTCACTGGTAACTATTATATGAAGAACAATATTTTTGATCACGACGTATTTGCTAAACCCCTGGAATTGCAGCATGCAATTGCAATTACGTTAATGTTAAGTTGCTAAAGGTTGATACATCTGTTGACAGCCTCGAATAATAGGCCGGTGAGCGCACTTAAAAATGTTTTGCAATAGTGAAATGTCATCACATGCAATGCTGGTGATATATCACGCTTAAATTGATAAATGCAAAATGGAAATGGTATCAGATCGATCGCTTTGTCGCACAACTCCGACGTTAGAACGAGGGACACATCAATTAAGTTAGTCTGCGTGATGAAACGACAATATATGTCTCTACACATACAAAACTATATAAGTGATACAGTTGCATATTGCACGGATATAATGATAATTTAAAGCCCAACAACATACAACGATGTTCATAGAAAATGAATCCCCGCTTTGTAAGGGCACATGATTACTGCAGTGTAACGCCGTGTATGTTTTTTATTAGGCCCACATACATATCACTAAACAAGTGAGTATGTACATACAAGTATAGTTAAAGCATCAATATAACACAAATAACAAATAAGGGACCATTAAACTCCCATTAAAGCTAAGGAATAGCCGCTCTCACAGGAGCCACCATATTTACAATTAAGTACTTAAAGATTATACAAATTATAATATAATATAACAATGAAATACTGAAACAATATAGGCTATATAACAGAACAAAGCATTACAGAATGAATGATTTGGTATGGCTGGTTCATTGTCCAAGGCGGTGTTATTACATAATCATTCTCGTTAGCATATATAACAGTTTCTCATATTACGTAGCGATATAGAAATTTGCAAATAATAATTTTTGCTATATGTTACAAAACCCTGTAGACCGTGAGTGTATATATATTTTTTTCAATACAACAGGTACATTATTTATCGTGTGTGGCAAAATATATATAAGACTGTGCTTAGCAAATTCGTGTTGTACTCTGACTGTGTGTATATTGTATTACCCACGTGTGTTGAATTTGTGAATGCTACTGTTTTGATCAAGTGATAAGTGTTGAAGGTAGACAGGAAGTTTATTTTGTGTGGATTTATGATATATTTATAATTCTCGTAGTCTAAATATATTTTATATTTTTAATAATTTAAGACTTTTAAACAATTGTTCAGTGCATTATATTTGCTCACACTTATAATTCTGACGACTGTCTTTTTATTTTTTATTCTGTCACGTTTATATCCGCAGGCAGTTATGCCATAGTTAAAATATGGCAATATCATTGAGTTATACAACATAATATTTATGTTAAGAGGTAATAATCGTTTGAGTCTATTGAGAACACGTAAAATCATTGAACATGTATTTAAATTTTTTTTCAATATGGCTTTACCAGTTTAAATTTGTTTATATGACAATTTTCTTCTAGCCGTTTTGGAAAGCATAAATTTAGTTGTGTACAAGTTAAGAGATAATTTGTTTTATTTTAGTCATTCATTGATTTTATGCAGTTCTGTGTTGATAGAGAATTCTACATTTCCATTTTCTTCATGAGTTGAAAATGAGTACTTGAGGGGGTGGTATCATCGGCGCGCAGTATAACATTTCAATTTATGCTGGATTCAGCAAAGTAATTAATATATAATTATAATAAACAGCAGTGGGCCTAGAATCGAGCCCAGAGGTACACCTGTTGAAATATTCAGCATATTTAATTTGACGTCCTGTATTTCCACATGCTGTTTTTCGATATGTTAAATAATTTCTAACTAAACCTAAAGCTACTCCTTTTACGCCATAATATTATAATTTAGCCAGTAATATTGTCTATGGTGCTTTTGAAAGGTCTAGGAAGATACTTATAGGTATTTCATGTGTGTCATTATTATATCGGTTAATTCAGTGCAGCAAATTCAGTTGATTATTTCATTATAAATCCATATTGTTTATCATACAAAAGTGTTTGTGTTTTAGAAAAATAATATGGATGTAAATAATTTGTTCCATTACTTTTGAAAGAACCGGTAAGAGAGATATTGGTCTATAATTGCAAAATTGTGTATTTTTACTTTTTTTACAGATTGGAACTATCATAGCAATTATAAATTTGTTTCGGAAGATACATGTAGTTAAAATTTGGCTTGTAATTAATGTTAATGAATTTATTAGAGCAGGTTTTACTAATTTTAATAATGGTGAAGAAACACCGTCAAAACCATACAATATGTTTTATTTATGGGATCGTGCATTTGTGTGGCTAGGTTTGGACCAATACTGGTAAAACAATTATTAAATGTGTTTGATATGTCTGTCTTACCTCTAATGATTTCTTCATTATATGTAAATGATTTAGGGAAAGTTTTATTTGTGTGTATTCTAGAAAGAATATTATTGATAGGGTCCCACGTTTTTGTAATATTAGTTTTGGAAGGCAGGAAGGCTCATTTTCCTTTCTTCTTTTTTCTTCTTTTCTTCCTTTCCTTTCACGAGCAAATACAACAATCACAGGCACTTTCCGACTAAACTCCCATCTTCTGTTCCTACGTATTTCTTTTTTACTGAAACGTGAGAATCATTGCCCGTTGCAATGAGTGGCAGTTACATTGTTTTGTAATGCTTGTGATATATTTATGTAAAGTTTGCCGCTGTTCAGTTAACAAAAGAACATACCATTGGCGATACGGTCATCCGAGTAGGATCGATTGCATACTGGAAGATTGCAATGATGAAACGTATACGTTTCTGGCGCCATCCACACTCAATTGTCCCCACTCCGATTATTTGGTGACAAAGTGTACTTTCTTGTCGTTATAAAAGGAACTGCAAACCAGATGCAAGATTCCCAAACGCCGGACAACCCTTTGATAGTGAAATCAATGCAGATCGATCAAGCCAGAGACGAGACGGGTGAGCGAAGCAAACAGTGGGTTCGCGCCATGAAGGGGTTCTGTGAAACGACCACATTTCACGGGCTGCGAAACGTTGCAGGGTCAACAAGCAACTCATTTCGCAGGTGAGGCAGTTATAAGTGTCAAAGGATACCATTCAGATTAGAACATGAAAACATCGACCGTTGTCGACCTGACCAAGGCATTTGACTTTGTTGATTGAACAGTTCTGTTCATTGTACTAATCAAAATAGACTGGAACGGTTTTAGAGCTGACACAATCCTTACGCTCCAACATGCAAGGAAATGTTCATCACGGCTATCCGATTAAACAGTTTTGCTGTTAAAAATGGGGTTATTCATGGGTGTTATCAGGCAATTAGGACTGGAAACACGTCGAATTGCCCACTTGGTCACACATTTCGTAAGGTTAC
>OY759270.1:45244308-45251808 GCA_963662155.1 Lamellibrachia columna
CACTTTTAACGCAGACTCTCCATCTTAATTCCGGACTGCTCCTTTTCCTGACGCGTCACGCTCTCATCGTCTCTACTCCCAATCCGGGTTCTTACTATTCTTCCTGTTAGGCTGAACGTATCCCAATCTCTTTCATCACGTCATTCATCCACCTTCTTTGTTTCTGTAATTCTCTGGACCCAGTTTTTTCTCGCAAATGTGTAGCTTATGTTGTTGTTGCCTTGTCAGTGCCGATGTCTCAAGACCACATAAGCTGGCGTTACACACACTCTGTCAGTGCCGATGTCTCAAGACCACATAAGCCGGCGTTACACACACTCTGTCAGTGCCGATGTCTCAAGACCACATAAGCCGGCGTTACACACACTCTGTCAGTGCCGCCGTCTCAAGACCACATAAGCCGGCGTTACACACACTCTGTCAGTGCCGCCGTCTCAAGACCACATAAGCCAACGTTACACACACGCGCTCTTAATTTAGACTTTCAACTTTTGTGATATTTTTTTAGTCTGACATGTTTTCTGTTTTCTGTATGTATTGGTAAATCATTGTATGACATAAATTACCGTACACACAGTATGACAAAGCAAGGCATACCATAGCTTACCATTGTCTACCACGGTTTACCATGATATACTATGGTATACCAAATTACATGATATATTTTCGTAAGGGTTATGCACTTCGTATTAGTCTCCTGGATGCACAAGTCATTCAGTCTCCTTCTGTGCTTCATGAATTAGCTTCAGGCCAACAAATAGCACACGATAAATAATACATCACAATATGTTTGAGTCAGACATTTGCGGGAATTTATGCGGAAACTTTTAAATCGAATTAATTATAAATGTGATAACAAGAAGCAAAGACAACCAATGGAGCTGTGAGACGCATTCATAGGTTGGGCTTGGGTTGGTACTCGTAGCCATTCGTCGGTTGAATGTTGATATTGATATTGTAGGAAACCAACCTGCCGCCACCACACGGTGACTGTGTGAGACACAAAAAGCTGCGCTACTTCAGTCGTTACTCGCAGGCTGTATGCTACAGGGAATGCATCACTGACTTCGTTGTCGAAACGTGTGGCTGCAGAGATTACTATATGCCACATTTCGCCTATACAGGTTAATAGTTAATTGTGCTGTGTTATGATTACACAAACACAACCACTTGCAACTACAATTATGAATATCACGCCAGGGGTTTACTATGAAAACCGTGTTGAATACACAACATCTTAGTTTAAAGGGCCACGCCATATTCATAGATAACCCTACGTCAGGCGTGTCGAAGTCTAGCATAATTCGCTCGCCAAATAGAAAATATATTTGTGTGCATCTATTTATGTTCACGCCAATGCGATATAGCCATGCTGTTTGCGTCCAAACTCAACTTATGTAACATATGTTCGCATGCCTGCGTCTTGTGTCATTAATACAATTTTCCCTATTAAATTTCATGGTTTATTTATAATAAACTGGCGTATAGCCTGAGATAGTTTATGTAAATATCAGTCATAACTGGAAACATGTATGAGCGAAAAAATGGCATTCCATTTATTTAATACCGTATTAGGAATAGGCATGGAATGCCAAAAAGCCCCTACATGGGAATGACATTCATGTTACGATTGTCTACAAGTTCCATAGTAGGGGCGTAATGACAAACCATACACATAGAACTGTACAAGCGCTTATATGTCGCACTGGTTTACACGTCAGCCCTCAGTCAACCGGATAAATTAACCGGAATATCCCACTTTTAGAAGATATTCACAGTAAATCACTGGATATATTCTTGATTTTAGTTGCACATGGCTAGTTTGTATTACATATTTTAGGTGCATAGCCCTAAAACAATGACTTTTGTTTCGCTTTAATACAACTGCATATTGCTGTGTTCAATAGAGGTGTCATGCTAATACACTAGTTTGTGATTTAGGTATTCCTATGCTACATGACTTAATACAATTAAGATTGTATAATGCAAGTGTAAAGCAAATAATAAATTGTTGCTAGCCTGCAACAATTCTTCAATTGTAAATATCATCCAGTGCATGTGAGACGCCAATGTAAAAAACTGAAACAAGTAAATGGATTACACACACCGCCTTCTGCTGCGTGGTGCTCTCAATAATTATCAGTTGTACTATTGATTACAGACGAACCGCCCGTGTGTAACGTCTCCCGATACATAAGCTGCCTGCTGCCAGCGATAGGTAAGTGGATATGGAAATATGACAGTTTATCGACTGTTAGTCAGGTACCTTAGCAACATATCTTGATGATATGGGTACAAACTGGATAAAAGCACAACAGTTTGTTTTCTGATTCCTTAGGATATTAACTGTAACTTTTGATAAGAGTCAGCACATATTACGTGTGGGTCCATTAGTTTTCAAACCCCATTAGTCTCTGGTGCACAGTGAGTTGCAATATCAGGTGGCACGAAATATCTGCATTTCCAAATCGATGTTTGAAAAGTAAAACAAATATCGATTGTACGTATCGTCGTTTTTTAATGTTTGAACAACTTTCACAAAAATATATACGTTTTCGGCTGTTCATCTCCTGGTTATTACTTTCGATTGTCATTAGCCAGCGAAATAGTCGTTTACAAATAACTTAGAATTTGTATAATTATATATGTTGTTCAATATGGTAACTTGCAAATATCGTAAGCAAATTAGCTTTGTACTATTGACGTCCGTGTTCAAACTTACTGTCCGTGGACTACTGGTACTAGCCTAGCAGTAAGATCGCGAGTGCCTATTTTGTCATAATATACATATTATATTGTTGCCACGTCTATTTACATTACTACTGACCATTTTGAGCCAGTTCACAATGTTCTGTAGGTGCAGATATTGATTTTCTGTCCAAAGTGTGGCCCAACTATGTAAGGCAGCAGCAAGTGCCAGTTTGGTTAAACAATTACAATTAAGTTAAACTTGTAACAATTCAACCAAATTAAACTGATATTTTGCTATTGGGTCATCCACTGGCATTATTCCTGGTCAATTTGCTAGTCATTTTGTAAGTTCACGAGCATTCTGGCATTTGTGCCCTGGTCAAAGCATTTACCCACCATGTAAAGTTGCGGGAACTGTTGTAACCCTTTAACCAAATTAAATTGGTTGTCTTGCAATTAGGACATCTATTGACGTTGGTCCTGGTAGTTTTTAGCCTTTCGGCATTTCATTACGGGTGCTGGTATAGGATAGAGGAATGGTTTGGCGAGGATATCAATACCGGAACCTAGAAAGTGATCAGAAGTAATGTCAGTAGGTGTTACAATAGCAAACAAATATGTCACGTGGATAAAGAGTTACATTGTTATCGTAATGCATATTGTTTGCCAACACAGACACATGCAATTTTGCAGGGTAGGGGATTGTTTGGCCAGTGAATCAGTAACTGCCCGGCATTTTCAGAAAGTGTACAACCTAGTCTTGCTAAAACAGCCAAGAAACATATACGACAAAACTAGATCCAGCCGAAAACTCGGACTTGTCTGCCGCACTACGGTCAACGACTAGATCCCACCCCCACCCCCCATGGACACCCGCTCTATTGTATGTGAAATACAGTAACTAGGTAATCAATTGAGGAACAGATGAGTACTATATAGCAAATTATAAAACTATTGTGCTCTACAGCATGTTTAAATGAAGTTTGCTAATCAATGTCATTTTAAAATGAAACAAAAGTCATGATTTTGCGCCTACGCACCAGTAAGAGTTTCAAAAACATAACCATTTGTAGCTGCAATTAAGAATATCACGCCAGTGGCTTAAGTGTGGAACATTAGTTGAACGTATATCATCTTAATTTCATAGGCCGTGCCATACTGCTATATAACCCTACGTCATGTCGAAATCTATCAAAATTCGTCCGCCCAATGAAAATATATTTGTATACACCTATTCCTATGTTTGACAATCAAATATGACCATGCTATTTGCGTCAAAACTCAACTTATCTAATGCATTTTGGCCTCTGTTTAACTTTATTTTCGGTCTCACTTAATACGTCACGCTTAGTCTATGTTACCCGATTTCTATAACATGGTAAACATGTCAGCCTTCAGCCAACAAGATAAATTACCTATTTCTCCCACACATTATTTCGAGTAAACCACTGGCGTGATATTCTTGATCTTAGTTGCACATGGTTAGTTCATGATATCTCTTTTAGGTGCATATCCCCAAAACCGTGACATTTGTTTCGATATAAACAACCAATTGTCATGTAACAGTGCCATAAGCAAAACCATCCTTTACGCCTTGAGCTAAAATATGGTGAAGTACGGTAAAACAGTATATAAGGTTCCATGACATGAATACACGGTTCCACGGGAGGTAGCACCAAAAAATGTGGTGCTTTTATTCGACGTGTCCCCATCAAGTTGATAACATATCTGACTATGTACAATAGTTAAAAACGAAATATCCCGACGCCTACCACCAGATAGTAGCCATTGCGTAAATGATATGTCCAAATAGAGATTCCCTTGGGACGCAGACTTACAAGTCGGAACATTTTTCTACAGAAAAAAACTGAAAGGTAAGGTGTTGTAAGACGTCCCTTCGCGATAAATTGCTACCCTCTTCCGTGTAGACACAATGCTCGAAAATAACAATTTAAAAATAGCCAGATGGAGCCACATGTTGGGCATGTCCATCTTATTAAAGTACGGTTGCAGAAAACGCAAACCACCACCTAACCCCTATTCATGTAAACATTGCTAATGCTAGCTTAATAAGTATACAAATCGTCATTAGGACACAAAAAGTACATTTTGGCAGCTTGAAGTAGGGGAAGGCAGTGTTTGTGGAGCCAGTTTTCATTCTTTTTGATCCACATAGCACAATCATAGTCAAAAGTAAAATTGTTTTTATTATCATAAACTATGGTTATTAGCGAATCATCTTAAACCAAAAATAATACATCTAGCACGCATATATAATTATATGTAACTGGTTCAAATATGGTTGGTAAACTGGCTCAACTAACACTTGGTGAGGGGTAAGTTGAGGTACATTGCAGCGTAAGTTTGATTAAATACTTCATTTGTATAATTTACGTAGACCTTGTACTAACATTTCTAACTCAGCCAACACATCTCCCAATGGGTACAACACGTATCTGACAAGTCTGACAAGCACACTTAATTAATATAGACCAATCGCAACCAGTGTAACTAACTTGTAATATGTTGCCTTGTGGATATCCGGTGTCCCAATTTGCTTGCTCGGAAAAATTAATTACTTAATGTATTTTGGGGTAAAAACAGTAATCTTCGTTCCGCAACCCTACTCAACTAACCCGACATTAAGATGTTTAAATGAACTTCTACTTAATGTGCGAAGTAGTGTAAATCGTCTTCTTCCCTGTGCGTAATTAAAATATTAAGTAAACCTGTGGCTCCACTAATACTGCCTTCCCGTAACAATCTCGCGTGGACTCTTGATTTAGAGCGACTCACGCAATTAAAAAGTTCACATAACAACAATTATCTAACTGGAACTACAAGGGTGCTGCATGTACTACTACACTGTACGTAACATTTTAAAGCGAGGTTTGTCTTTCAGAAATATTTAACGAAACCCTCTCTGACACGTGCGAGTGTCCGAAAGCGTGTGATGAAGTGCATTACAAAACGTCCATGAGCTATGCGTCCGCCAACCAGAACCACGAAAACCGATTCGATTTGTCTGAAACATTCCTCAAGAAAGCGGGGAAGAACTTGAACGAATCGCTCGACACGAAGGAGCGTATATTGCCAAACAGACGGCGAGCTAACATAGAGGAGGCTGAACGAGTTATACGTGAGTTACCACAAGCGATAACGTATGAAGAACTTAATAGACGTCGCACGTTTTATTCCATTCTACGCGAAAATAAGGTATTAGCGGAATCACGAGGCGTTTACACTTTTATAAGCATGGGATTGGACAAAATGCAGGAAGTCTTACAAAGGGATTTTATTGCCGTTTGGGACAGCATGCATCCTTATGATTGCATGTCTGATTCGTTTGAGCTCACTCAAATAGTAAACAATTCAGCCAACGTGAGTGAAGAAAAACCTTGGCGAGCAGCCGTACAGCTGCATCTAGAAGAAAAGCTCATCGCTTCTAAAAGAGCTTCATACAATCTAGACCGAGTGCACGACGCTTACTGTAACGCTGCCCTTTTGGTAAACAACATGGTTACACCGAATGGCAGTTACGACTCGCTCTATCTAACTGAAACATTGTTCCCCAAAACCACTGAAATAAATCAGACGTACATTCGACTCGGTAGACACATTAAGAAATATATGGAAAACATTGATGGGTTGCTTCGTAGCTACATCGCCGATGGTCACGTAGCAGAAATAATGTTAAATTGCAACGAGATCTTGCAAGTTTCATTCGAATACGACAGGGACATGAAATTGTACGAGTCGCTCGTCATTCGACAACCGCTTCAGCGTGTTATAGATGAAAAGAATCAATTTAAAGAAATAAAAAAAAAATTCTATAGCGAAATAGATCTATATAGAGATCTGACAGGTTTTGAATGGAATAACTTTGCCATTATCTTGGCAAACCGGCGTCAGTACGACCGCACACATGCGTATGAAACAATTGGTTCATACTTGGAGAACTTGAAGAATGAAAGAAACGTCAGTAAACTATCCCTTGCCGCCGTGTTTACGTCAGACAAAATAATGAAACTGGTTGACAAATATCAAGTATCGGTTAGGAGATCACAAGACAATATCCGTAAATTGATTGCCGTTGTGAAGGAAATGATACTCGACTTGTGCCTGAGCTATGTGTACCCATTTAAATCTACATTGGTGGGCCAATGGGCAACTAAACAGAACGACCACTACAATATAATTTCCGATTACGAGAAAGCTGCCATGGAAAGGTATTTCATGCCAACCATTAACAGTTCGATCTATCGGAGGTTGCTACGACACGATAAGAGTCAAGGTTAGGAATGCTACCGTGCAGTCAGAGAACTCATACCGTCATACAACTTCACGACTCTCTCGCTACGGCAACTAACAGCGTTCAATAACAAGCTGGACTCTTTCCTTCGAAAGTCTCGATTGGACGGAACTTTTTTCAGGTAAGTTAGTGTCGTATAAACCATTGCGCTTCTGCATATAGTTACGAACAGAACATCCATCAGTACAAACCTGTTCAATTCAACCAGCAAACAAACAACACGCATGGTTACGCATTAAAAATGACTCGGTTGAACTTGTTCGTGCATTTTATTACATATTGTGTAGCTGTAGCTTTACATGTGCATAAATATGTGCGTCTCCAAAATATCATGGTCAGATCCAGCCAAAATTGTCAAGTAGAATTCAGTATATTTTTGACAAAACCTGGATATTTCGGTTAAAAAGCGAATTTGAATAACATCATAATTAATGCTGTTAGCATGTTGTTGTTGCTCTCCTCTTTATCCCTGAAGTACCGTGTGAGGCTGGCACCGA
>OY759270.1:45256808-45291808 GCA_963662155.1 Lamellibrachia columna
TCAACTTATCTGACTCTTAGTTCACGGACAGCGACTCTCCGGCCGTGGAGATTGAAATGCATACCCACAGGAAGACGAAGACGACGCGGCACGGATCAACTTCAACATCAGGTAATACTGCTTCTGACATGGGTTGGCCTTAGTTAGGCGACGAAGTAACAGACAAACCCAGACAGCGCATATATAACAACGAGTACTTTCCCTTTCGCATTCTGCGCACAGATTATGATCTTGACCCACAGGATGATCCGGCCGCTTTCGCATTAGACGTAAAACGGGTAGTCATCCCTATTGATCTAATTGGTGAATGGCTGCACCTCTGTATGACTTATGCAACCATCAGGGCCGAAAGGTATACTGAGGAGGGCAGCCAGTTGATGACTTACATTGATCACATCCTGACCATGCATGCACAGAAGGGGCCCCGGGTGTGGTTGGAATATGATTACCGTGTCCGTGTGAGGAGGGAGAGAACGGATACTCCTTGGAATCTCTTCAACTACCCTCTCTACTCCAGTCTTAAACAAAGTGTTAGGTAAAAGCAGCAAACACATCTGTCACATCCCAGTCATTTCGTGAATATGCTTCCGAAAGCACCCTTAACAAGGGGAACTATCAAAAGCATATTAAGCTCGTCTGTCGCGGCAAGGCAAAGCCCCCCACAGCAGAACTCATTACAGAGCCCCCCCCCAAAAAAATAAAAATAATAACAAAGAGGTTGAGATAACCACAGGGGCCAGCAATAATATATTGATTCAAGATAGATTTACAAGGAGCGGTAGCGTGATATCGACACCAATAAACCTAATGTCTTACAATTGCTGTTGCAAGGATGCGACACAAATATAGCTAACACGTTGGTTACAGGTTTCATTGAGGTTTTTTTTCGGAGCCTTTCCACGACTACATTAGCTCCATCTAAGCATCACTTTAAAAACCACAAATCAGTCAGGGATAACCAGAGAATAGTGCAACGGAAGCTGAACAAAGAAAAGGCGAAACACAGGATTGCAGGCCCTTTCACATCAGATCCCTTCCCAAACATGGTCTACTCGCCGTTAGGCTTAGTCCCAAAGAAAGATTCTGGCTTTTCAAATGCGAGACCATTGCGTCGAACAACTTGCGAAGTTGGCCAAAAGCGCATTCATCGCCAAATCCGACTTAAAAGATGCATTTCACATAATTCCTGTCTCCCCCCTTGATTACAGATTGTTTGGTTTCAAATGTCAGGGACTGACATATTTTGAGTCGTTGCCGATGGGATATAGTCATGCATGCCAATTGATTGAACTACTTTCACAGGCCCTACAATGGATATGTCAGCACAAGCTTCACTTTTCCAGCATGAGCCATATCCTTTACGATTTTTTTGGGAAAACATCCTGAATGTCATTACAACCTGTCCAGCCTTTTTGTACTGAGCAAATTGATTAACTTACCTATAAAGCAGGCTAAAACAGTGTTACCTGTCACAAAGGTCACACCCCATGGGATTGAAGTTAACACCTTAAATCAAACACTCGCATTACCGCTGAAGAAGGTGGTATCGCTACGTCAGAAGTTAATAAGCCCAGCTAAAAGGAATTAAGTCACCTTAAAAGAGATACAATAATTTATCGGCTCCCTTAATTTTGCATGTCGTGCCGTAGCTCCTGGTCGCGCATTCTTCAGGCGCCACATTGACAAGGCCAATCACCGTATCCGTTTAACGCTTGAGGCTCGAAAGGACATTTCAGCATGGTTTGAATTTCTGCATAATTTTAACTGTCAGTTGCCGTTTTTTGCTACTAACTGGACATCATCAGATGTGCTGTCTCTTACAACAGATGCAAGTGGTTTAGCATTCGGAGCTGTCATGGGTGACTATTGGTTTCAGGGACATTTCCCCCCTTGTGACTCCAAATACGTTTCCATTAAAGAGCTCTTACCAATCGTACTGACTGTCGGCCGATGGGGACCAGTGTCGATTAATCAAAGGGTTTTGTTCTTTTCAGACAAAACAGCCGTGGGGGCGGTGACCAATAGGCAAAATGCCAGTGACCCACAACTGATGTGTTTAGTTCGCCAACTCGTGGTTGCATGTCTTTCTTATAACATATGTTTCCCCGCCAGGCACATCCCTGGAAAGTTCACTGTTGTTGCGAATTTTATCTCACGGTTTTATCTCACGCGTATATCTCGTTCGGCCCGGCCTGTAATTCCTATTCAGTGGCTACCCTGGCACGCAACGCCCTGAGTACCATGGAGATGTCCCTTGCACTGAGCAGTGATCGCCGTTACGAGGCTAACTGTAGCAGGGTTGCAGCATTTTTGCCAACACTAGATAGAAAGCGGCACTACTTGCCCGGCTCCCTAAACACAATAATAATTTTTTGTGCAGCATCTCAAGGAGGAAGGGAAAGCACCCAGTACTATTTGGACGTACCTGTCGATAATTGCAGAAAGGCAAAAAGCTTGACTCTACCCTAACCCCACAGCGGATTATTTGTTCTAAATACTGTTAAGGGAGCGGCGCATTCACATCCTCACGTTGACCAGCGCCAACCTAGTTTATCATGAGGAGGGCCCTCGTTTTTCGCTATGCTAATAAGTTGCCAGTTAAATAAAACTGCATTTGCTAAGTACTTTATGGCAGTCATTGCTCGCACCGAGTTATAAAAAATATATATATATCGTCGTTGTAATAGAATTGGGGCAGGCACATGGGCAGCGTTGTCAGGTTTCTCTTCCGAACAAAGTAAGACCATGGGACGCTGACATTCTGACTGCTACCATAAATATATCTGAGTGGAATCAATCTCTAGCAAGATATCCACATAAAGCCACCGGCTACACCCGGTTACATACAGATACTGCCCCCAACTGTTTATGTTTCATATCAACCACCATACACAGCCAGCCCCTGACGCTTGCAGTGATGATTGCTCCATAGAAGGGCCAAAGCGGGACGACAGCAACAACGTGGTGATCGCAACGTGACTGGAGACAACAACAGGATGTGCCGTGTTGAGAAAAACTACGGGACGTGCAGTGTTGAGCACAACTGCGGGACGTGCAGTGCTAAGCACAACTACGGCACGTGCAGTGATGAGCACAACTACGGGACATGCAGTGTTAAGCACAAATATGGAACGTCCAGTGTTGAGCACAACTACGGGACGTGCAGTGATACACACAACTACGGGTCGTGCAGTGATGATCACAACAATGTGACCCAGTAGTGACGAACATGATGCAGCAGTGATGAAGGTGACCCGGCATTGACGAGTGCAACAACGTGTCGGTGACGAGCGCATCTTGTATTGACATTCATTCGCTTCCTCAGAGGCAGCAACTTGAACTTCGGCACAGCATAGTAGGCCGACCAAAACCGTTGATAGAGGGATGGTCGTGAGGCGACTTATCTGTCAGCGGAGGAAAGTAGTAAGGAAACTCACCTTCTGTTGGCAGAGGAGAGAGCTGTGAGGCGACTTATCTGTCAGCTGAGGAAAGGTAGTACGGCAACTCACCTTCTGTTGGCAGAGGAGGGAGCCGTGAGGCGACTTATCTGTCAGCTGAGGAAAGGTAGTACGGCAACTCACCTTCTGTTGGCAGAGGAGGGAGCCGTGAGTCGACTTATCTGTCAGCTGAGGAAAGGTAGTAAGGCAACTCACCTTCTGTTGGCAGAGGGGGGAGTCGTTAGGCGAATTATCTCTCTGTCGGCGGAGGGTGGGTAGCTAGGCAATGTTTCTTCTGTTGGTAGAGGAAGGGTCGTGAGGGGACTTATTCATTTGTTGGCAAGGGGTCGGTTGTAGTCAGGACTGACCCGACCTACTGTACCAGCCAGTTCAGCATACATGGATTACTTTGTGGTTGAACCCCAATTTGGGGGTTTAATTGGGGTGTGCCCATCAATTCATATGAATGTTAAACAAAACCACTACAATATTCGTTATAGAATATTGCCAGTATTGATTCTCCTTTTGTTATGGCTTTGGCCAATAAGCGTGCAACCCTTTAGTGGGGGATGGGGTCCCAATTTGCAAGCAAATAGGGCCTAAGGGGATTACTTACCCCGCTTGTGTGTGTATTGTTGTGTGAATTTTAAAAAGTATTGCTGTAGCTTGTACTGTGCTTGTGCATTCTTAATTAAGTATGTTTTTTTTTGTAAATTGTTATGCTGGAACATTATATAACAGCAACAATGTTTTTTGGGTCACACTTTTATGGCTAACATGTACCAATCTGTCTTCAATACTGATGTATTTATCGAAACTATTTATTTCTGATTGTGCACCCTATGCTTGAAGCATTTTACAATTAATGCGGTGTCCACAGTTGCAATTACGATATGAAATATCATATCCAAATAAATTGGACGAATTGCCCATTTTCAACTTACATAGTAGTTGGGTTTTTCCACACAAACTAAGAAAGGTTTATAGGTCCCCGGTATTAACCAAATACACCGGGGATTCATGAGTAATGGAATTGCTTAGGCACACGAAAATTCATACACGAAACAACGTTGATTTTACATTGTTCAGATGGTACTAAGGACTACCCTCTTAGAATTTATATGACATTTAGTTGATGTGTAGCATGACTTGACTAATATGAGTGTAGCAAAGAAGGAAAATAACATCAGGAAAAAGACAGTGGAAAAGACAAGAACAAAGGCATGGTGGTACTTCCAAATGTCCAAGGATTATCCGAAACCACATCACGGATCATGCAGAAATACAATTTGAACACAGCAATGAAGCCTCACAACACCATCAAGAGGTCACTAGTAAGACAAAAGGACAAAGTTGAACCACAAAAGATGTGTGAAGGGGTGTATTCCATAATTTGTAAGAACTGTAATGTCACATACATCGGAGAAACGAAACTTAACATAGAAACCCGCATCAAAGAATACAAAGAAGACGTTGAGAAAGCATCGGCTTGTAGACTCTACACCCAAAGCAACATAAAAACATAGGAAAAAGAGATGCATAAATCTGCGATTACAGATCACATGACTCAACAGAATCACATAGTAGAATGGGCGGGGACCAAATTTATAGACAGAGATTCGGACTGGAGAACAAGAGTCATCAAAGAAGCGATATGGTTAAGGAAAACCAAAGACAGCATGAATCGAGATGAGGCCCGATACCGACTTTCACATATCTACGATAATCTCCTGAAGGGCGACCCAGGGCGCGGCCGCGGGGGGCACACATCAGAGTGACGAATGCGAAGAATGATTACCTTGTCGCCATCTAGCGGTAGTCGTTTGAAGAAGTTGCTGATAGCAATCGAAAGGTCACGAGAAAAAAAAGGTAAACTGACTGTGAAATAAGTAAAACTATTACTCAATGACTTTACTAAGATTTCAAAATATCTAACAAAAATGAGGCGTCGACAATGAGCCATGGAAAATACGTCGCCTTTGAGCGCCTAACACACATTTAATCATAAACCAAATGCCCTAACACAATGACTGCTTTGCCATCAGAAACCTCATTAAGCTTTACATTTGTAAATCGTCTCCAATACTCCTGAGAAATTTTAACCTGCTCGTAGAACGAGATGGCATTCTGTGAACTACAGACGCCGCCGCACCTCCGCGCTTGATACAACTATGAAACATTGGGACCAATTCGCTCTGGAAGTGAGATTCCGTCACACTGTACAGGAAGAAGTTGATGGTGATTGACTGGTACATCGAGCAGTGTATGACAAAGTACAAAGTTGATGGCGGCATTGGCCAGTAGTTATCGACGACGACGAACACATTACCGGGAACGACACCGACGATGAACGCCAACGATACGCCCAGGCACATGGATGTCGTGGGCGTCATAGAGTCTCCTATTATTGCCCAGTTGCTGACAACTAGCACTGCCAATGGCACGGCGGTGGTAGCAACGAGGTTAATCCATGATCGATAATCATTTGTGTAATGCAGGTCGAGCAACACAATGAGGCAAACGATGTCGCCCGATCTGAAGATGGCCGGAGCGAATATGATAACAACGTGGATGTTCTTAGAAAAGGTAGGCACTAACAGCGACACGCACAATGCGGCGGCATTGTTCGGCGTACACAGCCGTAGCTGGAGTAAAGCGGGAAGCGGATGTCGACTCAATACTCGGTAGTGAACGCGACAATGGTCCATATAGACGTGTTTACAAGCACGTGGTGTACTTGTGAGTTTGCGTGACATGCCCTTATACGCGCATCATCCAGTCACAAGCCCCAAGCGCAGAGTGGGTAGACCGCCACCATCAACACCAAACTGTCCTCGACGGCCAGGGCGGTCAAGTAGACGTTCGCCGAGGTCCGCACGAGTCCGTTCCGCCCCAGCACAACCAACTCGAGCGTGTTACCGACGAGTCCCGTCAGGCAACCAGCGGTCAGACATACACCAACAGACTGGAAGTTAAATCGTCACGAATGTGGCTTTCAATAAAGTCAGCCGTGTTGTTTTCGGTAGTTGTCATCGCGTCCTCCAGAACCGACGACACCGTCGACAACTCAACTGTTTGAATTTGAAGACCTGTCGCATTTATTTCCCCTACGGCTGTATCGATGATTTAAAGACGACGCCTGAGCTTGAACATTTATTCAACAACATATTTATTCAACGACATTCTTTGTTGTTCTATTTAGCGGAGTCTTTATCCGTCTTCTTACTTATCCTGCCCTTCTTTGTTCCGACATATTGACCATGCATTTATTAAATTCAGCTACAAACTATGACAAGGCAAACATGATTTGTGAATTGGTTGAAATTGAAGATTGTAACAATGACGATGTCTTAAATAAGGAAGAATGTAATGATGTGATTTCATATCTCATCACAACATAATTTGTTTTGTAGCTGCTATTTCTAACTTTCAATTTGTTTAATATGTCCATGCTTGTGGATCTTGAGACCGAATAAAAATTATTATAATAATAACACTATTTTTAGCAGCGACAGTGTATATATATATATATATATATATATATATATATATATATATATATATATATATATATATATATATATATATATATATATATATATATATATATATATATATATATATATATATATATATATATATATATATATATATATATATATATATATATATATATATATATATATATATATATATATATATATATATATATATATATATATATATATATATATATATATATATATATATATATATATATATATATATATATATATTAACACTAACAGGGAGTGAGTTCCACAAAGTCGGTTCAGCAACCAAAAAAGCTCTAGTTCCGACATTTGTCTTAACACTGGGAATAAAATGTAGATTATAATTAGATGATCGACGCTGTCTAGATTGTCTTGCAGGAGTGAGTAATGAATGTAAATATATTTGTTGCTGTGTTTGGGACTTTACAGGTCAAGGGAGGTGAATGCCACACCCTAGGGAAACTCTACGGGCCCCTGTATTAGTTACAGGAGTTGGTTGATTCACACCCTTGGGAAACATCTTTGCTGAGCAACATAGTTTTTTTTTTACCTAGCAGTAAGAGTATGTGTATCTAACTGATTATGATAATAGTTTCATGTAACATGTAGTTGTATATCAGTCTAAATGACATATATTACTATTTGACACTATAAATATCTAAACTTGTAATAAAAATCGAGTACGAAGAAAATGCTATGCCGAGTGATATGTCCTACAGCAATGACATGGAAGCTTTCATAGAATAGAAAATAATTCAATATGTGAACATCTGACTACCTCAGTCCCATATTAGACGCAACGATGTATGTAACAAACTAATGAATAAAACAAATGACTTAACATTTATTAGTATTACAAATGTCTTGTTTTTCATGGTTTAACGTGATGTTAAGATCAGTCTCACGATGCAGTACGCTGTACCGTGTAGTTTCCCAAATGTTATCATTGTCAAATATAAGGCTAATATATCCACTTAGCACTGTGGAGGTCTGAGACAGTTGTATCTAGTGACATTACTTATTCGATTATGCATTCATTGTGTATGTACCTTGATCATAGCAATGCTATGTGTTAGAGGTATACACGTAATGGAATACTTACAAGATAACATACCACTGAATGTGCGCAACCAGATTTGGTACACTTAAAGTGTGATTATTTTAATCATTGATGAGTAACTGGGTCACCCACCTTTAGCATAGTATACAATTTACATATATATATATATATATATATATATATATATATATATATATATATATATATATATATATATATATATATATATATATGTAAATTGTATACTATGCTATATATGTGTGTGTGTGTGTGTGTGTGTGTGTGTGTGTGTGTGTGTGTGTGTGTGTGTGTGTGTGTGTGTGTGTGTGTGTGTGTGTGTGTGTGTGTGTGTGTGTGTGTGTGTGTGTGTGTGTGTGTGTGTGTGTGTGTGTGTGTGTGTGTGTGTGTGTGTGTGTGTGTGTGTGTGTGTGTGTGTGTGTGTGTGTTGTAAAACTGATTGTTAATAGTTTGTAATTTATTTTCACAGTTTTCACGGTGTTACACAATAAATATGAGTATCTCAACCAAAAGATGAATTTGTTTTCAATGTGGGGCTCGAGGCTACAGTGAAAATTCGACGTCTTCCAAGAACGATGACGCCGACGTGAGATGACAAAGACCCAAAACTTCTGATGGACGACGATTACGTAAGACGTCTTACAAGAATCCCATCGACAGTGATGACATTCGCCGACTTCGAGTGACTAGACTGTAACTATAGGAACAGTCGTAAACAATAAAATAATTGGTTGCAAGTTGTTAGTTAAAGTGACACTCTACATAGAGCCGAACATGAGGTCACAAAGGTGAATAAAAAGTAAAATGAACATTTGATTTATATGTGGTTCAAACTGTCTCATAATTTTTTATTATAATCCTCGGGTTATAATATAAACTGTAATAAGGCTTTCTTAGTCTCATAAACACATTCCTTTAGTCTTTAGTCCTAATTAATATATGTGAGAAACGTTGCTTGGTTTGTGCATATTATATAAATAATAAAATTGCGTTCCTTAAAAAAATTATTTTATGCAAAGATTGTTTGGTGCTTCCACGGCTGATTGTGGAAGGTAATTCCAGTCCTGGAATGCGCATTGCGAGAATGTATATTTTCTTATGTTGAATCTGCTGGGTGTCTTGTATAATTTATTTTTTTCAAAATGGAATCAGCATAATCTAGATCTGGCCTCACTAACGATGTATAAATTAACTTGCAGTCACCATGTAGATCAAAATGTGAAAATTAAAAAAAATGCATTATCCGACCTTTCTGAACGGAATATAAGGTTAAATATTGATGATATTGACAGGAAGAAAATATGTTTAGCCTGACAATTATATTGATGCAGCAGCACCATTAAAACAACTTTATTTAATTATTACTGTCGAGCATTGTACACCTCACGTCTTTGGTGTAATTGGAGTCTGAAAGGCACTACTTTTGCATATAATAATTTTTTTTATAACTCTACACAACTTACCCCGCTGTTGCGCTAATTACATGTTTGCTACAAACTGTAATAAATATTTTAATAATTTTATTAATGTGTCTATTGTAGTCAGAACTGCGGCATCCTCTGGCTTTGATGCATAAGTTCACATATATTTGTCGCTGCTATCCTGCCACAGGGAATTATCAACTTGTCATTCGAATGGAAATTGATGTAGACGTGTGGACAAACTAACAATCCATTAGTTACTTGGCAGCGTGCCCTGTGTCAACATTTCATACATCTATTTATCTGGTCCGCCATGCTATATGACTACGGAAGGAAGACACGTGTGTCTAGCTGCATCGGTCTCAAACCGTGTCATTGTGCACTGTGGTAGTCCTCAGTTGGTCAGTGACTCTGTAGCCGTGTCGTTGTGCACTGTAGCAGTCATCAATTGGTCAGTGACTCTGTAGCCGTGTCATGGTGAACTATAGCAGTCCTCAATTGGTCAGTGACTCTGTACTCGTGTCATTGTGCACAGTAGCAGTCCTCAATTGGTCAGTGAGTCTGTAGCCGTTTCAATGTGGGAAAATCAGGTTAGAGGTGTCGTTTTTTGTGACCGTCTAAGATCCCTATACACCCCGCCCTACAAACCGTGGCGTACAGACCCCACCCTTCACACCCCACCTTGCACACCCCGCCGTACACATCCTACCATACATACCCGCCATACACACCCCACCCTACACGTTATAATATGTTCATCAAGTAGAGACTAGTAATCGTAAAAGGAACTAATACTCTGGAATTCCTTAGAAGACAGTTTGTGAAAGAAAAAAAAACATGCATCAAAATCTAATGTTTTGATGTAAGACATTTGAACTTGGCAGATATGAAACAAGTCCGATACAGCGCCTGGTTGTATTTAAGGCGCGAGTTTCCTTCCACGAACAAAACAAACACAACCATCGTCGTTGTATCGTGACTGCGGTGGGCGCCTTCGCTGTACCGGACGACACTGTTTACACTATATATGAATACGTGGAACTGGACTAACAATGGCCGAATGCTGACCAGCTGCACAATGGTGAATCACTGACCGCGACGTGCTGTATAGTGTCCTTCTATACAAATCGTGCACTTTATTAGATTATAATTACAATATATATATATTTATGATATTTTGGATGTTTGAGAGCTATGCTTTCAGCGTATATTAAATCCTATCAACATTTAACAACAACTCCCATTAGAAGATAACTGGGAACAATATCGCCATGTTAATCACAGTGCAAGTGCGTGCACGTCGTTGGACAATTGCAAGGCGTTATTCCCTGTTTTAATGTGAGATGTCTAACTTGCACTATGTGCCAACTGGCCCAATGTTCCCCTGTATGTATATTTCGTGTAATAATGACAGTCCAACAAGGCTATATATAACCACATTTTTCTAAACCATGAGAACTAGCCTGCGATCGGCCATGGTTTACTGCCCCGACCCTAATGTGTTGGGAGCATTTAAAAAAATAACTTCCGATTTCCTGAACGACCATGGTATATTGCATCGACCCTAATGTGTAGGGAGCATTAAAACAAATTCCTATTTCCTGAAAGACCATGGTATCTTGAGCCGACCTTAATGTGTTGGGAACATTAAACAAAAATTGTTTTCCAATTTCCTGAACGACAGTGGTATATCGAGCTGAAACTATTGTATATGGAGCATTAAAAATAGCTTCCGATTTCCTGAACGACCATGGTATATTGCATCGGCCCTAATGTATAGAGAGCATTTAAAAACATAGTTTCCGATTTCCTGAACGATCATGGTATGTTGCATCGACCCTAATGTGTAGAGAGCATTAAAAAATTCTGATTTCCTGAATGACTATGGTATATTGAGCCGACCATAATGTGTAGGGCACATTAAACAATAGTTTCCGATTCCCTGAACGACCATGATATAATTTATTGCATATACCCTAATGTGTAGGGAACATAAACAATTCCGATTTCCTGAATGACTGTGGTATATTGACCCGAACCTAGTGTGTAGGGAACATTAAAAATAGCTTCCGATTCCCTGAAAGACCATGGTATATTATCTAGACCCTAAAGTGTTGGGAGCATTTAAAAAATAGCTTCCGGTTCCCTGAACGACCATGGTAAAGCGCTTAAAGTTATATTTTTCTTTCACGACGGAACGCATCACGTGGGCTTGACGGATATTTAGAGCGTTTACTCAGAAATCTGCGAAGACTGGGTTCGCGCAGGGAACTAGTGCAGTCGAACAATACATGTGAGTACGATTTATTTATCTAGCGACCAATAATACAGATACAACAAGCGTAAATCATTATGCAAATTAGTTCGAACTGGTCGATGCTCCCTCGTCTCGATTCAGGGGGTTAACAACTCATGCCTTCTGGCGAGCAGAAGAATAACTAATCAACCCATAATTAAGTTATCGTCGAAGGTTGTCGACCGTAGCCGAAACGTTGAGTAAATAAATCTCAACAGTTGTGTTTATAGGAGAATCGTTACTTCATTATTCTATACGGAGTATATTAATATTTTCAGGATTGTATACATATTCTTTTAAATAGCGTACATAGACTGATAAGTAGCGTATTCACTAATGGAGGCTACTCTATCGGTATTTACGTTTGCGTATCTCGGCGCGGTACGTATGGATAACAACGTGACCGACAAACTCACTTTAGAACGAAGACAATTATAGCAAAAGACACTTGCCTCTTTTTTTTGTGTTGTTACCAGGTAAGATATGTATGACGACATCATCTTCTGGAGATGGTCCTTGTTGTCGTCCTCCTCTTGCTGTAGACCCAGGGACCGGTTAATTGGGAAGAAGTCGTACTTCTGATTGGCCAACTGCAGCAATGCCACAAGGACATCCTTTAGTTCATTCAACTGCGTAATTTATGTATAATAACACATTTTTCAGTGGAACGGCCATTAGTTTTGCTTACTACCATGATATGGGAACATATCACAGTGATTTTTCTTATATCCAGCACTTGATTGCAACAACAGTGTCCAAGCACAGCGGAAGGACAATTTGTGGCCAACTTCATAGTAAAGTTCATACAGAGGAATAAACCTAGGTACCTGTGTATATTGTGGCTAAGAAATAAGGCAACTATGTAGTTGTGTGCGTACAGTACACGGTAGACCTCACATTACATGAATTACTAAGTACAGAGGTTGCTGAGAGACAGACCAGCTCGCTGACGTAGAGCTCCAGGGCTGTGTAGTCGTTGGGCCGTGTCTCGTCCAGATGGATGAAGAAGAAGACATACGCCCACTGATTGTGTTCCTCTTTCACGTGACGCTCAAAGCCCTGAAATATATGTCACAAATATAGATATTGAAAATACAGCATCCCCAAAGGCTTGACAGTTTCACAAACTGTCTGTTTACTCCATAAATATAGAAACCTCTGCTGTCATATTTGTATTGCATTCCAATTGTTTTCTGTTCGCTTCTTCTGGCCTTTTAATTTCATTTGTAGCTGTATGTGCATCCATGAAAAGGGCACAAATACGTGTAAAATAGCTTCAGCTGGCGAGGAGTCAGTGGGCTGGACTTGTGGGAAGAATGGAAGGAAACAGGTGATGAATAGAGCGGATGCACTCAGAGTGGAGGGTAGAAGGAGAAGAGGAAGACCGAGACTGATATTGGATGACTACGTTGAGACAGATTTGGCGGGAGTGGTATTTTTGTAATGCAGTTACACGTTTTATTTCAGTCAGTGGAGTGTTGAGCTCCAGCAGAGAGATTCCGTCTCAAGTCCGCCGAAGAGAGCATGGCACCTGTCTTAGAGCGATCGTGGAATACACAAAAGCGCCGTGTACTTAGTAAAACCAAACAACGTACAGCTTCTACTAATGTAGTATAACTGACTCAGAGATACCGCTACTAACTTGTATTAGTCTAACCAACATGATTATATAGCGACTATATGACTATGTAGTGAAAACCTTTGTAATAACGTTTCGAAATTATACATTTGCTCTTTGCTAACATATATTTCTTGTAATATAAAGTTTATTTTACCCACTATGTTTCGTTTTACTTTTGCGTCATTCACCTGCTTGTATGTAATGCAGCACGTATTAAGCAGAATACGTACAGAGGGCACTGGGCTTGCACAGCCGACATTAGATACTCACCGAAGGTTCTCCTGACTAATCAACATTGTGTTTTGACAATGCTTGTACATTGAAGCAAAGCGTGTTATTATCATGTGAAGTTTATAATGGAAAAACTTACCAAAATACGTGGTCATGCATGGTCTATGGCAATACATCTTAATAATAAAATAATTAATAATATAAGCTGGACATCCTGGCGCGGTGGACACGGCTCTATGTTGTAACCTTGCATGAAATAAAACCGCTTTTAAAACTATGAAAAATGTAGCAGCTAAAAGTCAAATACATAAAAATATGGTTAAACCAATTGATGTATGATTTATTATTTATTTAATTTCCAAGAGGTCCTACTCTAGAGTTAGTGAGTCCACGATATATGTGTTTCCCTTTCTCTCAATGGGACATGACGTATACACCAGGTAGAAAGAACGAGCGTCTTTTACTGCATCTACAAAGACAAAGACAAAGACAATGTGGGATGAACGAAATTGCCCGTCTCAAAAAGCAATAGGCGGTTTCGAACCCTCGCCCCCTCTACCGAATATCGAAAGCACTACCGCCACCGCGCAATTCGATTAATGAAGATACATATTTTAATTTAAAATTACTAAAATAAAATACATTTATATTCTATGCAGTACATATATTACTTAATGTCAGTATCATTCATATAATTATATCGCTTAGAATATTAAAACATCAAGCGTAATTACATTTAAATATATGTTTAATGCAATAAATACTTCCAGCTAAGCAACTATCAATATCATTTAAATTATAACGGTATTTAAGAAATAAACTTTGTCGGAGGCCACAATGTGTTGTATTCATGATATTTCATTGTTCAAGTCATGGACATTAAGGCATTGTTATTTATTTTGAAAGAAAATTGCAATTGTAGTGTCCCGTGATCGGAGGGGGCAGTCTTGGAAGGGTGGATGTTTCATCTGATCAACTAGAACTGTTGTAGAAAGATCCATCTGCATAATAACAGAAACGTTTACAGATGGTTACAGTTGCCTAAAAAAATACGTTTCTGTATAATGCGGTTGATGCAGTAAATTTGATCACCAACATAAAATAACTTAAATGCTTAAGGGCTGCAGTACAAAAAAACTGGTATTGGGATACTGAACTGTAATTATTGGGTAATAGTTGCATTTCATTTTAAATAAGATATATTTAATGCAAGAAATACTTCCATGTAAGAAACTCATTCAAATAATGCACTTGCTGTCAGTTATCACTAATCATCAACATAAGGTATGTTAAATGCTTAATTATTTGAATATTAAAAATTAGTTACTTTGTAATTATTGCAATTTAAGAGTGATTATGCTTAAATGCACATTTAATGCTGCCAATATATAAAGCTACCATCAATCAAATTAAAATAGTCATTTAATTTAAATAAAAAAACAGACTTGATATGCAGTATGCTGTATTCGTGATGCCGCTTTAGTTAATTCATGGAGATTATTTCTATAATACCCAGTTAAAAAAATGTCATTACGGTATCATTACGGTATTCAAGGGTACGAACCACGTAAATATAATTAGATGCATCGATCTTCAAAACTACCCTCTAAGTGTTAATGACAACAATTTGTTAAGTTGCCAAATGTAATTGGTGACGCGAAGAGGGATTACTTATTCACGGTGCTATATCATACATGCAATTTGGCAGACCAGCAACGACACCGTTGATGTGGCTACAGTTGTTCTAACGCATACTGCATAGGAAGACAGTGCATGCTGTCTCCGAACGGGCTATAATGATAACAACATTCACAAAGAAGTGGCGGAAAGGCAAACCAGTCATGATATTGTTGCATTACACAAATTATCAGTTATCTGGAAATATGAGAAGCGTATTGATTGTATTAATTTTGTCTTCTCAGCAAAACGTGTTTATCTCTAAAAATTGTAACTGGGCGATTTATTTTCGAAAATATTGTACATTGCACAGAAGTGTCACTCTGACGTCACACGTAAATGTCGCCAACACGTTCCGTCATTTTTATACGTATTCCTTGATAATGTATTTTAAAGATAAAAAAACAATAAATTTTAAAAGTCCGCTTTAACAGGAAGAAAATATATAATGTAATGCCTTTTTTCCGGGTTCACAACGTTTCCACTCACAAGAGTGACATCTACACGGGGAACACTTCGTCCACTAAGAAACTGTCCGCTCATAGCATGTGTTCGCTGGAGAGGTTCTATTGCAGTTATTATCAAGCAGGAGCAGGAGGCTATATTCTGTCATCGACGGTGGCGAGCTGTGGGAAAGCCTCACCAGGGTGACATTACAGAAATGAGACGTATAACAAGAGCTCGGTATCATACGGCTGTTAGACATATTATGAGAGAGGATCACATAATCCGTACTACTAAGATAGCCGAAGCCATTAGTAAAAATAGAAACCGGGACTTGTGGTCTGAGGTACGCCGGATAAAGGGCAGAAATACATTATTGCCTTCAAGTATTTATGGTGTGGTGGGTGATGAAGAAATAGCACAACTATTTTCTGACAAATATAATCACCTCTACAATAGTGTGTCATATGATGTTGATGAGATGAATGTTATAAATACGGAGATTAACAAGCAGATTAAAGAAAATGCTGCGTATGATATATCAGTTGATGAGGTTATCGAAGGTGTCCAGCAACTGAAGCTAGGTATGTGGGATGGTGAAGAGGGTCTCAATTCTAATCATTTAGTACGCGTAGGGACAAATAACGTAGAGAGGGAGGGTACAACTGCCATAGTTAGGAAATATAGGCGGTTGGTCAGAACACTAAAACAGACGCGGGTTGAGCAGGTAATACTGTCTGAGATTTTACCTGTAATGGGCAGGAGGGGTCACAAATATCGAAATTGTCGGGGGATGGCAATTAACATGTTAGTCCAGAAGCTATGTAGGGAAGATGAAGTTGGATTTGTGGATTTATGGGGAAGTTTCGTTGGGAGGGCTGATATGTACATGAAGGATGGGCTTCATTTAAGTGGAAAGGGGGCGGCAGTAGATAGTGACTTGGGTACAATGACAAATATTTTTGGAAGTAAACATTCTTTAAACTAGAAGTGCAGGGGGTTACCTAGATGTGTCTCAAGCAGAACAAGAGGCCACAGACAAACCAGTATCAAATCGTCCGAAAAACATATCTGATACAGTTTATAGATGCGTATGTTTAAATGCAAGGAGCATAGTAAATAATAAAAACGAATTCAACATTATGGTAGAAGATATTGACCCTCACATAATTGGTATAACTGAATCATGGGCCAACATAGATATAACAGATGCTGAATTAGGACTGACAGGATACGTAATGTTTAGGAAAGATCGAATAGGAAGAAGGGGCGGGGGAGTTATTTTATATGTTAAAGAATCTATTCAGGCTTATGAAATAAAACTAAAAAGGGAAGCAGATTGCGATGAAGCTGTTTGGTGCAAAATTGCTACAGGAAATTCAAAATAACTATTGGATTAGTTTACCGAAGTCCAAACATAAACGAAGAGGACAACACAAAAATAAAAAACGCTATAAAGGAAGTTAGTAAAGGGGAATGTATCATAATGGGAAATTTTAACCATGGACACATACAATGGAATTCTCTAGAGAGCACAGGGATTGAGGACCAACAATTTCTATTTTTAATCCAGGATAGCTTTCTTACTCAGCACGTACTAGAACCAACCAGGGGAGAAAATGTATTAGATATAGTTTTGTCATCACAAAAATAATTAGTGGACAATGTAAAAGTATTTTAACCATTGGGTAATAGTGACCATAATCAAATACATTTTGACATCAATGTAAAATCAGCAAGTAAAAATAAGAAAACGTTCAAATAAGAATAAGAAAACGTTACAAAGGTAACTACAAAGATATGAGAAAATACTTAGCAAAGCTAGATTGGAATAACATGCTGATGAATAAGACCGCAATTGAATGTTGGAATATTCTAAAATATGAAATTGAGAGTATCATCGATAAATTTGTTCCCTTCCAAAAACAAGGAAAACGGTGAAGAAAGAAACACTTGTCAAAAGAGGCTATTAGAAAAATAATGCTAAAACAAACTATGTGGAGGGTTTATTGGCGTACCAGAAAGGAAGAAGACTATGCAAAATACAAAGAAGCACTTAATGAAGCTAAAACTGAAATCAGACAATCTAAAAGAAGCTATGAGCAAAAACTAGCATGTAACATAACAAATGACAGCAAGAGTTTTTATGCATATGTCAGGAGTAAACAAAACGTACAAGACAAGGTTGGACCTCTAGAAGACAGTGCTGGAAATATAATATCACAGGGGTTTTTAATGGCGGAAGACCTAAATGGTTACTTCAGTTCAGTGTTTACCAAAGAATATATTAGTTCATTACCAGTTGCTGATGCTAAATTTCAGGGGGCTAAATCTGACTATTTAGGTCCGTTAGTTGTAACTCCAGAATTGGTAGCTAAGAAAATAAAGGCAATGAAGGATAACAAATCACGGGGAGTGGATGGGATTCCTCCAAAATTACTAATGGAAACATTAGAACAAATCAGTATACCACTTTCAAGAGTATTCAACTTGTCATTAAAAGAGGGAGTTGTTCCGTTTGAATGGAAAGAAGCAAACATCATACCATTATTTAAAAAGGGTTCGAGAAATAAGTCAGAGAATTACAGACCAGTGAGTTTAACGTCAGTGATTTGTAAATTATTAGAAAGGTTAATTAAAGACCATATGGTGGACTTCCTTAAAGCGAGGTCATGCTTAACAAATATGTTATGTTTTTTGGAAGAAATCACTAAGTGGATAGACGTGGGATCGCCAGTAGATATTATCTACTTAGATTTTCAGAAAGCTTTTGACAAAGTGCCACATCAAAGATTACTACTTAAATTAAAAGCCCATGGTATCGGGGATAGCATAACTGACTGGATAGAACAATGGTTGACTGACAGAAGACAACGAGTTGTAGTAGATGGAGAAGTTTCAAATTGGAAATCGGTTTTGAGTGGGGTACCCCAAGGATCAGTATTTGGACCTATATTATTCTTAATTTATATCAATGACTTGGACGACAGTATAACAAGTAACGTACTGAAATTTGCGGATGACACAAAACTGTTTAGAAAGGTTAATACTGATGGTGATAAACAACATTTACAAAACGATCTAGACAGATTAGTGAAATAGTTTGAGAAATGGCAGACGTTGTTCAATTTTGGGAAATGTAAATGCCTACATACAGGACATGGGAACTTGAATGTAAACTATAAAATGAGAGATACTGTTCTGGGTACTACTGTAAAAGAAAAGTACTTAGGAGTTACAGTAAGCGCTGATATGAAAGTTTCAGAGCAGTGTGGTATTGCAGCTTCAAAGAGTAATCAAATTCTTGGATTGATTAGAAGAAACATAACATACAAGGGAAACATGTTAATTATACCTCTTTATAAAGCAATAGTTAGACCTCATTTAGAATGCTGTATACAAGCATGGAGACCATATCGTAAGAAGGATATAGATTCGCTTGAACGCGTACAAAGGAGAGCAACAAAAAATATTCCAGAACTGAGAGACCTTAGTTATGAAGAACGCCTGAAAGAATGTGGTTTAACAACTCTAGAGACAAGGAGGTTAAGAGGAGATCAGATTGAAGTTTTTAAGATATTGAATGGATATGAAAATGTTGATAGAAATATGTTTTTCTCACTCAAGAAGGATAGCAGAACTTGAGGACATGAAGTAAAATTAGTAAAGGATCAATGTAGATTGGACATCACGAAGCACTCGTTTTCACAGAGGAAAATAAATTAATGGAACAAATTGTCTACAGATTGTGTAATTGCTAGCAGCGTGAATATGTTTAAAAACAAGGTTGACACATATCTCAGGAGGGCGGGTTATAAGTAGATGAACATTGTTTGACTCTCGATAAGCCAATGGCTTCCTTGTCCACTTGCCATATGGGCCTTTGGCTTGGATGGAAAATCTTGTTAAATCTTGTTAAATCTTGTTAGAATTACATGGTCCGACAATACTCTGGTTTTAACCCCGACTCATTGTTGGTGGGAAGTATGGTTCCTATACCAAAAGATAAGAGACAATTAATATGTACATCCGACAATTTTAGAGCTATTACTCTTAGCAGCATCGTTACCAAACTGTTTGATATTGTTATACTATCTCAGGAACAAAATGTTTTGCAACATCGCATTTGCAATTTGGTTTTAAACAAAATATGTTCACTACTCATTGCACATATGTTATGATGGAGACAATCAGTTATTATAATGCAAATGGCAGTAATGTGTATGCACTCATGTTAGATGCCAGCAAAGCATTTGACATGGTTAATTATTGTAAGCTTTTTATAGTACTTCTAAAACGTAAGGTATCACCCCTGATATTAAGATTGGTGTTGTACATGTATACTAAACAAAAACTTCAAGTACGATGGGGCTCTAGTATGCCATCCCAGTTTACCGCTTGTAACGGAGTCAAACAGGGAGCAATAATTTCTCCTATTCTCTTCTCTATATACATGGATGGATTGTTTGAACAGCTAGAAAAGAGTGGCGTGGGATGCCACATGGGCAACCACTATACGGGTTGCATTGGATACGCAGATGATCTCACTTTGTTAACACCCACACAATCTGGGCTCAAGGTTTTAACCGATATATGCAAAAAATATGCACACGAATACCGTATACATTTTTACGGTACTAAGAGTAGATATTTGATTTTTAGAGGTCGTAATTGTAAACCCGACAACATAACTGTGTTTTTAATGACACCGAGTTGTATTGTACCCAAGATGCTGTACATCTGGGTCATCATGTATCCGTTGTTAATAAGGATAGTTCAGTTGCCGATGCCACTGACACATTTTGGAGAGGGTATAATATGTTCATGGCCGATTTCGCTCATATTAAGACAAAAGAAAAAGCAATTTATTTAAACAGTATTGCTGCTCTTATTATGGAGCACCGCTATGGGATCTTCAGAGTAAGAGTGTTGCAACTATTTGCACTGCCTGGCGAAAAGCGCTTAGAAAGTTGTGGGGGCCAGCACCGGTTACACACGGTGATGTTATAGCATTGGTGTCGGATAGTTTGCCATTATTGGTAATCTTAAAAGGTTCTCAACATTTATTCATAAAGCTATGAACCACAATTCACCGATTATAAACAGTGTTTCCAAGTTGTCCATTGCAAACCCATGGTCAAATTGTAGCGCAAATTACCGTCATATCCTAGATGAATGTGATACAATGTATGACGTGTCTGTGCAAGACATTGGCCGTGTGTGGCTGGTTTTTTTAACGTAACAACATCAAATATGAACGTTTTATCGGAAATGTTAGACATCAGAAATGGTTTTAAGACATATAATATTTTAGACGATGATGATGTTAACTGTATTATTACCTACATTACTGTATTTTAAAGAATGTACAATTGCCATTTTTAATATGCGAAAATAAAGATTTTATTATTATATATATGCGCGCAGTTTTTCAGTTCACACAATAACATAGTTTGCTGTCGTGATTCACAGCAGAAACCGCGAGAAGGTAACATGAGCTTCTTCCACCACGAGTATTTGTGTTCATGCAGTGTAAGTGTGAAAAGTTGTGCCAGAAGCAGAATCATACCCATCATTAGTAACATAATATGACACACTGAATGCTATCACTGAGTGAAGCTTGCATCAAAGTGACAATGGATTTAGTTACATGAACAAAGTATTAATGGAATGCCCCATTTTGTCGCTCGATAATATTGTTGATAGCATTGTAACTATTTCGTGTAAATTACTTAAATATAAATTCAACTGCATTTAATATAACAGCCAAATATGTTTGAGACTACTAAAATCACTGGAGCAGTGAGGCATTGCGACTGGTGCTTTCAGGCAGAGGGACATTCCATTTACCCTCTCAGTTAGTAAATTGCAATAAAGTATTTGTTTTACTTTCAGGCAGATTGAACTCCTGCAGATAAACCATCTCTATTCCGCCATATACCGCATTACAATTGCTATAGAGCGAACGTGGAGTACATGTCAACGCCAATGATTTAACACGATCAAAAACGTACAGCCGGTCGGTAGTATTATAAAGACAACGACCTATTAAGCGAGTTTTCGAAGAAAGGATATATTCAGAACTTGCCCCTTTGCGAGGATCTTCCCAAGTCAGCCGTACAAAAATGTTCCTGAAGCGACTTGTGTCTACAGCGTCGATTGCGCAGTTGCTTTCAAACAACACATTCGCCGCCTAACGAGTGTCCTCTTGTCACTTTATTTATTTTGTTTATCAATTAAGCTATTACGTTTTACTCGGTCTGCATTATATATAGGTTATGATACTTTCTGGCAAGGGTTGTGCGACGAATGTCGCCTTAGCCCTGATATTTGGTGTCGCCCTAATATATATGGTCCTGCGTTATCATGCATCTGACTAGAAACCATTTGAAAGTTGTAAATCAATAACAGCATGTTGCCCTAAGTTTGTATTAATGCATTTAATTGATGGAAATATACAAATTCAAATATAAAGAAGGTTTTGCAAATGGGATGTATATATGCATTTCTATAATTGTCACCGTTAGGCGACATGGTGTATTTATTTGAATAAAACACAAACTGCTATGTATGTTGTATGTTTATTTAGCGGGGATGTTCTATAACGCGACACACTACCATACAACTGAATTTGTCTTGTCATATACACTAACAACATATGTTATTTCATCGGTGAAAACCACGACAGCACACAGAACAACTTTGGCCATTTACCGGGTCTTGTCATGCGCACGGTCTACATGTCAAGCTCCGCCCACTCTGTCCGTCCGTGCGTATTAAATTACGCTGTTGTTTATTTGCTGGATTTTAGCTATACATCAGTCAAATATTTAAGCTGTACACGACGATGTAATGATTACGTAATCACTCAGGAATAAATCATTCAGGTACCAATACCTCGTTTATTAACAGTAGTTTCTATGTTTTACAGAAAACTCGTCTACTTCTACTGTATGTGTGGCAGTTTCCTAATATCGCCCACAACGGGTGTCAACGGCAACGTCTTCGATTACGATTTCGTAGTTTGGAGTTATTAAACTCAAAGCAAAATAGTTTCGATGTTTTTAATGTTGTATGGATGTAATGGTGTCGTTGTGACACTGCCTATTTGAAGTAATATAGACAAAACGCTGTCCTTTGATGTATAAATTAATATGATTAAGGAAGTTGTTAACAGAGCAACAAATTGTTGCTCTGTTAACATTATTTAAAAATAATCTGTCTACAGAACTCTTCAGTTTTTATACAAAAACACATTCTTGCCATTGCACATTGTAGATTATGTCATAGATGTAGCCATGTGGTAACCGTATAAAAAGAACCATCAACTTGCAATATAACATGTCCAGAGAAGTGCTACGAAATAATTACAGGTATGTAGAACGAATAAAATAACTTAAGATACCTTCATGACATTAGCATACAGTTGTCTGAGAGGGGATATAATTGAAGTGTTTTATAATGTTGCTTGAAATATATTAGGAATCCAATATATTACAATGGATCCTTGCAAAATTTTTGAAATAATAAACAACTATTGCACTTAATTCCTCAGTGACCTAAGTTCACAGGTGCAATAAACCACAATCGTCTTCAACAGTGTAACACAGAACCGGTTATAGGCTTCAAATCTGACCAATGCAATATTTCTGTTCATGCTATAGGCTATGAAATATAAAAAATAATATGCCACATTTTGCATCTGACCAATGTCTTTATAATTTGACCAATATAGTTGTATCTGAGTTGAATTGGAATTGATGAAAAGTTGCATGCATAGGATTGAAAACATTAAAACAGATTGCATTAGAAATTGATTTGTAACTGAAATATTCAAAGTGAGGTGAATTTAGTTGAATATTTACTCGTATTCACCAATATAAAACTGTCATAAACCGGGACAAACTGTCCACAACTGAAATTAGCATATCATCTTGTCATTGTTACAAGATCTAGTCCAATGAGACACATAATTTGTTAAGGGCTGCCATGCAGATTACCGAATGTCATTGCTCCTGCACTTTCGGAATGTAATGTTTTATATTTATAGTCAACTTTTATATATGAATTGTTTATGTTTATACATTTTGGGGTTTCATTTCGATTTGGTATTTATGAGATTTTACACATTGGATCACCTTTCTGAGTGAGCCAATGAACCCCCTTGTCTAATAGTAGCTAAAATACACAACTTGCCATCAGTACACAAGTCATGTTCTTATGTGGATGGCATCCTCTGTTATATGTATATGATATGAATATTGCCTCACAACTTGACACATAACTAAATTTGTGTCATTTACAACACTTCATTAGGATGCCTGCTAATGTGTTTACATATATTGGGTGAATGTCACAGTAATTGCTGTAGCACTTAATGACTAGCTAATTAGTTGAGTAAGTGACATCTTAGAATTGTGTATTAGTCTTATGCTAACTAACAAAATACAAGGACGATTAATGTACACGTATATTAAATCATGTTTCGGATGTGAACATAATTATTAAATATTTATCATATAGGTGGTTTGGAATCAACAGCATGTTATTTGTATGCTGATGGACACAAGATGGACTTCACTAGGCTATTTAATATTAACTAAAACAATACATTTTAAAGAGAAACTGCAGCCTTTATATATAAAAACTTTATTAAAACTGACATCAGATTCAGAGGTCCTCACAACTTTATTTGGTAAATACTAAAATTAAAAGTCACATCAGGGTATTCAGTCAATATTTTTGTAATGTTGTGGATAATGTCAATGAGTCAGCACAACACTAAACTCTCGTCTCCTGTTCACTGTATTTATGTATGCATATTTTGGTAGCATCATTTGTGCTCTTATAATACACCATTATTAATAATCACCATCTGTGTCAAACAAGGCCAAGTGGCTGGACACTGGTTTTGCACTGGCTTGTTGACATTAATTACAGACTGCTCCTACCCGTGATGTAATCTAGTGGTGAGATAGGCTGCTGGCCACCCTTATAGTAAAGAATTACAAAATCAAAATTGGGTCAACAAAAAAACTGGATGGTATATACTGCATAATACAAATAAATAAGGCAGGTTAAAACAGTTCACTAATGTGCACTTGCAGTGGAAGGTAGATGTAAATGTCTTGGTGAATTGAGCAGGTTCGACTCCTGCTGTGTTGCAATTACTGCACAACATATTCCTGGTTTTGGGCATAATCATAAGCACTCATTTTTCGCTGCCATTAATACATATCTACTTATTATTGAGAAAACTTGTCAGTCCATAATTTAGGTATTCTTAAATGCATTGACTGGACCTGCACTGGCCATTAAGTAAACTAGTTAGTTTACTTCATGGCCAGTGCATGTGCAAGTAATCAATACCAACTATTTGTGTTGGCATTATGACAATAAAGTTTGATGCATACTCATGCATAACATTGTCTAATGTTATTATTATTGTGTTGTAGAACTAACAGTTTTCATTTTATATAATGTGGTAATTGTGTTGTTGTTAAGAATGCCAAAGGATTGTATTAGCATCATGACTGCATGATCCATGTAGAGACTAGTACGCAACAGCTGCAACACAATATATGTTAAATTAATTCCTGTCTTATAAAATTGGGCTGTCGAGTTTGTAATGCCTTTCTCCACACGATGCCTTTGCGAGATTGGCTTCTCGACATGAACTCGCTGCCATCAAGACCAAGTATCGCAACAGACCGCAGTACTCATACATCTGACTAAAGCTATATTTAATTGTTTCCGCCATCGCCGAAATGTGTGTAGCAAATAGCTAAATTATGAACTGATGAGTATTCTCAATAAAAAGTAGACATGTTTGAATGGCAGCGACAATTATTTCAAGGTTCTGGTGATTATGCACACAACTTGGAATGATTTGTGCAGAAAATGCAACACAGCAGGATTCGAACCTACTCACATCACCAAGAAATGTGCATCTACCTTCCACTGCAAGTTTACAATTAGTGAACTTTTTCAACCTGCCTTAATCCGTTGCAGCAATTGTTTGTATACTTAAAATTGTGCCGCTTTTTACCAATCTTAATTTTTATTTAATAATCCTTTACTATAAGGGTGGCCAGCAATCTCTCTCACTGGTAGATTCCACTGATTACATCAGGGGGAGGAGCAGTCTGTAATTAATTAAGGTCAACAAACCAGAGGGAAATCAGTGTCCATTGACTTGGCACTGTTTTACATAGATGGTGATGACGAATACATAGAAATGGAAGGGCATGCATATTTATAGTCATTGTCTACCAAATATTTTAATATAATATCAAATTAAACGAGAGAGAACCTGTTTCATAAAGCTAGATCTGTTGGGCTAGGCTCACCCAGAACCGAATAAATAGCCCACTCTGAGCCCAGGTCCAGTCAATGCATTTAAGAATACCTAAATTATGGACTGGCAAGTTTTCTCAATAATAAGTAGATATGTATTAATGGCAAGTGAAAAATGAGTGCTTGTGATTATGCCCAAAACCAGGAATATTGTGTGCAGTAATTGCAACACAGCAGGAGTCGAACCTGCACAAATCACCAAGAAATGTATATCTACCTTCCACTGCATGTTCACATTAGTGAACTGTTTTAACCTGCCTTATTTATTTGTATTCTGCAGTATCTACCATCCATTTTTCTTGTTGACCCAATTTTTATTTTGTAATCCTTTACTATAACGGTGGCCAGCAGTCTATCTCACTACTAGATTACATCATGGTTAGGAGCAGTCTGTAATTAAGGTCAACAAGCCAGTGCAAAACCAGTGTCCAGCCACTGGGCCTTGTTAGACACAGATGGTGATGATTCCTAATATAGTTCAAGCAACAATATAAAACACTTCAGTGATTCCCCTCTCAGACACCTGTACGCTAATGTCATGAAGGTAACTTAAGTTATTTTATTCGTTCTACATTTATTTGGTGTGTGTGCGTATATATATATATATATATATATATATATATATATATATATATATATATATATATATATATATATATATATATATGTCTAAAGGCAGCATACGTCGACCAGTGGCTGGAAGTGCATACCGGACCGCTTTAAGTCTTTTATTAAGAGGACCGGGCATATATTTTATTTAGTAGATTTTCCAACGATGTGAAGTTGGAACATTATTTGTAAAACTAATTTAGAACATATACTAAAGGTTCATTGGAATATTTCAAAGAATGACATATATACAAAAATGCGGTCTGCTTAAAAACTTTATGCACAGATGCCGACTTACGCAGACCGGAGCGAGACCGGAAGTTGTATATATTTTGTTAGCCTTTTTTGTGGTAGTGTCACATAAACACTTGCGAAATGTAAACGAAGGCGGACACCAGTAGAGTTCTGTTTGAACACGGGATGTCTCAATACGAAAAAAAAAACTATATTTAATATACAGTATAGTACAAGAGTGATATTGGGGCCGTCGACGACATCGCGGACAGAGCAGTATTTTATGCGAGGACGAGTTATTGCAAGAGGACAACATAAATAATAATTAATCTGTCTGTGGTTATTATCAATTCGCTAGCCCATGGCATAGGAATTGCCGGAGTGTTTACACTATGAACATTTAGTATATTATGCATTATATGAATATAATTATAGTGAACATTATATTGTATTGTTGTTATTAATTATTTAATATGCAATTTGTGATTGACGGAAATACGCGGGACGGTCACTCAGTCTCGGACACTTCCTAGCCTGGCCGTGGCTGTGTGGATTGATTCTTCGAAATAAATTCGGTTGGCTGCGATCACATCGGATGGTATATGAACATTAATCCTACCCTAAATTATTAATTAATAGTTTTCACAATTCGTAAAATGTTGCCTTGTAATATAAGTCTGCTGAGCGATAGTTACCTAGCATGTTTACGTACCTATACTAGTATACTATAGCAATAATCCGTAGTATACCTGAAAACGAGTTTCGAAGTCCAGGAGATTTCAGGCCCATCAAAAGCCTCCAACTGCATCCCCCTTGAAGCTCACGTAAAACCTCTAGCTGCACCCCATTGAGACCTCCAAATGCACCCCCTTGACGGGCCTTGAGGGTCACCAAAAACTTCCAACTGCACCCTCTTGGAACATCCAACTGTTCCTCTCATTGAGGCTCACCAGAAACTTTAAACTGCACACAAAAACCTACAATCCGGGATTTTCTTCTTTTCTGGGAGTTTAACAACACATCTGGGAGGGTTTGTCAAGTATACCAGTGATATTTTTTTTATTTCGTTTACATTAAATTTTATATAATTCATAAAGTTAAGTAGTGGTAATAAATATCAAAACTGGCTAGTAGGCGTGTTAGCTTGTGCAAAATTATGTGTATAAACACCATGCCTAGGCCTATGAACCCATGTTACTGAATTTGTAAACCACCATGGCATTGTCATTCGCATGTTACTGTTATGTTTTAACAAATGAATACCCACAATTATTTTAATGGTGCTACTGGTGTTTTAATAAATCATCCTGGTAAAAATGCTAGTTTGTTCTTTCATTGAAATTTTTTTATTCCAAATACATTGCATGCATGAATACTACAGGTCTACACAATCCAATTTCAGTTGTCTTGAGGTGGTCAGGAGGGGATGTGGCTGGGGTAACAACATCCCATCTCCCTCGTATTTTGAGGGTCAACCTCTCACCAATTACTACGACACAAACAGCATTTAAAAACAAACAAAGCACCATTTAATCCATGTTTTAGTACCACCAATTACAGTAGTAGGGAATTTATGAAGTAATATATTGAAGAGCCGTATTATTTTTAATCACTTCAATCAGTCATCAATTCAATCAGTTTTATTTCATACAAAACAGTACAGGAATATACATCATGTCAACATAACAATAAAACATGTAATAATACTACACTGTACTAGATTACAAGAGTGTATAAACTGCAAGTACCCATTTCATGCAAAGTACAGAGGAGTTGTACTCGTACCTATTTCCAGTACATTGAACAAAGTTGTTTGTGGATGCAGATATCCTGCATAAAAAAAACAGCTTGCACTAATACTTTTTTATAATCTGAATATTACAACAATCAATGCTTAGATAGCAAGCATAAGACTAGCACTACATTTCATCTAGGTAGGCTGTGCAAAATTTTAAATGCAATGTAATAAGAAATGATAAAAAGCTGCACAACTGGCTTTTCTATAATTAGCCCATAATGAAAAAAAATACACTATGGAATTTACTGCAATATATTTAAGTTGCAAAGAGCTTGTTCTTCACCTTCGTTGTACAGAAGTAGAATTGCCTGAGTAGAAACAATATTACATCTCCACTAAAGACTTCTTTGTATTTGATATAATTTTCATCACAAATTATGTCCAAGATTTTCATAATTGCATTCAATACTACATCACCAAGCTTAATATCAATCATAGAACAATATCCGAGACCTTACTCTATTAAAGAGTATATCATTGTCAGTGTCACATCCTTGAGTATAAGAAACATATAACAATCTTTGCATCCCCTTAGTTTATGGAACAAGCATTGCAATGTCATCAGCATGAGATGACTAACAAAATCTACTCAGGGCAGCTCAGCATCTGCTTTTCTTTCGAAATTACACATATCATAACAATATGATATTCTATGCAAATTTATAATAGAATGTTTAGTAAATACAATATGTTTATTATGAACTTAACATAAATAGATTTAATTGATATTTGTTAAAATTCTGTGAAATTGTCATTTGATTGTCACTTGTCGGTAGGTATGTTTCCAGTTCTCTGCTGCCTTGCCCATATAAGATCATGTACATGAAATATTGCTCTCTCACAGCAAGTGTACCCACAATCGTATTCAATGCGTTGAAGCTGGGATCTCTACATGCTACATACACACTGTGAGAACGGTCTTCAAACAAGAGTTGAAGACAATGTGTTTCCTCATCCCAAAGTTCATCTGCTGCAGCGACACTGTAATATAAAATGAAAAATATATCATCTACTTAAAAATGTATTACTGTGTTCACATGTGTTTTATTTTACAAATGAAAACATTCAAATATAAAATATGCATAGATAATTTGCTATTTGAACCCAGTGACTGGCTAAGAACTAAGGTTTTAAAGATGAGTCATGCTAATTAATACAATGTTGTATTCATGACACTTGAGAAAACCACATTACTGCCACCTTACAATAACATTCTAGAAAATACCTCAAAAGCAAAGGTAATTCCACAAAATGGGCATAACTGCACATTGTTGAGATAATAAATTAATTAGGTGATGCAACTAAAACGTGCAAACACTACTTTAACAAATTTAACTAGAGGACAACAAATTGTCAGTGCAAGTGTTGTTTTGAATTTGAGGCTGTGTGTAGTGTGTGTATATCAGACAAGGAACAATTAACTAAAAATATTTTTAGTTATATTACCATGAATTAAGATATTTACCAATACAAATATATTAACTTCACACCAATTCATGAACTTTAATTAAAGTTACAGTTACATTTATGTTGGTAAAATTGCTGATTAGATGCAGGTGGACTGTTATTTTTTTTATTTTATAAGTCTATGTACTTGAGTTGATGGAAGGCACCATTCAAAACACTTTACTTGTCGTTGTTTACACATTTAATAACATCAATTGCTATAAAAGTAACTAACACTATTCATGCTAATTTTGCCCAAGTCCCAATTTTGCCCAATTCTGGCTAATTAGGGGTTTCTCAGTTTATCTTCTGACCAATTAAGACCTACATTCTCTTTGCCTACTCATGGATTTATCCACTTGGCCTACTCGTTACTGGCACGTCAAAGGAATTGTTTCCTTTTTGTGAGCATAATGTTCGCTATTTTTACCAGATATTCCCCAAATACCAATTGAACAAATCTCAAATTTTAGCTTCCTACTTCCTAGTAGTTTCTGAGATTAATAATGTTGTGACCTTCTAATACAGCAGTTCTTGAAGGATATAGATACTCTTGAACGCATACAAAGGAGAGCAACTAAAATGATTCCAGAACTTAGAGACCTTAGTTATGAAGAACGCCTGAAAGAATGTGGTTTAACAACTCTAGAGACAAGGAGGTTAAGAGGAGATCAGATTGAAGTTTTTAAGATATTGAATGGGTATGAAAATATTGATAGAAATATGTTTTTTAGTAATTATTAGTAAAGGATCAATGTAGATTGGACATCAGGAAGCACTCGTTCTCACAGAGGACAATAAATGAATGGAACAAATTGTCTACAGATTGTGTAACTGCTAGCAGCGTGAATATGTTTAAAAACAAGGTTGACACATATCTCAGGAGGGCAGGTTATAAGTAGATGAACATTGTTGGACTCTCGATAAGCCAATGGCTTCCTTGTCCACTTGCCATCTGGGCCTTTGGCTTGGATGGCAAATCTTGTTAAATCTTCTTAACCCCAAAATTGAGGGAAAGGTGACCGGTTGATGGGTGAGAGGGAGAATGATAACAGTTCGCCAGGTGACAAGGCTGCAGGACAGAATGTGATGGAAGGGATCCAATGGAAGAGCTACCAGTTCCAGATGCTAAATTTCAGGAGGGTAAATCTGACTATTTAGGGCCGTTAATCGAAACTCCAGAAATGGTAGTTAAGAAAATAAAGGAAATGAAGGATAATAAATCACCGGGAGTGGATGGAATTCCTCCAAAACTACTAATGGAAACAGTAGGTCAAATCAGTATACCACTTGCAGGAGTGTTTAACTTGTCATTAAAAGAGGGAGTTGTTCCATTTGAATGGAAAGAAGCAAACATCATACGATTATTTAATTTTTTTTAGAAATAAGTCAGATAATTACAGGCCAGTGAGTTTAAAGTCAGTAATTTGTAAATTATTAGAAAGGTTAATTAAAGACCATATGGTGGAATTCCTTGTTAGGCATAAATTATTAAATTCATCTCAACATGGATTCCTAAAAGCGAGATCATGTTTAACAAATATGTTTTTTTTTTGAAGAAATCACCAAGTGGATATATGAGGGATAGCCATTAGATATTATCTACTTAGAATTCCAGAAAGCTTTTGATAAAGTACCAGGGATGGCATAATTGACTGGTTAGAACAGTGGCTGACTGACAGAAGACAGCATGTTTTATTAGATGGAGAAGTTTCTGGAAATAAGTTTTAAGTGGGGTACCACAAGGATCAGGATTAGGACCTTTATTATTCTTTATTATATCAATGACTTAGATGACAATATAACAAGTAATGTACTGAAATTTGGGGATGACACAAGTGTTTAGAAAGATTAACACTGATGGTGTTAAACAACATTTACAAAACGATCCAGACAGAATTGTGAAATGGCAGATGTTCAGTTTTTGGAAATGCAAATGGCTACATACAGGACATGGGAACTTGGGTGTTAAGCATAAAAAGGGAGATACTGTTATGGATACTACTACTAGAAAAGAAAAGGACTTATTAGTTACAATAAGCGCTGATATGAAAGTTTCAGAGCAGTGTGGTCATGCAGCTTCAAAGGGTAATAAAATTCTTGGGTTGATTAGAAGAAACATAACATACAAAAAAAGGTAATTTTACCTATGTATAAAGCAGTAGTTAGACCTCATTTAGAATACTGTATACAAGCATGGAGACCATATCGTAAGAAGGATATAGATACGCTTGAACACATACAGAGGAGAGCAACTAAAATTACTCCAGGACTGAGAGACCATAGCTATGAAGAACGCCTGAAAGAATGTGGTTTAACAACTCTAGAGACAAGGAGGTTAAGAGGAGATCATATTGAAGTTTTAAGATATTTAATGGGTATGAAATATTGATAGAAATATGTTTTTTTTACTCAAGAAAGATAGCAGAACTAGGGACATGAGGTAAAATTAGTAAAGGATCAGTGTAGATTGGAAATCAGGAAGTACTCTTTCGTACAGAGGTCAATAAATGAATGGAACAAATTGTCTACAGATTGTATAACTGCTAGCAGCATGAATATGTCTAAAAACAATGTTTGCACATATCTAAGGAGGGCGGGTTACACGTAGATAAATATTGTTGGACTATTAATATGGCTTCCTTGTCCACTTGCCATCTGGGCCTTTGGCTTGGATGGCTAATATTGCTAAATCTTGTTAAATCATAGATAAAATATCAACTGATGGGTAAATTGACTGTATTTATAATTAAATCAGATAGTTGTGCATCCAGAGCCTGGAATATTTGTAAAATCACAGTTGCTGTTTTGCATAGTGCCGTGTATAATGGCTACAAATTAACACTTATGTACATGGTAACTACAGAACATTTCATGATTTATCAATGTGTATAAATATATAATTTGAATTTTGGATGGTAAATATTGTAGTTATGCTTTCTCGAAATTGAAACGCTGATTTTTTTATACACAATTCATCAAATATGTTGGAACACGAATTACTCCCTTTTATAGCTTAGGATGTGTAGTTTCTTGTACAGAAATGTTGTTTTCACCAAACAAATTCTTTAATTCTGACACATTAAAATGAAAGCAAAGGAGGTATTCTATCTATATGAGAGTAAACATTCACATTTTCAAGGCTCTAGCCCTACTTAGTTATAGGACCTCAAACTTTCCTAAAATTACATTAACGGATATCCAAGGTCATAAAATATTGTTTTCTCAGAAGCTACTAAGAGTAGGAAGCTAACATGTGACATTTGGTGAATATCTTGTATAAATATTGAAGAGATCTGAAGACAGAGTCTGGACTATCCAGTGATTTGATGTAAAATTCATTGTTGACAGAAAAAGCTCATCATAAAGATAACAGTGAGGACACATATATTAATAGCATTGAGACGACACCAGTTTGAAGAATCATGAATGGTTTGTGGGTGTTAAAACCGTGCACCATTGAAGAATAAAGTTCACCGTCACAGACTTCCAAATGGATCATTAAATTTGTCACACATAAATTACATATCATACCTTTAAAGTGAGACCAGTTTCATTTAATATGCCTACATCTCCGAAACTACTAGGACCAGAAAGCTAAAATTAGATTTGTTCAATTTGGGTATTTGGGGAATATCTGATCAAAATCCTGAAGAGATCTGAACTTCTGAAAATACAATGTGTGGACCATCCAGTGATTTGATGTGGAATGACCTATTATTGAATATTAGAGTTCATAATGCATGAAGAAATGTCCTATTAGAGATGACAGTTAGCACACATAACCAATATATCAATAGTATTGATATTACAGTAGTTTGAAGAATCAGGAATCATATTAACATTGTGGTGTAGCACTTGGTTATGTACTCGTGAATACCTTGTGAGTGCAAAAATCATGTATCACTGAAGAATTAAATCACCAGGAATTCTGAATGGATCATGAAATTTGGCACACAAATTACATATCATTATCCTTAAAGTAAGACTGGTTTCGTGATTTTTTAAATGTAGCCACACTGGGTTTTGTTCCATTGAAAATGTCCCCTAAATTATTCTTTCTGAGTTCACAAAGGTATTGCTCCAAAATTAAAACTTACCAACAAATCAATGATGCACTCAATTTCACGTTTTAAAATATTTCAGTATTCTATTGCTGTCTTATTATTCAGTGTGTTATTCCAGTCTATCTTTGCTAAATAGTTTCTCATATCTTTATCTACCTTTGTGGAAGTTTCTCCTGTACTGCTTTTTATTATTTGTTTCTTATTTTATTTTATTTTGATGTAACATGTCCTTATATATATCTTAACATTTTCAATTAATTAATTTAGTAAGGACAAAGCTATATCTAATACACTTTCTCCCTTGTTTGGTTCTAGCACATGCTGAGAAAGGAAACTATGTTGTATTAAAAATAGGAATGTTTGATACCTACCCCCTGTACTCTACAAATTTCTATGGCATAAGTCTGTGGTTAATCTTGATTAAACATACTTCAAACCAATTGATGTGATCGACCATTTTAAGAGTGGCCTGTTTATAGCATGTTGAGGATTTCCACTGATTCAGGTGTAAAATGAGAATCATCACCTGTGTTTGATTAACTGACGAGGTTTCCATGTCATCGTCCTCTTGTGATCCATCTGGTATTTCAATGTCATCACACTTCTGTGAAAAAATGTTTTTGAATATGCATTAATGTCAGAAAGAATGTCATTTCAGTAATGCAAACAGTTAAAAGGATATTCTGTAGGATTGACATTCATTGTTTTAAATGAAAATATATATGATATACATAAATCATTTTGTTTTTGGT
>OY759270.1:45296808-45426808 GCA_963662155.1 Lamellibrachia columna
CGCATTACTTCTCCAGGAACAAGATGGGAATACTCGAGTAATAGTATATGCGAGCCGGGGTCTCAGGAGACATGAGAAGAATCGAATGGCATATAGCTCTATTAAGTTGGAATTGTTACCAGTGAAATGGGCGGTTACTGAAAAGTTTCGCGATTACTTGCTGGGAGTTAAGTTTGTGATATACACTGACAATAACCCGTTGTCATACATTCAAACTTCCGCCAAACTAACAGCAGCTGAACATCACTGGCAAGCAGAACTAGCAAGTTTCAATTTCAGCATTCACTACTGTCCCGGGCGACTCAATGCTTCTGAGTCGGAAACCTCAGGCTGAACCCAACGGTTTCTCAGTCATCGACGAAGGCGAGATGGCTGACATTCTTCAGGTAACGGTATTACCGCCTGATTTACGCCATACGTTACTCAAGGCCGCGGCGTGCGCCGTCATAGCCAAGGTAGGCGATACACACGAGGATGTAGAACCAACCGTCCTACCAAGTCTTTGTATTGGGGAAATCCAGCAGGCTCAGCGGAATGACCCTGTCTTGGGCCGAATCTGGTACTATATAGATGGGGACACGAACCCTCACGAAGTAGCGAAACTCCTGCAACAATGGGACCGGCTACAGATTTTATGCAGAACAATGATTGACCCAACGGATGGATCAAAGGTATCGCAATTGTTGCTGCCAAGTACAATGAAGGACGAAGTCCTACAGGAATTACATGACAAGATGGGACATCAAGGCATAGACAGAGTAGAGAAACTAGTACGTTCGCGGTTTTACTGGTCAAATATTCGTTCGGACATTCAACACTGGATTTCGATGTGCGAACGTTACAATCTTGCAAAAATGCCACATCTTAAGGTACGCACACCCATGCATAGCATTGTGGCCAGGGAACCCTTAGAAGTAATCTCCATCGATTTGACAGTACTCGAAACTGCCAGTAACGGTATCGAAAATGTTCTGGTTATGACGGACGTATACAGTAAATTTACAATAGCAGTGACGCGGACGCCTACATTTAAAAGTGGGGGAAGATATAACCCTGGTGGATTTAGCTGTTTATATATTTGTTAGGCTAGTCACTGGGGGCGCTATGGCCAGCGTCACTCCCAGTGTAACAATCTGAGCGAGTTTTAGATAGTAGTCTGGGCAGTTCGCCCTAGGCCGGAGAAGACGACACACGTTGTTACATGCAAGCCACCTTCTCTCGGCTCAGTATATATATTTTGACAAGTTATCTATGGTGAGTCACTTTTATAATACTTATATAGTGAGACTTTATTTAGAAATTATTAGAAGAAGTTGTGAAACTGTATGTTAAGTTGAATGTTTTGGAAGCCGCCACTTTACCATTCATTTAAGGGCGTGGCGGCAATAGGTGTGCTGGACGTGGCAGTAATTGTGTTGTTATACATTGCCATTCATTTAAAGACTGTGTACAACTAATTGTTAATTACTGGTATATCAAGCACTTTCTAAACGTGATAATGTATTAGAGAGGTTGTAATGCCGCGTTGGTTGTTTCATTACAGTCGCTGTGAGCAGAAACTCCATTTGTGATACATTCACCTATTACTATTATCGGCCATTGTTGCGGGTATGAACCTAGTTGATTTCGTCATATATTCAAAGTCACATTGATGTAAATGAGTGTTGACGATTGATCTTTACGTGTGGCCACGTTACTTTATTATGTTGTTATATTGATAGAATACATTGATTTTGCGTTGTGATTACAACTGTTTTCTTTGTTACTTTATAATGATAATGTTACAGTAGTAGTGATGTTGGTATACAACTCTTTGTTTCAGTTGCTATATTTCTTCTGGAAGCTATAAATTCACCCAATAAACACTCTCAATACCCAATAGTCGTTCGACTTGGTTACAACCAGATATAATAACAGTTGGAATACGATGCAAATACATTGTTTTGTAAGCTTGCGGTGATGTGTGTAATATAATATTGACCCCAGGTCTGGATGTAGTGTCAGTGTTACACCAGTTCTTCTTCAAGCTAAATGTGTTGCTGTTGTAAATGTTCCCTCGTCCTATGTTGCCTCTGATGTCTTCCACCTTCTCGGTGTGCAGCAAATCGCAGCCATTGTTTCAGGGTGCACTCAACATCTCTGTTGTTTGTATCCCGAGTGCAGACCGGTGTTCCGACACACTGCACCTGTTGAAAATATTAACATATTTGAAATATCTACCATGTTAAAGGCAAATGCAGAGTAAAATTGTGAACAAAACTATGCATCCAACAATAGTGTATTTCGGTTCAATATGGGGTATATATCACATTTCCATAGAACAAATAAAATAAGCAAAATGCTAACATACTAACTAAACTCCATAAATTATATACATGCTTGAGAATATTTTAAGCACATACTATAGAGTTAAATGTAGCTGTTGCTATTCACTAACATCTTAAGCAGAATAACTTCTACAATTTCTCCAACCTCCACAAGCCCGCCAGGACTGAATAAAACGGTTGCAAAATTGTCAACAACATTGTTATGAACCCGCCTACGTTTTGATCAATATGAAAAAAATTATTTAATAAATCGAAGCATCCGTAATAACTAAACACTACAGAAAAACAGTTAAACATGTTCTGTTATGTTGAGTGACCACTAACGCGATCAAAGTCCCTATTATCGCTAGCCAAAACAATAAACTCAATTAAAATACAATAACCCTTTTATGGTATTAATCTGTTATGAAATACAACCTTCATGTGACAATCGCTATATTTTACTATAATAAAACGTTACCTCAAAATGCTATCTACAAATAACGTTTTCTCTGCTGGTACATTTAACGGTTTAACGTACGTTACAAAAAATTGCCTCCGAATGAGTGACTAAACCGCATTTCTGACATTCTTCTCCCACGCTGTATCGCTACGCATACGTGTTAAGACCCGGTTGATGAGTCGCTCTTTGGATTATATGATTAATCGTATATTGGACGTCGTTGACACAACGATGGGGAACCGTTACCATGCAGATCGCGACGGTGGCGACTATTTGACAACGGTACCCCAACCAATGAGCATATGCGATATTCTAACGTAGGCATAACGTCGCCGCGTTGCCGTCTGCCCACTAAAAGTGTCCACGGTTGGCCCAGCGTTGACATTAAGCCAACACGCAGACCGCGACCGTGACGCGCTCATTGCAATGTTACCCCAACTAAGCTGTGCTAGTTGGGAAACGTACTTTGTATGACTAGGCCACACGTTCATACCAACCGGTTATGTGATTGACCCAGCGACCTGCAGCAAGCAAGCGGTGTAGTTTGTACTGGTACGCTATGTGTTAAAGTCGGTCACAAGGCGTATACGTAAGCGGTGTATTCATCATATCTTTATTAGTATAACATTACAAAGCAACATGTCAATGACGCTAAATCTAAAAGGTAAGTGAATATATACTACTATCAAGTAAAAATAATGCTAATATTGCTAATTGTAAAAGTTACACAAGTAAATTGCTGATAATATTGCTAAGTTTACTTTTTGACATTGTCTCCAGCCTGCCTTGCTATTTCTCACCGTCTCAACATATATATCTGTACTTTTTGACACTGTCTCGAGCCTGCCTTGCTGTTTCTCACCTCTCAGCATACATTTGTATAACTTATGACACTGTCTCCAGCCTTCCTTGCTATTTCTCACTGTCTCAGCATACATTTATGTATTCATGACACTGTCTCCAGCCTGCCTTGCTGTTTCTCAACATCTCAGCATACATTTCTCTACCTTATGACTATGCCTCCAGCATGCCTTTTTGTTTCTCTCCGTCTAAGCACACGTTTCTGTAAATCATGACATAGCCTGCCTTTCTATTTCTCACCATCTCAGCATATATTTATTTATTTTATGACACTGTCTCCACCCTGCCTAGCTGTTTCTCACCATATCAGCATACATTTATGTACTTTATGATATTCTTTCCAGCCTGTCTTGCTGTTTGTCACTGTCTCAGCATATATTTCTATACTTTATGACTCTGCCTCCAGCCTGCCTTGCTGTTTCTCACCATCTAAGCATACATTTTTTATACTTTATGACACCGTCTTCAGCCAGCCTTCCCATTCCCCCATCTCAGCATACATGTATTTATTTTCTGACACTGTCTCCACCCTGCATTGCTGTTTCTCACCATATCAGCATACACATATGTAATTTATAACACTGTCTTCAGCATACTTTGCTGTTTCTCACTGACTCAGCAGACATTTCCATAGTTTATGACATTGTATCTAGCCTGCCTTGCTGTTTCTCACCGTCTCAGCATATAAATGTACTTTATTACAATGTCTCCAGCCTGCCTTACGATTTTTCGCCATCTCAGCATACATTTGTATAACTTATAACACTGACTCGTGGTTACCTTGCTGTTTCTCGAATATATTTCTATAGTTCATGAAAATGTCTTATCATCTCAGTATATATTTATGTACTTTATGGAAATGTCTCCAGCCTGCCTTGCTATTTCTCACCGTCTCAACCTACATATATTTTTTATGACACTGTCTTCAACCTGCCTTGCTGTTTCTCACTATTTCAGCACACATTTATTTATTTTATGACATTGTTTCTAGTCTGTCTTGCTGTTTTTCACTGTCTCGGCTCACATGTCTATACTTTATGACACTGTGTCCATCCTGCCTTTTTATTTCTCACCGTCTCAGCAAACATGTCTATACTGTATACTGTATGACTTTGTCTCCAGCCTGCCTTGCTGTTTATCACCATCTAAGCATACATTTGTATACTTTATGACACTGTCTCCAGCCTGCCTTCCTATTCCTCCATCTCAGTATACATTTATTTATTTTATGACACTGTCTCCACCCTGCCTTGCTGTTTCTTACTGTCTCAGCATACCTTTATGTAGTTTATGACTCGGCCTCCAGCCTGCCTTCCAATTCCCCCCCCCCATCTCAGCCCAGTACGTAGCTTTTTTCGAAGAGTGTGTGTGCGCCTACACAGCAGCACCAAACACATTATCGGCTTTAATGTAATTAATGTTACGTTTTAAGGCATTATCACATGCCAATTTTAGCAAATTGCTCTATGAAGATAAAGTGATCGTGGGGAAGATAAAAGTTTCCCAAATTACGACGGCAATCGCTCAATTTCGAACAATTTAACCAAGCTACAGGTGGCACACATGATTTAGCCAAGCATGGCGGCTGCCCTGCAATATTTAGCGATGGCTCTCTACCAGTTGGCCGGCTTTGTGTCAAGAAAACCAGTTTGCAGTTCATTGTGGAGAGCTCTGACAACGAACGACATTTCCTGAACGCAGCCAACCAGAAGAGGTCAACGAGGGGGAACAAGGTTACGCAGATGCATTCAAGTGGTATTGTCTGGCTTCAGGCGCTGTACCAGTACCAGCAGAATACCAGACGGCTCGCTTTCGTTACCCGGTTACAGATGGCTGTCAAAATGGGGGGATTGTTTGCTATGTACGAGATACAATCCCGACTAAGCAATGTGCAGCCAACTAAACCAACCAAAACTTGAAATTATGTGGATGACGGTACGTCCACCAAAGATGCCTGGCAACCACCCGCAGATAACAATATTGTACAGTGTACCACCCGACCGGGGCAGACGATTGGACATTGCTAAACCACATTGACCAGTATGTTGACTATGTACGCCGTCACCATCCGTATACTGGCGTCATCATAATGGGCGACTTTAACAAGTCGAATGATTTTCATTTGAAACGAAATCACAACCTAACACAAATTGTTGACATACCAACACGACGAACTGCGACACTGGACAAAATCTATACCAACCTAACTGATTTATACCACCGCCCAGTAGTCATAGTACCGATTGGCCTATCTGATCACATGGTGGTTGTATGCACTCCATCAACGTCCACTAAATATACAGAACCAGTCTTTTCAAAGACGTATTCGCGCAGTTGCAGGCCTGATGAGCGAGCCCGTTTTGCGGCAGAGCTCCACCTCATCTCTTAGGAAACCTTATTCCACCTACCAAGCTACGAACAACAACTGCAGTTTTTCAATTCTACAATCAGAATTTTACTCGACACGCATTTATCACGAATTAAAACACACAAAGCAAACGGCCCGGACGAGATACCCAACTGGATCTTACATGACTATGCCACCATCCTCGCGCCTCCCGTCTGCGCGATATTCAACAGCAGTCTACGGGAAGGAACCGTGCCTGCCCTGTGGAAATGCGCTGACGTTCGACCAGTGCCTAAAATTCGACCACCAGCGCCAATTGATTAAAAACCTGCGCCCAATATCTCTCTCGCCAGTGTTATCAAAGTGTTTGGATAAATTCATGTGCATGTGGATAATGGACAATACCATGGACCAGATTGATCCTCAGCAATATGGATCAATCAAAGGAACATCAACCGTACACTCACTGGTCGAGCTTGTACATAAGTGGAAATCCGTGGTTGAGACCCCTGGAACCATAGTACGAATACTTCTCGTCGATTTCAGTAAAACGTTTGACCGAGTCGAACATCACATTTTTATGACGAAATGTGCATCACTCGTACTTCCAAATGTTGTCATCAAATGGCTGACATCCTTTCTGTGCCAACGCAAACAGAGGGCAAAGATCGGGAGTGTGAAATCGGAGTACACCACTGTGAATGCAGGTGTCCCGCAAGGCACAATATTTGGACCATTCGGCTTCTTACACCATATTAATTATCTGCAAACAGTATGCGAACATATAAAATATGTCGACGATTGCACAATATCGGAAGCTTTTCCATCCTCCGGAATTGACAGCTCACTCCATGTAGCAGCAGACGAAGTCGGGCAATGGAGAGCGAGTAAGAAAATGGCGCTGAACTATGACAAGACAAAATAACTGCGAAAATGTTTCAAGAAATCAAATCCAGACACCGCACTGCTAACCATCGAGGGTAGAGCAATTCAACAAGTTAACAGCATTCGTCTACTAGGTGTGACTCTATCTGAAGATCTGAGGTGGAAATCACACATAGACGAAATCACTACACAAGCATCGCAACGTCTATATTTCATAATCCTTCTCAAAAGAGCCGGCATTGGCCCTCACCATCTCGTCAACATATACACTTCAATCGTCCGATCGGTATTGGAGTACGCATGCCAAATATGGCACACGAGCCTTACAAAAAAGCAAAAAAACAGATAAAATACATCCCGAGACGAGCAATGCGGTTCATTTTCCAAGATAAGTCGTACACCGAAGCCATCACCGCAGCCAATCTACCAACGCTGTGAGACCGGAGGGAGAAGTTATGTAGAACACTATACAACTCCAGTACGCAGTTAGAATACATAGTTACTGCTATAATACATGGCCACTACACGCTCAGCACACATCAACAATACATAGTCAATACACCCTGGGTACACTGCACTCGCAGTACACATATCAGTACACATATCAGTACACATATCAGTACACATATCAGTACATATATCAGTACACATATCAGTACACATATCAGTACACATATCAGTACACATATCAGTACACAGCTAGAATACAAAATAGTCATTGCATCTCCAGTACGTAGCTATAATACATATTCACTACAACTGCAGTACACATTTAGAATACATAGTTACTGCTAGAATACATGGCCACTACACCCTCAGTACACATCTAGAATACATAGTCACTACACAATGAGTACACAGCTAGAATACAAAAGAGTCACTGTATCTCCAGTACGTAGCTGTCTTCGTATTTATGCGTATCAATCCGGTAATGTTGCTATGTTTTTACCGGATATGTCAAGTAGGGGTCTGCAACGTAACTTTTCGGCCTTTACTGTTACTGAAATACACTTTTTTTTCTTCACTGTATACCAATAGTACCAGCTATGTACAAGGCACTATGTTCGAAAACATGATTCACACATGTGCACAAACATACACGTACGCATGAATGCTCGCACGCACGCACGCACGCACGCACGCACGCACGCACGCACGCACGCACGCACGCACGCACGCACGCACGCACGCACGCACGCACGCACGCACGCACGGTGTGCATGCATCCTATGTGTATGCATGCATGTTCTCCCTAAACATCCCTGTAGTGTCACTACCTTCTATATCCAGGAGTCGACGCGTCGCCGGTGTCAGACATCAACCCGAACAAGGGCGAGCCGGCAACTGTGTACCGCACCTTCGAAGATGGCTACGTAGTGCGCGCGATGACGCCGTCTGACATCGACATCGTGGTCGGGTGGTACAGCGGCATGGGTGCAATCTCCCCCTACGACCTCGCCACCACCCTGGCCATCTTCCCGCCTGGGCCCGGCTTCTACATCGGAGAACTTGACGGCGAGGTAATACGGCTAGTGGGGAGGTAGACACTTGGCGGGGAGGGCGACACGTGGCAGGGAGTGCGACACTTGGAGGAGATTGTCATAGATTGTTGCAATATCAGTAATTATAAATAAAATAAATTATAATCTTAGTAGTTAAGTTTATTAAATATGTTAAATAAAAAAAATGTTGTCAGTTGTGAAGCGATATATTGTATGTTGCACTTTAAATTATTGAAACTTACACAACTGCATACTGATATATGATTACTATGCAATGCCAATCAACCGCTAACACTAACAATATAATAGCAATTAACACCTACCCCTAACCTTATAATGGCAATCTACCCCTAACGTTAAACATATAACGGCAATCAAACCCTAAACATATAAAGGCAATCAACCCTAACTTTATAACGGCAGTCATCCCCCAACCCTAACTCTACTACAGCAATCAACCATATCTGAATAACGACAACCAATCCTTAACTCTATAAAGGCAATCAACCCCAAAGTATATAATTTCAAGCAATCCCTAACTATAGAACTGTAATAAATCCCTAATTCCAAAATTGCAGTCAATCCCTAACTTTACAAATGCAACCAATCCCTAACTATATAACTGCAATCAATACCTAACTATATAACGACAATTAAACCCTAACTATATGAAGGCAATCAATTCCTAACTGTATAACGGCAATTAAACCCTAACTTTATAACTTCAATCAACCATTACGCTGTAATGGCAATGAACACCTAATCTACACTAGACTTGATGCGACCGTCGAAATGATGACACTCTCTTTAACTCGTCACAATGATGACACTCTCTTTAACTAGTCGCAATGATGACACTGTCTTTAACCCGTCGCAATGATGACACTCCCTTTAACCCGCTTTATAAAACGAATAGATCCTAGTAACATTGCTAATAAAGACGAGGGGTAAACATCCATATGTTAGGGGTAGATTGACGCTCTAGTGTTAGAGTTAGGGGATAAATGCCGTTGTAGGGTTGGAGTTAGGGGTTCATTGATTTAACAAGATTGTCATCCAAGGCAAAGGTCCAGATGTCCAGTGGACAAGGAAGACTTAGGTTTATCGAGAGTCCAACAATTGTTCATCTATGTGTGACGTCACCAAATTACACACCAACAAGTTGGCTCCAAGCTTCTATAGTTCTTTATTGTGGACTTATTTGCTAAACCTAGAGAAAATATATGAAAAAATAAAAACACTTTAAACACAAGAACAGCGTGTTTCAATTATTCAATATCACTCAACAGTACAAACATGGAAACAAGATGGTGTGAACAACATTCTCCACATAATGCACAATATAATATTACCAATACCATGTAAAGTATGTTAAGAAATATATAATGGTTATACACTATACACAATGATAACATAATAGTTATTCAAGATAAACCATGAAAACAATTGCATGTAATTTAACAAACAACATAAATCTTTGCATCTAATGAATGAAATAATTACACAATCCACAATAACCATGCTCGCCCTAACGCTATGCCATTTCACTGCATGAGGCTCATTAAAGCTTGTCCTATCAACTGTCAACCATACTCAGGCATGACCTCTCCTACAATAGCATGATGAACCATGTCAATTAGCAGAACATAGTATAATTATTTAGACAAGTGTTGCATTAATCATATCTCTATATGTTCGTAAACTTGAACTTTAATAAGTTGGAGTATTTCACATACTCTACCCAGCCAGTGCCACATGGTGGTTAATCAAGACAACGTCAAAGAGAAGGATAATGTTCCAGTCTGATTCTGGCTGGCTAGAATGTTATATAATAATTCTACATGCACAGTCCCTGTACAGTGTGTATTAAATATCATAATACATTACCTGTATATCAACACTAAACATGATTAAACTTAACTTTCTAAAGTGTTCTACCAGCTACTTACTACAAGCTTTCAAAATGTAATTAAGCTGTTAACGTACAACTGGTGGGACAATCCTCCCTAAGGGCCAGACAGTTAATTTGCTCCACTTCAGTAATGAAATTCACTATTAAATAATTATAACTGAACATGTAAATACGTTGACATGGAAATATTGACAATTATCCAATATATACGATGGCATAATTATCAATTGAAAGGATTCGTTTTCTAAGTATAACATATTATTTGGATACTTACCAAAATAGGATTGTTGTCTTGTTGACTGTGAGATCTTACCTGGCCCACTAGGAAAGTGCCTCTCCCTTGACCACACGTGACCCCTGTCTCATGGGAACATGTTATATTTAAACAACTTATCAGTAATATGACCAGCAACTTACACAGTAAATGCAATTAACCATAAGAGAAATAGTTATAACAATAGTAACTAATTAACTATATTCTCTATAGAATGCATTGGATTACCCAGGGTGCTGCCATATGGTGGCAAGTAATGGCACCATCAACAAGATTAGGTAGTCTATCAACACACGCTAAGGGGAAAATCCACAGTTGACCTTCCTGTTTATTGCTTCGAACGAATGTAGGGCGTATTAAATTGTGATATGTGAAATTAAACAATTCATATGATGTGACATAAGTGCAGTTGAGCAGGCATATTCACAGGATTGTTTGTAGCTATTGACTATAAAATAGCGCTTTTTGTCAGAGTTTAACAGGCGGAGGGATTTATTGAAATGTGTTGGCTATGGGCCCCATTGGCACATTAATACACGGTTATTTTTGTAAATATTGACGGCCATCGCATGTTGGTGTGTTTTAAAAGAGCTGGAGGTATGTGAGTTTGACAAAACTTGGTCAGCATGTCAATGAAATTATGGCAGTTAATTGCTGTAGACAATTTTCAGAATTTGTAGTGGTCACATTTCCTTATAATCTGATAAAACATGACCACGAATGCAATTTTGTACTGTGGTCTGACCTCTACAACTAAACTTTATATGATGTGTTAGCGACCAAACTGCTCTCTTACAAATGTGTAACCCGCCCTCCTGAGATTGATCTCTACGGATATATAATACGAAATAAATAGTTCATAAAGTCACAGTACCGCTGCAGGAGTACTTACATATGACGGTGACTACCATTTGTAAAGTTCGAACCCCGTCTTGTTGGGCGCGTGCGCGAAGGTCGATTTTCACAAAGTTCGCTATTAGCTCGCCAGATTCATTCACGTCTAGAGTGAAATCAGTTGTAACACCAGTTGTCCAGGTATCGTCTCGATTAGAGATTTATTTGACAGCAAGTCACTTCACGTACATTTTACAATCAAATAAAATCGCCATCCCCGTTGCATCAGTAAACAAATCAGTATAATCGGTAGCCTCTTTAGTTGAAATTTGAAAAGTTCGTAATTTTTAAATTAAACAAATTAGTGCAAACCGGTTTGGCTTGTCTATGCGGAAAATGTTGAAGGTGTGAAAGTTGGGCGCATTTTCGTAGCTTCCCTCGTGGAGCGTACACGTCATGTTTCGGTGAAATAGTCTGCCGCGCTCTCTCGAGTGCGCATATCTCTCCCCTCTTAAAGGAAGTCAATAGCTTTCCCAGAAGTTTACAGTACCAAAGTATGCATGGGTGAACAGGCCGACGCCACACAACCTCCCTGAAGAAAACCGAGTTGCATTTTCGCATAATTGCTACATGTGTACGGTGTGGGTGGCTGTCCTACATCTTGCCAAACTTTCCTGGCCCGCTTACGGGTCAGGAAAGGGTGAGATCTTGAGCAACCGGTTGACAACTCATTAATAAACTTCTAGGCAGGGGAAGACCGTCAACTTTCGACCCACGCCTGTAGCTTGGTTCGGACAAAATACCCATTACTCACAATTGAACTTCTGCCCCCAACGCTAGGCTACATGTCTACATAAACATCCTGGATTTTCTGAATAACAAAATTATTATATCTATAGTAACCTCGTAACGAAGGCAATGACTTTACACATTGTCTGGCGCAGTCGTTATTACATCTACAATTTCCTGTGTTGGATGGAAATATGAGTTTGTATATCTTAAAGAAACGTCTTGCTATGCTATTTCAAAATGGTCATACATTTTCACAACAAGAAACATTATTATTCATAAAATCATTTTATTTCCCCATATGTATGGTAATTCTCACACAAATGCTGGGTTCATCCCAGGTCGTGGCGTCGGTAATTGGAATTCCGTGGTCCGACAGCGTCTACTACGGCTCCTTATATTACGTCGCCAAGGAACACCGTCGACGGGGCTACGGCACGAGAATCTGGCATCAGGTAAGGACACCCGCTCACCTAAATCCCGACTGGCTACAAGGGTTCAGCCTACAGGTGTAAGACCACAGTTGACTTTCCTGTTTATTATGAAGTAGTGCATTTTTTTAGAGTTTAACAGGAATTTTTCTGCCATGGGCCACCTGGGCACATGAATACATGGCTATTTATATCAAAATTTCCGAGCTTATAACGTCGGGGCGTTTTAAAAAAGGTAGAGGTATAAGATTTTTACAAAACTTGGTGAACATGTCAACGAGATTATTGCAGTTGCTATGAAAACATTTAAAAACATTTTTGATGGTCACGTTATTTTATATTGAGACAAAACGTTAACATGGCCACCAATGCAATTCTCTACTTTGGTCTGTCCTCAAATAGACTGAAGTCGTGGTAACAAACATGGTTATAAAATGTTGATAAGCTTATGTTTTGGTCGTTCTTGTTAGCTTAATTGTGGATGTTACAGGTAATGTGGATGAAATTTTTAGTTTGTTATAATACATTTTTTTTTGGAAATAAATTAATCAATAAAAACGGTTGCTAATCTGCCCCATGTTGTGTGTGTATTTGACTTAGAAAATTGTCGATGTCAGACTGGGTAATATTATATTGTTATTATTAGTATATATATATATATATATATATATATATATATATATATATATATATATATATATATATATATATATTTAACAAGATTTAACAAGATTTGCCACCCAAGCCAAAGGCCCAGATGGCAAGTGGACAAGGAAACCATTGGCGTATCGAGAGTCCAATAATGTTCATCTACTTATAACCCGCCCTCCTGAGATATGTGTCAACCTCGTTTTTAAACATATTCACGCTGCTAGCAGTTACACAATCTGTAGACAATTTGTTCCATTCATTTATTGTCCTCTGTGAGAACGAGTGCTTCCTGATGTCCAATCTACATTGATCCTTTACTAATTTTACCTCATGTATTCTAGTTCTGCTATCCTTCTTGAGTGAGAAAAACATATTTATATCAATATTTTCATACCCATTCAATATCTTAGAAACTTCAATCTGATCTCGTCTTAACCTCCTTGTCTCTAGAGTTGTTAAACCACATTCTTTCAGGCGTTCTTCATAACTAAGGTCTCTAAGTTCTGGAATCATTTTAGTTGCTCTCCTTTGTATGCGTTCAAGCGTATCTATATCCTTCTTACGACATGGTCTCCATGCTATTATACAGTATTCTAAATGAGGTATAACTATTGCTTTATAAAGAGGTATAATTAACTTTTTTCCCTTGTATGTTATGTTTCTTCTAATCAATCCAAGAATTTGATTACCCTTTGAAGCTGCAATACCACACTGCTCTGAAACTTTCATATCAGCGCTTATTGTAACTCCTAAGTCCTTTTCTTTCACAGTAGTACCCAGAACAGTATCTCCCATTTTATAGTTTACATTCAAGTTCCCATGTCCTGTATGTAGGCATTTACATTTCCCAAAATTGAACAGCATCTGCCATTTCTCAGACCATTTCACTAATCTGTCTAGATCATTTTGTAAATGTTGTTTATCACCATCAGTATTAACCTTTCTAAACAGTTTTGTGTCATCCGCAAATTTCAGTACGTTACTTGTTATACTGTCGTCCAAGTCATTGATATAAATTAAGAATAATATAGGTCCTAATACTGATCCTTGAGGTACCCCACTCAAAACCGATTTCCAATTTGAAACTTCTCCATCTACTACAACTCGTTGTCTTCTGTCAGTCAGCCATTGTTCTATCCAGTCAGTTATGCTATCCCCGATACCATGGGCTTTTAATTTAAGTAGTAATCTTTGATGTGGCACTTCGTCAAAAGCTTTCTGAAAATCTAAGTAGATAATATCTACTGGCGATCCCACGTCTATCAACTTAGTGATTTCTTCCAAAAAACATAACATATTTGTTAAGCATGACCTCGCTTTAAGGAATCCATGTTGAGATTAATTTAATAATTTATGCTTTACGAGGAAGTCCACCATATGGTCTTTAATTAACCTTTCTAATAATTTACAAATCACTGACGTTAAACTCACTGGTCTGTAATTCTCTGACTTATTTCTCGAATCCTTTTTAAATAATGGTATGATGTTTACATCTTTCCATTCAAATGGAACAAGTCCCTCTTTTAATGACAAGTTGAATACTCTTGCAAGTGGTATACTGATTTGTTCTACTGTTTCCATTAGTAATTTTGGAGGAATCCCATCAACTCCCGGTGATTTGTTATCCTTCATTGCCTTTATTTTCTTAGGTACCAATTCTGGAGTTACAACTAACGGACCTAAATAGTCAGATTTAGCCCCCTGAAATTTAGCATCAGCAAAGGTAATGAACTAATATCTTCTTTGGTAAACACTGAACTGAAGTAACCATTTAGGTTATCCGCCATTAAAAACCCCTGTGATATTATATTTCCAGCACTGTCTTCTAGAAGTCCAACCTTGTCTTGTACGTTTTGTTTACTCCTGACATATGCATAAAAACTCTTGCTGTCATTTTTTATGTTACATGCCAGTTTTTGCTCATAGCTTCTTTTAGATTGTCTGATTTCAGTTGTAGCTGCATTAAGTGCCTCTTTGTATTTTGCATAGTCTTCTTCCTTTCTGGTACGCCTATAAACCCTCCACATAGTTTGTTTTAGCATTATTTTTCTAATTGCCTCTTTTGACAAGTGTTTCTTTCTACACCGTTTTCTTTGTTTTTGGAAGGGAACACATTTATCGATTATACTCTCAATTTCATATTTTCGAATATTCCAACATTCAGTTGCGGTCTTATTCATCAGCATGTTATTCCAATATAGCTTTGCTAAGTATTTTCTCATATCTTTATAGTTACCTTTGTGGAAGTTTCTCTTGTACGTTTTCTTATTTTTACTTTCTGATTTTACATTGATGTCAAAATGTATTTGATTATGGTCCCTATTACCCAATGGTTCAAATATTTTTACATTGTCCACTAATTCTTTTTGTGATGACAAAACTATATCTAATACATTTTTTCCCCTGGTTGGTTCTAGTCTTCCCATTATGATACATTCCCCTTTACTAACTTCCTTTACAGCGTTTTTATTTTTGTGTTGTCCTCTTCGTTTATGTTTGGACTTCGGTAACCTAATCCAATAGTTAATTTTGAATTTCCTGAAACAATTTTGCACCAAACAGCTTCATCGCAATCTGCTTCCCTTTCTAGTTTTATTTCATAAGCCTGAATAGATTCTTTAACATATAAAATAACTCCCCCGCCCCTTCTTCCTATTCGATCTTTCCTAAACATTACGTATCCTGTCAGTCCTAATTCAGCATCTGTTATATCTATGTTGGCCCATGATTCAGTTATACCAATTATGTGAGGGTCAATATCTTCTACCATAATGTTGAATTCGTTTTTATTATTTACTATGCTCCTTGCATTTAAACATACGCATCTATAAACTGTATCAGATATGTTTTTCGGACGATTTGATACTGGTTTGTCTGTGGCCTCTTGTTCTGCTTGAGACACATCTAGGTAACCCCCTGAACTTCTAGTTTAAAGAATGTTTACTTCCATCCTTCATGTACATATCAGCCCTCCCAACAAAACTTCCCCATAAATCCACAAATCCAACTTCCTCTTCCCTACATAGCTTCTGGACTAACATGTTAATTGCCATCCCCCGACAATTTCGATATTTGTGACCCCTCCTGCCCATTACAGGTAAAATCCCTGACAGTATTACTTGCTCAACTCGAGTCTGTTTTAGTGTTCTGACCAACTGCCTATATTTCCTAACTATGGCAGTTGTACCCTCCCTCTCTACGTTATTTGTCCCTACATGTACTAAAACAGATCCACCCTTACCCGAGCCTACGATGTTTTTTACCCTCTTAGTTATCGCCTCTATTTTGGCTCCAGGCAAGCAGACCACCACATCATCTCCCTTGTTTAAGACTCTGTCGGTCTTTCTAACTATCGAATCCCCCACAAACAACCTCGCTCTCTTCCTCACCCCCTCTATCACTGCTGCAGAATAACTCTTCCTTTCGATCCCCTCCATCACATTCTGTCCTGACCCCTTCCCTCCTGTCTCCTTCCCTCCTGTCTCCCCCACTTCCCACTCCTTTGCTCTTGTCTCTCCCACTCCCCTCTCCTTCACTCCGGTTGTTTTCCCTCCCGTCTCCCACACTCCCTTCTCCTTCCCTCCTCTCTCCGCTACTCCCCTCTCCTTCACTCCGGTTGTCTTCCCTCCCGTCTCCCCCACTCCCTCCCATTCCTTTCCTTCCCGTCACCTTACGTCCTGTCTCCCTACATCCTGTCACCTTCCCTCCTCTCAGCTTCCTCCCAGGCTGAGGTGAGCTCTCCCTAGCATCTCTTGTGTCTTTCCCCACTTTATCGTCTACTGTTCCCCCACCGGAACTACTGGCACAACCCCCCTGTTCCCTTCCCACCATTGCCACAACGAGCAGCCTCAGCTTTTCCAACTCCACCTCTAGTTCCTCCATCTTCATGCATCCCCTACACTCAAAACTAAAACTATCTGCCTGGACCTCAGCCCAGGACTTCTCGCACCCAGACTTGACGAAGTCCACCCAGTTACTGCAACTGCCACAAATTAAGTGCCTTGTGGCCTTTAATTGCCTTTTGCACGGCGCCATCATACAATTTAGTTTTAATTCGTTTGCTAAGTTAGCCTTGAATAAGGCTGTTTTTGTGATCAAAAGAACACTTTAGGCTAATATACTTGTCAACTGTGTCTTCTATTAACCTCGCATGAGAAAAAAAAACCTGCCACCTCGCGAATACGGAGAACACTGTGTAACAAAACAACGAAGTCAGTGTGTACTAATTTACGTTAAAATCCTGCTGTTAATTCCTTTTTACCGAAAACGTTTACTACCACTATGTCAGATATTACCTTATGTATGTAATTTAAGTAAATAAATCACTTTATCTTATATATATTAGCCAATGTAAACGATAGCTCGATGCACGGGTTGAATTCACGACCTGTAAACAAACTCCCTTTTATCACTCGTTGAGTTTGAATCCGGGAAAAATACTACCTCTGTTAACAAAAACGGTTTCTTAATATATGTCTACAAGAAGTTGGTGAACAGTATATGTATAATACTTATACTTATTCTAACCAATATTCGATATTACTGACTATTCACTATGCTATCTCAATTTTCGAATTGTAAACAACCCTATTAACGCTCGCTGAATTCCCTGACAGAATCCGAAACTAACTTACTCTAAAATACTCCCTCTGACTAATAATTAACAAAACCTGTTTCCTGATGTATGTATACAATACGTTTGTGTATAATATATATGCAATAGTAATACTTATTCTATTTGATATTCCGCGTATTTCTGTAAATTATCTACACCAAATTCAAGTCGCTGCACCAAGTCCAAGTAGCCGGAAGTATATATATATATATATATATATATATATATATATATATATATATATATATATATATATATATATATTATAATAATAATAATTATTATTATTGATTCAATCTAGTCAAGAAAATCATTATCGTCAAACTGTGTAACCGCCTCCCTTAGGAGGTGTATTATAACCGATCAATTAAATATAAAAATGTTAAATCAACGTACGTTTTAGTTTTGTACTATAAGGTTTGATGTGCACGAGCTGATGTTTTGCGCAATTTGATGTTTAATATGATATTTCATTGTTAATAAACACAATTGTTTTATTTTTCATATATTAGCATTAAAGAGCTTTGTAACGGTATCGTTTGCTTTAATGTTAATAACATACAAACAACACGTAAAGATTATAAGTTTATTGTGCTGCTCACTAGTTACACACGTTTACTGATCTAGATCCTAGCTTCACTATAGATGCAAGGCTAATGCTAATGTCCCTCTGGGTATTGCTCTAGAGCCCAAAGCAACTACGCAGCCAGTCCAAACATACCCTGCCATATGGTATTTGCTGGGGAATCTCATGGCATCCTTTTATTCGCAACTTAGGGTGTCATTGTTCGACCAGCAGTTGTGGTGGGGTCATACTACTGTAGATAATAGCATTGGTGGTCATGTTAACGTTTTGTCTTATTATAAGAAAACGTGACCCTTCAAAAAATCTGAAGATTTTTCACAGCAACTGCATCATCTCTTTGACATGTTCAACAAATGTTGTCAAAATAACATCCATCCAGCTCTTTTAAAACGCCCCGACGTGCGATGCCCATCAATTTTGAAAAAAATAACCATGTATTCATGCGCCCACGTGGCCCTTAGCAGAAAAATTCCCATAAATGCCTCCGACTGTTAAACTCTCAAAAAATTTACTATTTCACAGCCAAGAGCTTCTTTGAAAATAAACATGTGGATATGCGTGCTCAGTTGCACTAATGTCACATCATATGAATTGTTTAAATTCACATATCGCAATTTAATACGCCTTACATTCATGTGAAACAATAAACAGGAAGGTCAACTGTGGTCTTACCTAAAATAGGGAATTTTTTGTTTGAGAAAGTGTCAATTTGTATACCACGTTGCAGCACAATGTATATGTAAACACATTATGGAACACTCCTGCTTGTTAAGTCATTACTATTTCTTTGACAACCAAGTCTAAACAATGCCTTCCCCGTAATGTTAGCTGACAACCAGTCACATAATTTAATTATAGGTCGATTTTGAAAATTGATAAATCATAGATCGTGTACACTAGATTTACAGAGAATTGCGAAACAATGACGCCTGCTTACTGTCTCTTTAAATATACTAATGAGTTTATTTTCAAATTATTATTCACATAATTGTTTGATTTTTAATCAAACATTGCATAACTTTGTAAGAAAATTTAAATTTGTTCACATTTAAAATTTCGGGTAAATTCCAATGTGTCAGGTTTGTCAAATGTTAGTGTTGATGTAACTGCTTTCATACTTCAAGTTGATGAGATACAAAACGAACGGCGTGATTTCGATACGCCAACATAAAGGGGTATCACATGACCAGATGCCCGTTGCGGCCATATTTGAAAATGTTGATCTACGCAGCGAATCCAGTGGCTGTTACACAACCAAAATACACACTATGCTGGCCAAATATCAGCAATGACTGTTCTAGTGCAAAATGGCTACTTGCACCGTCACACACTGGTGTCATCCCCTCTAATTAAAAAAAAATTCCATTTTGGCATCCGATCTGTACCATGCTGTTCGTGATTGCTACTGCTGTCTGCCTTTTCCAAGCAAACTGTTATTTTTTCGTATCAGCCTGTGCCCATGGGAATGATTGTGTCTTCTGTAGACCTCTCTACCCATACTGTCTAAGGTCATGTTTCAATAAATTCGAGTCGCGATAATGCAGAAATATTTGAGAGAGGGGGGTAGCGAGAGGGAGAGGAAGAGAAAGAGGGAGACAGGAGGGGGAAATAGAGAAAGGGGAGACATAGGTGGAGAGGGGGCGAGAGAGGGAGATGGAGAGAAATAGGGAGAGAGAGTGAAAAGAGAGAGGGAGAGAGAGTCGGCGGCGGTAGAGTAGAGATATTGATATAGAAGAGAGACGTAGAGGAGGGGAGAGACACTGAGAGGGAGGAAAGGAGATAAATAGAGGAAGGCATAGCGAGCGAGATAGAGAGAGAGAGAGAGAGTGAGTTAGGGAGGGGGACAATGAGAAATATAGAGAGAGGAAAAGGGCGGGAGAGAGAGAGAGGGGTCAGATGGGGAAAGAGGGGGAGATGGGGAGAAAGAGGGGAGAGACGGGAAGGGAGGGAGAAAGAGAGGTAGAGAGAGGAATAGGGGGAGGGGAGAGAGGGGAAAGGAGAGAGAGGGGGAGAGGAAGGGTGATAGAGATATAAGGACAGAGAGAGGGAGCGGGAATGAGAAGGAGAGAAAGATGGAGCGAGAGAGAAAGAGAGGGCGAGAGGGAAAGAGGGGGGAACAGGTGAGAGAGGGGGAGAGGAGTGAAATAGAGAGTGAGAGATAAAGAGAGAGAGAGAGAGAGAGAGGTAGAAAGAGGAATAGGGAAATAGAGAGGGGGCAGAGAGAGAGGGAGGGGGAGAGAGAGGGAGATATAAGGAGAGATATAAGGAGAGACGGATAATGAGAGAGAGAGAGGTGGATGTGGAGAGGGAGAGGCAGGGAGATAAATGGGGAGAAAGGGGGAGACACACAAATAGAGAGAGAGAGCGGGAGTGAGAGAGAGATAGAGAGGGTTGAAAAACGGGAGAGAGAGAGCGAGAGTGAGAAGGGGAGGAGAATAATAGGGGGCTGGAGAGGGGGATGGTAGGGATAGAGGTAGGGGAGTGGATGGGGAGAGAGGGGAGAAGAGAGAGGGAAAGAGGAGGGAGATAGGGGATATATACAGGCCGACAGATAGAGAGAGAGAGAGAGGAGAGAGAGACTCTGAGAGAGAGAGAGGAATAAGAAGAGAGATTAGGAGAGGGGGAGAAGGGGAGAGAGCGAGTGTGGAGAGAGGTTAAAGAGTGGGAGATGGAGCGAGAATGGAAAGATACAGATATAGAGAGATCGCGAGAGAGATAGAGAGAGGGGGGAAACAGAAGGAGGGATATATATATATATATATATATATATATATATATATATATATATATATATATATATAGAGAGAGAGAGAGAGAGAGAGAGAGAGAGAGCGAAAGAGAGCGAGAGAGAGAGAGCGAAAGAGAGCGAGAGAGAGAGACAGAGAGAGATGGAGAGAGAGAGAGAGAGAGATAGAGAGAAAGAGAGAGCGAGGGAGAGAGCGAGAGAGGGAAAGAGGGGGAGAGGGGAGAGAGAAGGAGATGGAGAGAGAAAGAAGAAAGAGAGAGAGAGAGAGAGAGAGAGAGAGAGGAAAGAGACAGAGATGGTGATAGAGAGAAGAAAGAGAGAGAGGAAAGAGATGGTGATAGAGAGAGGGCTAGTGAGAGGGGGAGGGAGATAGAGAGACAGGGAGAGGGAGCTGGAGTGATAAGGAGGGAAATGGAGAGAGAGAAATAGTGGGAGCGATACAGAAGGAGAGAGGTGTGAGATAGAAAGAGAGAGAGAGAGAGAGAAAGGGAGAAGGGAGAGAGAAAGAAATATAGAGAAAGACATAGGGTGAGAGAAGGAGAGAGAGAGTAATAGGGATATATATATATATATATATATATATATATATATATATATATATTATATACAGAGAGAGAGAGCGAGAGAGAGAGAAACAGAGAGAGACAGAGAGAGAGATGGAGAGAGAGAGAGAAAGAGGGAGAGAGCGAGGGAGAGAGCGAGAGAGGGAGAGAGGGGGAGAGGGGAGAAGGAGATGGAGAGAGAGAGAGAAGAAAGAGAGAGAGAGAGAGAGGAAAGAGACAGAGATGGTGATAGAGAGAGGGCTAGTGAAAGGGGGAGGGAGATAGAGGTACAGGGAGAAGGAGCAGGATAGTAGCTCCTAAGGCTGCAAATTTCCATTTGTCCATAATTTGAATCTGTCTGTCAGTTAAACTCCTTTTTGCTGCACTTATGCGAAAAGTCTGCCACTTGTAAAGACCAGGATCGTAACCTGCTTATCAAAGACATGCTGACAGTTGAGATGCGAATTATGTTCTTGACATAGAGCTCTTGTCGGCGAAGATAACGAGCGGTCCCGCTGGTGAGCCGCGAGTGTGTCAGTAAAGACATGTGTGGGCCAATGGGCCTGCTAACTTGATGGTGTTTGGCATGCCTGATCGTGAGTCACAGAGAGGTTTTCTTCGCGCCATTGTGCCCTGGCACAATCTCTAAATCACTAAATTATATTACATGTTCGACTAGCACACCCGCCCGTACAGTAATTTATCCGATTCTCAAGAATCCATTAAGTGCTAGCATATGATTTGCGGCCACACATGATTTTGTAAAGTTGACAGGAATTACTGCTTTAGTCGTATTAACAAGTTGACTTAACATTGGCTGCCTTAAATCAATTGTATTTGATTTTTCAAGTATTCCTACTAGCATAACGTAGAAGTTATCTGCTTGACCAGCCAACCCAACTATTTCGTGGTTGTAAGATATAGCTGATATTGTTGACAAGACAATCGAGGAAGCATAATTTGCTGCGAACACGTGTGTAAGGAATCATGCAAGATTACTGCGTAAGTTTGGGAAGGTCCTAGTGCAGGGCAGACCAATATGATATACCTGCGCAACATGTCTATAAGCCGCACGGGTCGTCGGTGCTAATTATGATCTGATTAGTTGGTGCTGTAGGCTAGCAGCATTTCTGGATTCAATGGAGCTGGTATTAATGCTGGAATGGAATATAGCCAATGAGCTATCTGTCTGGCTTTATCGATCACCGAGGAGGCCGCTGAGCAGAGCGTCCACGTCACTGTCATAGCGATACTGGTCGACGGCATTGGCACAGACCGATGAGATGTCGACATGGGTAGTGGGCTCGCTCGAGCAGGTCGCATCGTTGGCAACGTCTTTGCACATAAACCGTACCAATATGGTCAGAGAAATAAATATACTGTAAGGTGGAAACAGTACCTGTACATGGATAAAGATACATAATAGTATTTGACTGCATAATTGTATGCGCTCCATACAACACAGAACTGCAACATCGTTGCCTATTTGACGACTAGGCCTGCACATATTAATGCAACCAAGTTGAATGATGTGTCAAGGCTACGACAATAGAATAACAGTATATTAAATAATTAGGTAAACATGCGGTAAAATCAAATCAATGGATGGATACGTATAAGTTTGCTATACAAAATAATTATTAAACATTTATATAACTCAAGACTACAAATCGGTAGTATCGAATTGGAATCTACTTACATTATCCATATAATTGGAGAACAATCCAATATCTAACAACAAGTGGATATATCAATATCAGTGGACAAATCCACACATATCATAACTGTCATAATGAAGTAAAATTCAGTATCTCTACAACTTGACACTGCCAATCGATAAATATCGAACTGGAAACTACTTAACAATTATACATATAATTGGACAGTAATCCAACATCAACCAACGGGTGGTAAAATTAAATATTAGTGTAAGTAATTGCCGTGTCTGGAAACTGGTTACTTCTGTCAGCTCTGATTAATCATCAACCTAAAGTGTGTTAAATGCTTAAATACATCAGTATATTCTTATATTTTAATATTACATATGGTTTGCTGTGGCTACATGAATTGCTTATTTAGTGCTGCAATATGTTCAGCTACCATCAATCTGATACACATATTAATCTCATTTGGCATAAAAAGGACACAATATGCTGCATTCATGAAGCCGCATTAGTGAAATTATGGAAATTTATTTTTATTACATAGTTTATAAAAAAAATACCATTGTGGTATCTAGGAATTGAAGGTTGGAGGGTTCGCCTGATCAACATGAATTGGTATCCGCGACCAACAATTTATCTGATTAAGACGAAATCGCAACGCAGTTACAACATTCTCGCGAGGACCTCTCTGCGTTGCGGCGAATAAAATCAATTATATTTATTAATGTAATGTTTAACCGTTTTCCCCGAACAATGCTTATTTTTTTCTCATCACAATTATTGACTAATAGTGAAACAATTTTTTTACAATCAAGCAATCATGTTATTTCGTGCTGCAAAGAAATACATTCATTTGTTTCATTTATCTTAATATAATAAGCGCGGGCGTATAGCAAATGTGTTAAGCTACGCATTTTAGCACAACGTCAATAGGAAATGAATCCGTCCCAGCCATTTTGATTCTACTAAACGTATGGTTTTGTTGTCTGTGATTTTGTTAAGCGCAGTGTATTGTAGTTTCCTTCATTCAAATAATAAAGTTAGTTTGCACTACATTTTCGACAAAAAAGTGTTATATAATGTTACTCCAAACGATAAAGTACATAAACTAAATTTATTATTGTGATCGATTAACGAAGTATTACGAATCAGTAGAACCATGTGAAGATCAAAAGGTATAGGCGCACGTGCTTCATCCATCAAAATGTCACATCAACCGCCGCGGCGTCACAACTAAGTTATCTTTCACAATGACAGAAAAACAGCGAGTACGTGCACAACCCCGATTAAGGTTTTTTTTATTGAAGACAACATTTAAATAGCAGTTTCCAAGATTATGCCAAATAACAAACAATTTTATACTGGTATTCTGCACAATTTGTTCAAATAGCTTTTAATCTTAAAGTTGCTTTATAAATATGGTGTCAAAATAAAATACTATTTTATTGCCAAATTGCTATGACATAGGTTTAATCATTTCTTATATAGCGCAGCATACAGTATGTAGGAACGTTCAAAGTGCTTTACACTCCACCACCTGGCAGACCTTACACTCCATCCCCTGGCAAAACTTACACTCCATCCCCTGGCAGAACTTACACTCCACCCCTTGGCAGACCATACACTCCACCCAATGGCAGACATTACACCCCACCACCAGCAATCAGCCACGCAGTAAATACTGCGCGAGAGTTATTTTATACATCAACATGTATTCAATAATCCATTCCCATATATTTGTTAATCGCCCTTTTCAGCTATAACTGTTCAAATGCGCTTTCTAGGTTAATTAATTAATATAAAACCAAATCCTAAATACTGAAAAAAATGTAATTCAGTAATATTAAACATTATCATATTGTCTTCGAAAACCATTAACACTCCAGCTAACTTAATCTAGAAACGGAGAAGGCTTTGTCCCGCATCTGCGTCCTGGACAAAGGCTTCTCAAGTAGCATATGCAACTATATTGCAATGTACTCATTTATGCAACATAGTGAACTGGGATGACGTGGAGCCAAACAAAATGCCCAATTAGAATGCGAGCAACCGCTTTCTATAAAGTAAACTGAGGATGTCATGGTATCACCCTCATTAAATACGGCTGTCAAATTTATAATCAACGGCAATGACATCATGAATACTGTCATCATGCTTGAAGAGACTGACAATATATGTCATATATCATGTTGACCAAAATTAATGAAGAAATGGATAATGGTGTCAGATAGTATTTATATGAGCTCACCATGCCTGGAACCATGGGTATCGACTAATTGAACATTACTAGAAGACAACAATTGAGGATACAAATATAGGATGCACGATTAATACTATTTTAACTGACGAAAGCATATTTTGTCCGTAAAAATATCATCATGAAAATTATATTTTTAATAAGGGTCAACGTGTTTAAACAATTATGATAATATATAGTTATGTCATGACTGTAGCAATATAATTGATGCAAATATGACCAAACCCTATTTAACTTTAGTTCACGAAAAAAAATAAGAATTCACGCGGAATCTTTACCAATGTAATTAAGTAATTGTTTTATTGTCTCATAAAAGTCCCTGGTGTCTGATAATGTCACCAAAATAAGTGACAGTTTCTATCACCTCGACGTTACGTAAGCCTAACTACTTGTAAGTACAATGTGAACTAGTTGCATATGAATAAGTTGAATAAAGCAACACTAAATCGGGACAAATGTTAAAAAATTACTCAATAGTAAGCTCCAGACGATTAATTGCTCATGATAGGCATGGAAAGTATGCATGGACATAAAGTTATCAACACGTTATGACGGCGCTACATAAGTCTTCTTTATTGTATTGTATTTTAATATTTTTATATAATGTTCCTGTTAAAGCAGACTTACACATTTGTTGTCAATTTCCAAAATACATTATCAAGGAATATAATCAAAATGGTTGACCATGGCAGTGAGGCTTATTTGGGAAATTATGTCAGAGTAGCATTTACCGGAGGTACCTGATTTTTTTTAATGAGATCGCCCGGTTGCAGTTTGGTAGATATGTATTTTGCAAAGACGTTAAATTGACCTCCTCCAATACGCTGCTTATATGTCCAGATAACTATAAATGTTCACTGCATAAAAAAAGAATGAGTCCGGTTTCCCTTTACGTCCCTAATTTGGGAATGTTAATTTCAGTATATCCTGTGCTAAGACAGCGCGCAGTGGTTTCCTATGGCGTAGGCGTTGCAACAACTGTATCCTCAATGACTACATCAACGCGGCGTCAATATTGCAGCATACTGTTTCCCAAGCCTGTTTTTTATTTAAGTGAAATTACTATTTGAATTTGATTGATTGGTAGCTGGATATATTGACAGTATTAATTATGCATTTAAGCATAATTTCTCTTAAATTGCAATAATTTCACATCAGGCAATTTTAATATTCAAAGAACAGTATATATTGCTGCATTTGAGCATTTAGCGTACTTTCAGATGACGATTAATCAAAACTGACAGTAGTAAAAAAGTTCCAAGACACCACAACGACAATTTTCTTTCGAACCAAGTCAATTATTTAAATGAGTTTCTTACTTGGATGCATTTAATGTACTAAATGTATATAATTTAAAATAATTACACTTAAATGCAGTAATTACATTGCAATCACCGTTCAGTATCCCAATACCAGTTTTTTTTATAAACTATGGCATTTAAGCATTTAAGTCATTTTACGTTGGTGCATGCATTTAAATTTAATTATCTTATAATGCAACAATTACAGAGCAAACAACGTTCAATATTCAAGGGACAACTTTGGAGCATGCGAAATTGATAACTTGACATTGTTCGACAACTTTCATTTGATGCATCCAATTACCCTATAGCGTGTCTTGTGACAACATAAACGCTCTATTACATGACTCTCGACACACGTTATTGTTACGTTCATGTAATTATGATAGCGATCAAGACGTGTTTTTGATGCGACATTTAAGTGGCCTAGCAGTTCACGCAATTATTGTGTTGTTACGTTCTTTCTACTTCTATAGATGTGTCTGCGAACATGTTCAGTGTTTATGCTAATGCATAATAATTGTTGCGTATAATTATCCATTAGTGTGGATTGTTTATATGTAGCGTAATAGCGTACGTGTGGATGACCGTGCAACAAGTGATAGTTTGTTCACTTAAATAACCCACACAATTGTTCAGCACAACATTTCAGTATCATAGTCGCGGTATTGTGAATTATAAGTTGTCGGACAACATTAATTTGAAGTACGTGAGAATGCTGTCTAATAATTCGAAATTGGCTATGGTGAATGCTTGTAAAGAAACAGGAACAATAGTCAGTGAAAGAAAGTTTAATACGACGAGAAAAATATGCAAATACATCATTTCGAAAAAAATATTACAACTGTTTTCGCAACGTAGTCATGTTGGTTAGAAAAATCCAAGTTAGTAACGATATCTTTGAGTAATTTATTCGACATTATAATTAGTAGAAGCTGTACGATGTTTGGTCGTTCCCGGTACATGGCGCTTTCACGTACTCCACGGTCGTTCTAAGGCAGGTATCATGCTGCCTTAGGCATACTTGAGGAGGAATCACTCTGCTGGAGCTCACTCAACACTTCACTGGCTGAAATAAAAAATGTGACGTTGTATCATAAAACAATACCGTGTGAAGAGAGTTAATTTTATAATTTTATAAATAGTATTTGTCAAATTATATTTCGGCACTTTGCCCAATTTAGCAACTTTCAATATCAGCATATGACAAATAAAAGTATATTGTGAATCGACAAGACGTGGTATTGGGGACCGGAGGAAGGGACAGATGAAGAGAGGGAGAGATGAGACAAGGTGGGACGAGAGACGGAGAGAGGGAGTGATAGAGGAAGGAAGGGAGAGGATGAGAAGGAATGAAGGAATATGCATTGAACTAAAGGAAATTGCGCTATATAAATATAAAGTTATTATCACAGAATAAATAATATAATTGATATAAGACGGACAGAGGCGGACAATGGCGCCTCCTCGCAATTTACTAACCACATTTATGATCAGAACATGAAACGACCCGAAATATATTTAAATATTAAAACACAAAGTAATCCTAATAAAAAATGTAATGACTCGCAAACAGTACGATCAAATGAAATGCTTACTTGATACGACCCATGCGCCACCCCACACCTGCAGTTGATACCGCAGGTGTCCCCTCGATAACAGCAGAACGTTTTGCTGCACATACGCATTTCACACCTGAAGGAGAACACAAGACACGAATACGCGTGGACAAATCGAGGACAACGTGTTTGTGATATATAAATATTCGGATGCGATATTTTAATGCGTTAATATGATATTCTTATAATTTACCCGAAATAGTTGCAATATGACCACCAACGTGATCGTGCGACACCATAAGAGGTTCCGTTAATTATTGCTGACGAAAAAGAGGGGGTGTAGCAAGTGTCACATATATGTTCTGTGCGACTGATGCTTATCGGCTCACTTCGTTTATGTCACTTACTTCTTTTTAAAGCAAGCTTCACTCAGTGACATCACCTAAACAATGAAAATACAATATGATATCGTAGGCATTCGCAGTGCACGTTGTTGAAATGTATTCTTCTAAAATATGTAGTATATACTTAAGAACAAAGGATACGGACATGTGGCGAAAACTGGTTATACTGCGATCCAAATTCTTTAATAGGCATTCCATAATGTAGCATATCCTCCTGACAAGCTGGTAAATATGCTGAACAGGTACTGAAACATATATACTTTAAAATAAATCTGCATAATAAAAAAATATATTTCTAAACAGATGGTATGATACTTTCAACTTTACCTTACAAAGCAGCCAGCACACGAGGCTCACCAACAGCAGTCCACGTACATTCGCCATTTTACGTGTTCAATTGTCACCTACGAAACACGACAAACAACATTGAGTTAGTAGTGTGTGTGTGTGTGTGTGTGTGTGTGTGTGTGTGTGTGTGTGTGTGTGTGTGTGTGTGTGTGTGTGTGCGTGCGTGCGTGTGCGTGCGTGCGTGCGTGCGTGTGTGTGTGTGCATGTGCGCGTGCGTGTGCGTGTGTATGTGCGTGTGTGTGTGCGCGTGTGCGTGTGTGTGAGCGTAAGAACGTGCGTATGTTTGTATGTGGGCGCGGGCATGTGCGCGTGCTGCGTTTGTGCTTACGTGGGGGCGTGCTTGTGTCCGTGTGTCTTTGAATGTATATGTATGTATGTACGTACGTATGTATGTACGTATGTATGTATGTATGTATGTATTTGTGTATGTGTGTATGTACGTATGCACGTATGTATGTATGTATGTATGTATGTATGTATGTATGAACGCGTGCATACATGTATGTAAGGTTGTTATGCATACATTTGTGTCTTAAATAAACATATAATTATATTTTACTATTTACCTTCATGTGTATGAAGGTATTTATATTAACATCTACCTGATTTACCCGGTATTGTGAAAATGCATCCGTAAGTATATATACAGTGTCTATATATAATATATAAATGTGTGATATGCGAGGTTTCATTACTATTTACATACACTCTTCACACGGTACTGTTTTTTTTATACAAAGTCACACTTTTTATTTCAGCCACATAAGTGTGCTCCACAAGAGATATGTATGTGTTATGTCTGCCGTAGACAGCATTTGATCAAGCCAAACAGGTGCTGAGGCAGGACTCGCAGCAGGACTCACAGCAAGTGCTCGACCTGTGCATATTGTTTGTGCAGTGTCTAGAGGTACATGTTGGTTGGCAGCAGTAGCTTTATTTGAACTGTGACTTAATTGTAATTAGCACATATTAGACATCTTATATTACATTCTGTAATCGTGCTTATATTTGATCAGAATGTAATCTGGACCGAAGCAACAGGATAATTCAGTTAATTCATCGCCTTGTTTCAAGATATTTCAATCTTTAATATTTTCCCTTTTTCATGCGAATGTTGATGCATGTGCATTGATTTAGTTGAAACACAATGACAATAGTCCGCCTCGGTCATGGAAAAGTCATGGACTTTTATATAACAAAAAGAGTGCGAAGCCTGTAGCTTCATGTTTTTGATGAAACCAATTAAGACAGTGTTTGTCATTTACGCCATATTATTGTGCAACTGTTCACAGGATTCCTCTCACAATAAAGCAAGCAGACTGGTGGAATCAAAAACAGAACTTCTGAAGCTGACCAGGGAGTCATTGACCAGTCCATGAAGCAACCTCACTGCTGACGGTCTCCATGTCAACACACTTGAGACAATTGCACTGACACGCTTCGGTCTGTCCGTGAGCGCCACCTGGACGGAGAAGTTGCATGTACAAGGCAGCAATGCAGTCACATGAAAGATGTACGCAAAATTATCGATGCAGCGGCAATATTTTGTGAGCAAGATCTTCGCTTGCCACGGTACGATCAAATCATATTTAGTCACAAAAAGCGAAAAGCATAAACTGTTCTTTTCAGAAATATTAAATCATTTATTCCAATACACCAAAAAAAAAATAAAATGGTGCGGAGACAGTGCTTTTACATTGTAATTATTCAACCAGCAGCTGGATGGATTTACCACAACAAAATGCAGCTGTTTCATATTTAAGTATTTCACATTCCATTTAAATTATGTACAAATCGTTTTATATATCACTTCACAAAATTGTTGTTGTGTTATAGTATACACCAATATATATATATATATATATATATATATATATATATATATATATATATATATATATATATATATATATATATATATAAAATATATATATATATATATATATATATATATATATATATATATATATATATATATATATATATATATATATATATGCATTGTGAGTTGACTTCGTGGCTCCCCAGAGATGTAAGAAAATATCCACAGCTGCATAGTATTTTATTATAGTTCCACATACCAAATATAAATATGTTATCTATGTATATCTATGTTATCTATAATGGAGCGTTTATTGTCACAATCCACACTAATGGATAATCAGATGCAACAAATATTATGCGTTAGCATAAACACTGAACATTTTCACAGACACATCTATAGAAGTAGAAAGAACGTAACAACACAATAATTGCTTGAACAGCTAGGCCGTTTAACTGCTGCATCACAGACACGTCGAGCGTTTATTTTGTCACAAGCCACGCTATAGGGTAATTTGATGCAACAAATGAAAGTTGTCGAACAGCCAATTTCAAGTTATCAATCTCGCATGCTTCAAAGTTGTCCCTTGAATACTAAACGTTGTTTGCTCTGTAATTATTGCATTATGAGGTAATTAAATTTAAAAACACGCACCAACTTAACATTACTTAAATGCTTAAATGCCACTGTTTATAAAAAAACTGGTATTGAGATAATGAACGGTGATTGCAATATAATTAGTGCATATATATATACACATATATATATATATATATGTATATATATATGTATATATATATATATATATATATATATATATATATATATATATATATATATATATATATATATATATATATATATATATATATATATATATATATATATATATATATATATATATATTTATATATATTTCTCATCGAAACATGTGTTTTATTATCACAATGCATTTATTAAATTACATTTAACAACAGTTACTCTTTGTGTGTTCCTGTAGCAAACAAGATCAGGTTTCTACCTGTGGTGTCTAGGAACTTTTTACTACTGTCAGTTATGATTAATCGTCAACTGAAAGTGCTCAAATGCAGCAATACATTCCGTTCTTTGAATATTAAAATTGTCTGATGTGAAATTAATGCAATTTAAGAGCAATTATGCTTAAATGCATAATTAATTATCTCAATATATATAGCTACCATCAATCAATTTAATATAGTAATATGACTTAAATAACAGGTTTGGGAAAAATATGCTGCATTATTGACGCCGCGCTGATGTAGTCATTAAGGTTACAGTTATTGCAACGCCTACGCCATTGGAAGACAGGGCTCCTATTTGTCGAGAGTCATGCAGTAGAGCGTTTTTTTGTCGCAAGCCACGGTATGGGGTAATTGGAAGCAACAAAAGAAAGTTGTCGAACAGCCAATTTCAAGTTATCAATCTAGCATGGTCAAAGCTGTCCTTTGAATATTAAACGTTGTTTGCTCTGTAATTACTGCAATATAAGAGTTATTATATTTAAATGCATATTTAATGTTGTCAATATATCCAACTACCATTAATCAAATTCAAATAGTAATTTCATTTAAATAAAAAAACAGTATTGGGAAACAATATGCTGCAATATTGACGCCGCGTTGATGTAGTCATTGAGGATACAGTTGTTGCAACGCCTACGCCATAGGAAACCACTGCGCACTGTCTTCGCACGGGCTATAATGAAATTAACATTCTGAAATTATTGACGTAAAGATAAACCGGACACATTATTTGTTATGCAGTGAACATTTCTAGTATCTGGACATAATTATAAGCAGCGTATTGGAGGGAGGTCAATTTACCGTCTCTGCAAAATATATCTCTACCAAATTGCAACCGGGCGATCTCATTAAAAAATCAGGTACCTCCGGTAAATGCTACTCTGAAATAAATTCCCAAATAAGCCTCACCGTCATGGTCAACCATTTAGATTATATTCCTTGATAATGTATTTTGGAAACTTAACAACAAATGTGGAAGTCTGCTTCAGCAGGAAAATTACATCTAAATATTAAAATACAACACAATAAAGAAGACTTATATAGCGCCGAAATGCTCAGAAAAACCGTGCTCAGAACCAATTATGCTCACGAGATTGGCTCACGAGATCTGCATTTACAAGGGGATACGCGTGATTATTTCAACATATAGCACTTCGCTTGTCAGAGGGTAGGGACAAGAGTATTTATTATCAAGATAAATTGTCTAATAAATTAAATACCATTAAAATGAAGCAACAATCCATACATCCATTGTGACAATTATCAGAAAGATAGAACTCTGCGGGGCCAATATTCGTTATAACGTGTTAATAACTTTATTTACATACATACTTTCCATGTCTATCATGAGCATTTCATCGTCTGGAGCTTACTAATGAGTCATTTTTAACATATGTCCCCATTTAGTGTTGCTTTGTTTTTAGTACTTAAATGATAAACCAATACTGATTGCCATTCAACTTATTCATATGCAACTAGTTCACATTGTACTTACAAGTAGTTAGGCTTACCTAACGTCGAGGTGATGGAAACTGTCACTTATTTTGGTGACATTGTCAGACACTAGGGACTTTTATGAGTCAATATAAAAATTACTTCATTGCATTGGTAAATATTCAGCGTGAATTCTTATTTTTTTTCGTGAACTAAAGTTAAACAGAGTTTGGTAATATTTTCATAAATTAGAGTGTTACAGTCATGATATAACTATATTATCATAAATGTTTAAACTCATTGACCCGTATTCAAAATATAATTTGTCATGATGAAATTTTTACGGACAAAATATGCTTTCGTCAAGTAAAATAGTATTAATCTTATATCCTATATTTTTATCCTATATTGTTGCTTCTATAATTTCCAGTTAGTCGTTACCCATGGTTCCAGTCAATGTGAGCTCATATAAATATTCTCTGACACCCTTATCCATTTCTTCATTTTCTTTTGGTCAACATGATATATATCATCTATTGTAAGTCTCATCAAGCATGGTGACAGCATTCATGATGTCATTGCCGTTGATTATAAACTTGAAAGCCGTATTTAATGAGGGAGATATCATGATATCCTCAGTTTACTTTATAGAAAGCGGTTGCTCGCATTCTAATTGGGCATTTTGATTGGCTCCACGCCATCCCAGTTCACTATGTTGCATAAATGAGTACCTTGCAATATAGTTGCAGATGCTACTTGAGATGCCTTTGTCCAGGACGCAGATGCGGGACAAAGCCTTCTCCGTTTCTAGATTAAGTTAGCTGGAGTTCTAATGGTTTTCGAAGACAATATGATAATTTTTAATATTACTGAATTAATTTTTTTTCAGTATTTAGGATTTGGTTTTATATTAATTAATGAACTTAGAAAGCGCATTTGAGCAGTTATGGCAGAAAAGGGCGATTACTAAATCTATGGGAATCTTGATTGAATACATTGTGATGTATAAAATACCTCTCTCGCAGTATTTACAGTGTGCTTGATTGCTGGTGGTGGAGTGTAATGTCTGCCATTGGGTGGAGTGTAAGGTCTGCCAAGGGGTGGAGTGTAAGTTCTGCCAGGGGATGGAGTGTAAGATCTTCCAGGTGGTGGAGTGCAAAGCTTTGAACGTTCCTACATACTGTATGCTGCGCTATATAAGAACTGATTAAACCAATGTCATAGCAATTTTGCATTAAACTAGTATTTTATTTTGACAACGTATTGATAAAGCAACTTTAAGATTAAAAGCTATTTAAACAAATTTCGCAGAATACCAGCATAGAATAGTTCGTTATTTGGCATAATCTTGGAAACTGCTATTTAAAATGTCTTCTTCAATAAAAACCCTTAATCGAGGTTGTGCAACAACTCGCTGTTTTTCTGTCATTGTGAACGATAACTTAGTTGTGACGCCTCTGCGGTTGATGTGACATTTTGATGGATAGTGCACGTGCGCCTGTTCCTTTAGATATTCAACGTGTGGTTCAACATCCGTGGTGCAATATCCGTCAATTGTACAGCGACTTATTGATAAAATGTATCTTGGTTTTTCGACTGAATGTGGTGGGCGTGATAAATATTTAAGTGAGGTGACCCACACATAAAACGCAAGCCCATTGGTTATTCATATGATATTGAGTCACGTGACATCGCATTTATAAAGGCGTTGCGCGCAAAGTAAAACATTCACTGCGCAACAGCACAAAGATACAGACGAGCAATATCCAGGTACGTGACAATTTGACGTTTTAACTAATTTCAATGCTATAATAATATATTGTTGTTTTCTTCCATTGTCTTGTTTCTAAACACCTTTACAATATACAGTTTGTTCATACATAGTACTACTTTAAGACATTATGTATCATTATAACATAGATTGGAACTTTTGTAACTGATCAGAATTGTATACGTTCGACAGCCTCAGGTCGCCATCCAAGTAAACTTTCGAATTTACTTGAACTACATAGCAGCATGTATACGATGGCATAGTTTCAGGCTGCGCTTTTTTTTCGCGTAGTTTCGTTTGCATCCGGCATAATTGTTTTCTCGAAATTCCGCGGGTTTGGGGAACTGTTGTACGAATGGTAGTTGGAAGATATATAGTGGCTACGATATGCGTGTTTTCTAAGGTTGCTCCGAGTAACGTAATATAAGTCAAACGTCAGCATCAATTCAATCTTACGAACGCATCGTGAAACCAATCCCTGCATAAAAAAGTATATAAAAAAAAATATGTGCATTGAAATCTCGCATAGCCCAAAATTATATATTATACAGAGACGCAGTTATATATATATATATATATATATATATATATATATATATATATATATATATATATATATATATATATATATATATATATATATATATATATACACACACACCCACACACACATATACAAACACGCGCACATACACTTTTATTTTTATTATTATATTTTATGTTTATTTAAGACACAAATGTATGCATAAAAAGCTAACATTCATGTATGCACGCGGTCATACATATATACATGCACACATGCACACATACACATGCACACACATATACACATATACACATACATACATGCATACATACATGCATGCATACATACATACATACATAAATACATTCACACATGCATGCATACATATATACATACATACATACATACATACACGCAATCACACATACATATATGCACATACATACATACATATATACTTACATACATACATACATACATACACGCAATCACACAAGCATACATACATACATACATACGTACATACATACATACATACGTACGTGCATACATACCTACATACATACATACATACTTACATTCATACATACATACATATATACATACGTAAATACATACATACATACATACATACATACATACATACATACTTACATACATACATACATACATATATTCAAATACTCAAGGACGCAAGCACGCTTCCATGTACGCACAAACACAGTCACGGGCACACGCACGCACACACTCACGTTCATACACACATACACACACCACACACACACACACACACACAAACACAACACAAACACACACACACACACACACAAAACACACACACACACACACACACACGCACGCACGCACACACACACACACACACACACACACACACACACACACACACACACACACACACACACACACACACACACACACACACACACACACACACACGATACTAACTCAATGTTGTTCGTCGTGTTTCGTAGGTGACAATTGTACAAGTGTAATGGCGAATGTACGTGGACTGCTGGTGTTGAGCCTCGTGTGCTTGCTGCTGTGTCAGGTAAAGTTGAAAGTGTCATTCCATCTGTTTAGAAATATGCAATATTGCACATGTATGCTAAATTTTCAGTACTTGTTCAGTAGATTCATTAGTTTGTTTGAAGGATGTGCTACATTATGGAATACCTACTAAAGGTTTTGCGAGGATCGCAATATAACCTGTGTTCACCACATGTGCGTATCCTTTGTTCTTAAGCATTTACTACACATTTTATATGTATACATTTGCAACAACGTACGCTGCGAGGGCCTATGATATCAAAGTGTATTTTCATTGTTTAGATGACGTCAATGAGCGAAGCTTGCTTGAAAAAGAAGTAAGTGACATAAACGAAGTAAGCTGATAAGCCTCAGTCACACAGATAATATATGTTACACTTGCGACTCCCCTTCTTTGTCATCAGTAATCATTAACGGAAACAATTATGGTGTCGCATGATCAATTTGGTGGGTATATTGCAATTATTTCGGGTAAATTATGGGAATGTCATATTAACTGCCTGCATTTAATATCGCATCCGCATAGTTCTATACCACAAACACGTTCTCCTCGTTTTGTCCACGCATATATAATTGCGGTCTGAATAAATCAATTATTGTTGTTTATTGGTGTATTGTTTTCCCCTTCAGGTGTACAGGGCCTCCGTGCGGCACTTTCTGCTGTTATAGAGTGTATACGTGCGACTTCCATTCCTGCAGGTGTTATCGTGATTTTGGGTGGAGTAAAGTAAGCATCACATTTGGACGTACTGATTAATGAGTCATTACAGTTTTTCGTAAGGATTACATTATTTTGTTTTAATATGTAAATATATTTCGGGTCATGGCATGTTCCGATCATATCGTGTTTGGAACCATCTATAGTTAGTAGATTGCTAGGGGCGCCATAGTCCGCCTGTGTCCGTCATATATGAATTTTATTATTTATTCTGTGATAATAACTTGATATTCATACAGCACAATTTCCTTCAGTTAAATGCGCAAATACATATACTGTATTAACATTGTCTCCCACACTTCCTTCCTTCCTTCCTCCTCCACCTCTCCCATCCTTCCTCTCTCAACCCCCCCCCCTCTCATCCCACCTTGTCTCCTCCATCCCTCTCTTCCTCTGTCCCTTCTTCCGTTCCTCAATACCAGGTCTAGTCGATTCACAATTGACGTTTATTTGTCATATGCCGATATTGAAAGTTGCCAAATTGGGCAAAGTGCCGTAATATAATTAGGCAAATACTATTCATAAAATTTTCAAATTAATTCTCTTCACACGGTATTGTTTTTGTATACAACGTCACATTTTTTATTTCAGCCAAATAAGTGTTGAGTGAGCTCCAGCAGAGAGATTCCTTCTCAAGTCTGCCGCAGACAGCATGACACCTGCCTTAGAGCGACCGTGGAGTACATGAATGCGCCGTGTACTTCGTACGCCCAAACAACGTACAGCTTCTACTAATATCGTATAACTGACTCAAATATACCGCTACTAATTTGTATTATTCTAGCCAATATGATTACACAGGAAAAACAGTTGCGATGATATTTCGAAATGATACATTTGTCCTTTGTTAACATATATTTCTCGTCATATTAAAGTTTCTTTCAGTGACTACTGTTCGTGTTTCTTTAGAAGCATTCACCAGTTTTGTACTGAATGCAGCACTTATTAAGCACAATACGTACACAGGCTGCTGGGCTTGCACAATCGACATTAGATACTCGCCGCAGGTTCTCCTGACAAACCAGCATTGTGTGTTGACATTACTTTTACATTGATGCAAAGCGTTTTATTACCATGTGTAGTTTATTATTGAACAACATGCATGATCCATGACAATGCATCTTAATAATACAATATTTAGTAACATAAGCTGGATAGCCTAACTCTTTTAAAATCATTAAAAAAATGTGCAGCTAAAAGTCACACACATAATAGTGTAATCAGTTTCTGTGTTAAAACATCTGATGCATTTATTTATTTCAGTTCCAAAAGGTCCTACTCTAGAGTAATTGAGTCCGCGATATATTTGTTTCCCCTTTTCTGCATGGGATATGATATAGAAACCAGGTAGAACGGACCAGCGACTGTATTTTCGGAAATACAAAGAAAGTGTTGGGTGAACGAAATTGCCCAAATCTCGAAACGGCAATGGCAGGTTTCGAAATTCCGTCCCCTCGACCGAATGGCCATTGCTCTACCACAAAGACACTGCGCAATTTAATTAATAAAGATAACTATTGTAAATTAAGAGTATTTAGGTTTATATTATGTGCAGTACATATATTGAGTTAATATCAGTGTCATGCATAACATCATCTCAGTAGCACACTGACAAGTTTCGAGCTCAAATGAAGATAGTCTTGGCAACGCCTTCGCCATCGTCTTAAGAGTATTGGTCAAGCGTCTTAGGAACATCAAAAGGAAAATCAAATATAAAATCGATTAAATCATAGTTCAAATTAATTAGGTCAAATGTCAAATTAATTTAGCCAAAGGTCAAACAATGAGGTCCAACAAGGTGAGGTAAGACCACTTTCGTAGCACCCTATGCGTCCTCGATGATAGAATCTCCACCCGAAAAAGTGTAGTGATGTTACGGGGAATGACAACACATGTACGCAACGCTTATATAAACAGTGCCAAACTTTAACTTCGAAGAAGGCTAACCAAAATCATCGTTGGTCGACCCAAATGCGAAGAACTTGGTGGTCATGGAAGACTTCATGGCAAAACAAACGGTAGGGTCGCGACCTTGTTCACTAAAATGAGTCATCACCTCGACACATCCGTCCTCTACTTCGTTTTCCCCAAAAACAAGGAGAGTCGCACCATCAGTATGAAATCGCCATATATGATGCTGTTCAAGAACCCGCGTAATGGCCAGACAGGTGTATCCAGGTCGCGTGAAATTCGTGCAAGAATCGTTCAAAGACGCGACGTCGGTTCCGTACGGCTATCTGTTGATCGATCTGAAACAGGACACACATGAAGAGCTGCGACTGCGCACGACCATCTTTCCGGACGACGCCGTTCAGCACATCTACCTGACGAAAACATAAAAGAACAGTCAAGGCACTTGAGTCGGCAATTACGATATGTCGGAGTGCGTGAAAAGACATGTTTTGTGTCTGCAGATGCTCGCGAGAAAGAAGAACGCGAAATTGAAGAAAACCATCATCGCCAAAGCCGACAGCGATCTGATCTGTAGTATCGCCGAGAGCGCGTATACTATTCTAAAAGGGAACGTTCGATTGACGCCGAGGCAGAAGGCAAAGCTACGACGGTACAAACAGCAACTCAGAACATTGGCGAAGAAAGGAACGGCATTTCTAGCTCCGTTAGCCTCTTCGGTCCTACTCCTGTTGCTCCACAAGTTGCTACAGTAGATGGAACACACCATGAAAATGGCCTTGGTGGATCCGCGGCTGTTTGAGGCACTCCGACCGTAACCGCCTACATATAGGGTCGGAAACATCATTCGAAGTCTCGACGACAAAATGAAAGCGATCATCAGTCGAATGGATTTGTAAGACTGGGAGAAGGTAACGCTGAACAATCAGGTCTTGAGTCGCTTCTACGACATGAACGATATAAGCGCGCAACAACCGACACGAATGACTGTGGTGCACGACAGGGCGACGCAAAAAGAAACGTGCCTCTGGAGAAGCAGCGGAAACGGCAGCTGTAGATCACGTACAAGCCGCTATCGCCGACAACGTTCCGAAAACCCTGAGAAAGAAAGCCAAGCAATTGGTGGAAAGACTTAAAGCCGACACCAAGGCGGAAAGGAACGGTCGAGGCGAATTCGTGCGCGACTGCATGGCTGTGACCGGAAGCAACATGGTAGACCTCGTGAACGATGTACTGTGAAAAAGAAAGAAGCCTCCGCCGACGGGGTGGCAACCATTCGCGCGACACCTCAAGCGACTCAAAGTACCGAAAGATCTGGTCGGCAACCCCGATCGGTGGCAGTACATGCATCTACGGAGCAGTCACGTCGATCCGCCGAACGAACGAGCCGCAGCCGTCACCGCCAGTCATCAATAACATACCGTTGGGACGTCTATTGAAGAGTCGCACACAGGAACAGGAACAGGAACAGGAAATATTTATTCGTCCCAAAAACAACAAAACAGAGTATTCAACACAAAAACCATACAATATATTACATCTATGTCGACATAAGAAAACGAAGTGGTAAGAATATAGAGTACGGTCTGAAAATAAAAGATAATGTCATATAAGGGACGGGAAACTCCTACTAAGACTAAAAATTAATCGCTAACGTAGGAGCCACCCTGTCAATTAATATCACCCGTTATTAATATATAAAAAAAAAAATAATAATAATAAAAAAAAAAAATAATACTAAAAAAAAAATACCTATAACTATTAATGCATAATTACTGGATGAACAAAATTAATATATATATTAATATAGATATGCCGATATATTACAAATGCCAATTATATTCCTACAACCAGATATACAAACATTGATTTTTTTTAACCAAGGAGGAACGGATATATAGTCAGTCATGTTGACATATATAACAATTTTGGATTGCACATTGTTCAATGTATGTATTCAGATAATAAAGTTTGATATAATTTGAGAAACCGTGTAAACTGTGAGTGGTGACCTTGTCTTTTAATAAATCAGGTGCATTATTTATGGTATGTGGCAAACTGTACCTAAGACTTCGTTTAGCAAACTCGTTATGTACCCTGATCGTATGTATATTATATTGACCACGTGTACTAAAGTTGTGAATACTATTGTTTTGATCAAGTGGTAAGTTTTGCAGGTAGACAGGTAGTTTATTGTTTGAAAATTTATGATATAATTTTAGTTCCTGCAATTTTAGAATGTGCTCTACTTTTAGTAAATTAAGACTTTTGAACAGTGGATCGGTATGAGCATTATATTTGCTTAAACATATAATTCGGACGGCTTTCTTTTGAAGTTTTTTTATTCTATCACATCGATAGCCCCAGGCCGTTAAGCCATAGTTTAGATGTGACAATATCAAAGTGTTATACAACATAATCTTTATATTAAGTGGTAACAATCGTTTGAGTTTATTTAGGATACCTATAATTCTGGAGCACCTATTTGAAATTTTGTTGATGTGGCTTTGCCAGTTTAATTGTTCATTAAAACTTATCCCTAGGAAATTAAACTCATCTACTATATCAATGTATGTATTATCTATTTTTATATTTAGTGGATTTATCATATTAATTCTTCTAGCCGTTTTGAAGATCATATATTTAGATTTATTTACATTTAGAGATAATTTGTTTAATTTAAGCCACTCATTAATTTTGTCCAGTTCTGTGTTGATTAAGAATTCTACATTTTCATTTTTGCCATATTGTTCGAACGAATCTAAGGTACTTGAAAGTGTCGTGTCATCGGCGTACATAATAAAGTTTAATTTTGGACTGGATTGGGCAAAGTCATTTATGTAAATTATAAATAACAAAGGGCCTAGAATTGATCCTTGAGGTACGCCTGTGGAGATATTAAGCCTATCTGATTGGGCGTCTTCCAATTCAACGTACTGTTTTCTATTTGTTAAATAATTTTTGAACAGGTCTAAAGCTACTCCTTCCACGCCATAAAACTCTAGCTTATCAATTAATATTGAGTGATCCAGAGTGTCAAAAGCTTTTGACAGGTCCAAGTAAATATTTATAGGTATTTCCTTATTATCCATACGTGTCAATATCCTGTCAATTAATTCAAGAGCGGCAAATTCCGTAGAATATTCCTTTCTAAATCCATATTGGTTATCGTATATAAGTTTATGTCTTTTTAAGAAAGAATTTAGCTGGTCATAAATAATTGTTTCGATTACTTTTGAAATTGCAGGTAATATTGATATTGGCCTGTAGTTGCAGAATAGGGTTTCGTCCCCTTTTTTATAAATTGGTATTACTTTGGCAGTTTTTAGTTTATCGGGGAAGACACCCGTAGTTAATATTTGATTTGTGATTAAAGTTAAAGATTTTGTCAAAACAGGTTTAATTAACTTTAGAAGCCTTGAAGAAATACCGTCGAATCCGCAACTTGCTTTTGGGTGCATATCATCTATTGTTTTAGATATTGTTTCTTCATTAATAAGTTGAAAATTAAATACATTGTTATGGTTTCCATTAAGATAATATCTGAAAGTTTTATTTGTGGAATTTTGTATTTGGTTGGCTAAATTTGGGCCAATATTGGTAAAATATGAATTAAATGTGTTTGCAATTGCCGTTTTATCTGCTATAATATTTTCGTTATAAATAAAGGCATTGGGGAACGTTTTCTTTTTGTTTGTTCTAGAAAGAATACCATTAATTGTTTCCCATGTTTTTTTAATGTTATTTTTGAATTTGTTAAAACATGATTCGTAATGTATGCGTTTAGCAATACGTATGCTTTTTTAAGGATAGTATTATAGGTAGTCAGGTTGATCCGAATTGCAAAGTATTTTGGTGATTCTGGTCGAGTAGTTTTTAGTGTCTTATATAATTTATCTCTGTATCGAATGGATTTGAGCAGACCTAACGTAATCCAGGCGGATTTCTTATGTTTGTATTTTTTTAGTTTAACTGTTTTATATGGCATATGTTTATTTTTTGCACATTGCATTACGTCATGTAGGATATCATAATTTATATTTGGGTTTGCATTAGGAGATTGGTCGAGTTTATTGTAAACATTTGATGAGAAAACCTCGTGTATAAAATCAGATATTGAATCAGAGTTCTGTACAGTAATTTTTATATATCTTGGTAAAGGTTTTGTGTGGGAAACTGTATTTAGAAAAGTGAAATATGGTTGGTGGTCTGATAATTGTTTAGTTAAAATGCCTGATTTAGGCTTCATTGTAGATTTAGTTAATTTGCAAAAGAAATTATCAATTAGGGTTCCATTATTTTTGGAGAGCCTAGTAGGAAGTGTGATGTGGGGGTAAAAGCTATATGATATTAAAGTATCAAAAAATTCCGCGAATATTTCTTTTTCATTTATTTTCAAAAGATTTATATTGAAGTCACCTGCAATAATAACATCTGAGTTTGTTCTGTCAAATGATGAAGTGATAGGTGTGAATTCGGAAAGGAATTGTTTATAATTTTCGTTAAGGTCTCTTGGGGGCCTGTAAATGTTACCAATTGTTATATCTTTAGATAGCCCACCACCAGTTACTTTAATAAATTGACCTTCCCAATTGTCATACTGATTAAGAGACAAAATTACTTTGTAGTTAAATGTTTTGCTTAAATACATGACCAGACCACCTTTATTACTACATGATTTGCCTTGTTTAATGCACTGATATCCGTCAAGTTGTAAATGACCCATAGCATCATTCTCGGAAAGCCAGCATTCCTGAAAACATATTAAGCTAAATTTAAAGTTTATCCGGTTAAGTTCCTCTAAGAAAGCTTCAATTTCGGTGAATTTTGCATTAATAGATTCTATATTTGAACTTAGCATACTAAACCGTTCGTTATTTCTTTCTGCTAGTAATTTAAAGTTGTCAAGATCATAATAGGAGGAATGATGTATTGGTTGAAAATCGTCATCAGTTGCCTCATTTAGCTGTAATATATTAAATAAAGAATTTACGTTTGCACCTCCTTGAAACCGGAGAAATGAATCGTTATCTAACATTCTTTAAATGAATAATTATGGTTGAAAAATATGCAGTAATAATCGACTGTCTTCTGTAAACGAAGTCTTATTTTCCCATAGTGATCCGAAGTTGGCATTCTCCATTCTGTGTAGCAAGTTACTATATCAGTCATCATACATGTCTGTGCCACAATAAGAGTAAACAAAAAAAAGAGAAATATAGAAAAAACAAAAACATTATAAATGAGACGTATCATGACCGGACGTATCCAGGCCGGTCTTCCCATTGGTATGATATCATGAGAACACTGCAATTAATTATTTTGCATTACAAGTTATGTTATCCCATAGATACATGTGAAAATAAATATGCAGTACCAGTGGGAAAAAAAAAACCTGCAAATGAGTTTGCATAATTCCCATCGCACGAAAAATCAAATGCATTATTTAATACAGGAGATACCTGCGGAATAAGTATTAATTAGCCACTTAGTCAGTAATGATGGTAATGTTATTACTTAACAATGGACTGCGCGAATACGCTGCATCAAGTTCGACGTAACTCACAAATGGTGCATGAAAGAGTATCTTTACAAATTATCCAAGTCTTTGGTCTCGTGGACTTCTTTGATCACTCCATTGATTGTTTTTATAAGTACTCTTCCGGAATAAGTCCAGCAGTCAGCGATTGGTTTTTTCAGCTTCAACAGTCTGGTCTTATAGGCCAACGATGCTCGCTTTGTGGTCAAGTCTTCATTTATGAAGATAGCCTTGCCTTTGTCAATGCTGTTGTGCCGCTTCAGTTGAGCGCGCGCCGCCGTAGGGTAAAGGTCTTATTCCTCTGTGTTTTTGCAATGTTGTCAACCACCATTCTTACTTGGATGTCCTTCATAGCGATCACGGTCATATGTGATTTTCTTATTTTGTTATCCCTTTATCGACCGGCTGTCAACCACCCATACATATTCTTGTTTTCTTCTACATATTTTTTTAAGTGATTCCTTTTTTTGGCAGAAGTTGCAAGTATCTCCTTCTGCAGGACAAACTCCATAAATGTGGTAATCAAAGATTTTCCTACTGGCTGTTTGTTGCTGACGAATCGCACAGTCAGTGCGTTCTTTCATGTAATCCCGTGCATAGTTTCTCGAACTTCCTGGTTTTGGTTTGCGGGCATATTTTGATTTGCTGACCCTGTTCAAAGTTTTAGGGCGAATGACCTTAATCTGCAAACTTGCATTTTCTGCTGCTCTGCATGTGTCGATTGTTGACTACAAAGATATGTTGCTCTCCTTCAGGAATGCTTCATGGATATCACGATATTGCGCACCCAGGACGCTTGCATTGTTTAAAATGGAGTTTCTGCAGTTTCACAGAAATCGCAGGACTTAATGAATACTCCTATTGCGGTTAAGAACTGCTCGAATGTCTCGCCTTGTTGTTGGTTTCGGTTGTTGAATATACACATCTCATAGCATTCATTGGCTTCTCAGACTGCGAAAACGTTGAATTTTGTTAGGATCTCATCCACCGATCGGGGGTCATTGTCCGTGTCGAACGTAAACCCATTGTATATTCTCAAGCACCACCACCGACCGTGTGAAGTAGCAATGCAACCTCATAATCGGCCGGCCGTTTCCTGAGTTGGGTGATCGTGGCGCGATGTTCCATTTTTGTTTGAACAGCTTCCAGTTTTCGGCAGTATTTGACTCAAGGTCCACCGGTGATGGCGGTTGTATCCCATGTACGGGCGGCAACGGTGCTGGGGGAACCTTACGCATTTACTATGCTGACGAGAATGGGTAGCGTTACTGGTAAGGTATTTTTAAGTAGCCATGTTGGTAGCACATCAAGTGAACAGCACTTTGTTGATTTGGACTGTATAATCGTCTGCAGTTCTTCTTAGTCAGTTGGACAGAGATCGTTTCGATCGTGATGTACCGGTGGAGCAGCAGGCACCAGCGCCATCTCGACAGACTCTGTTGCTACTCTCGCTCGCGTGACGGCGATGATTTTGTGCACTCGTTCTTGGAAAAAAAACTCAGCAAAGGCGTGGCACATAGATTCGTCGTTCTCGTGATCAGGCAAATTCCGATCACTGGATGTGGTCAGTGAATGTAGCACTTGAAACGTGGTTTTCGTATCAGCGTTTTCCATCGCTGCACCGAAGTAAGCAATTTTCGTATTTCTGACACGGTGTTTAACTTTGTCTGTTTGCGATAGGTAGATCTGCCTATCGATTTCTTATCCGGTTTGACGCCATTTTCTTTCAAGTGCTCGCCATTTACGTCTTAAGTTCAACGTTACGTCATCGATTTTCGAGTTCGGGACACAACTGGGGCATGAGTGTCGAGTATACTGGACACGACGTTTTGGTACTGTAAAAGCAGATTGTCGACACTTTCGCCGTCATTGTCACCACGTGCCGTTAGTGCCACGTGGAGGTCGGCTTGGAAGATATCCAGGTTCACATAACGGTATTCTCGCCTCGCCACTTGTTAGTAGATGGGCGAAGTGTCCTTTGTGTCCTTCGATAGAAAATGTTATGGTGTGGTGGTCCGAAAACGTGTTAGGTAGGACTACAGTGGGAGATGCTAGGATGACGTCTTCTTTTCGAGAGATAACTGCACCCAACGTTTGGCTGGACCGGTGCGTGGGACCAGTCACGTGCTGGACGTGTCCTGTCGATGTGAGAATGTTCGTCATTCGATTTACCCCCGGCGACAATGGGTCGTCGAGACGAAGGTTGAAATCAATTAACAACAGTAGTCGTCCTGGTAGGATCGCCAGCGATGTCACTAGACAAGCAACTATTGATGTATTGTGTTCTCTTAAATTAATCTCAACATGGATTCCTAAAAGCGAGGTCTTGCTTAACAAATATGTTATGTTTTTTTGGAAGAAATGACTAAGTGGATTGACGAGGGATCGCCAGTAGATATTATCTACTTAGATTTTCAGAAAGCTTTTGACAAAATGCCACATCAAAGATTACTACTAAAATTAAAAGCCCATGGTATCAGGGATGGCTTAATTGACTGGATAGAACAATGGCTCACTGACAGAAGACAGCTTGTTGTAGTAGATGGAGAAGTTTCAAACTGGAAATCTGTTTTGAGTGGGGTACCACAAGGATCCGTATTAGAACCTTTATTATTCTAGTTATATATCAATGACTTGGACGATAATATATCAATTAACGTACTAAAATTTGCAGATTACACAAAAATGGTTAGAGAGGTTAAAAAGCTGGTTACAAAACGACCTAGACAGATTAGTGAAATGGTCTGAGAAATGGCAGATGTTGTTAAAATTTGGGAAATGTAAATGCTTACATAAAGGACAAAGGAACTTGGATGTTACTATAAAGTGGGAGATACCGTTCTGGGTACTGTAAAAGAAAATAACTTAGGAGTCACAATAACTGCTGATATGAGAGTTTCAGAGCAGTTTGGTATTGCAGCTTCAAAGGGTAATCAAAATTCTTGGGTTGATTAGGAAAAATATAAATTCCAAGGATACAAAGCTAATTATACATATGTATAAAGCAATAGCTAGACCTCATTTAGAATACTGTATACAAGCTTGGACACCATAACGTAAGATATATATATATATATATATATATATATATACATATATATATATATATATATATATATATATACATATATATATATATATATATATATATATATATATATATATATATATATATATATATATATATATATATATATATATATATATATATATATATATATATATATATACACACACTTGAACGCATACAGAAGAGAGCAACTAAAAGTATTCCAGAACTGAGATACCTTAGTTACGAAGAACGCCTAACAGAATGCGGTTCAACAACTCTAGAGACAAGGAGGTTAAGAGGAGATCAGATTGAAGTTTTGAAGATATTGAATGGGTATGAAAGTATTGATATAAATTAGTTTTTCTCTCTCAAGAAAGATAGCAGAACTAGAGGACGTAAGGTAAAGTTTGTAAAGGATCAGTGTATATTGGTTATCAGGAAGTACTCGTTCTGACAGAGAACAATAAATGAACGGAACAAATTATCTACGGATTGTATAACCGCTAGCAGCGTGAATATGTTTAAAAACAAGTTGGACACATATCTCAAGAGGGCGGGTTACACGAAAACGAATACTGAAAGACTCTCGATAAGACAATGGCTTCCATATCAACGTGCTATCTGGGCCTTTGGCTTGGATTATAAAATCTTGTTAAATCTGCATAAGGTTGGATTCCTGGGGGTGCTTATCGAGTAAGCATCTCATTTGAACGTACTTATTAAACGTTTTGATAAGTGTACATTGATTTTTTAAATAAGATATTTTGGTTCACTGAATGTTCTGATCGTATCGTGTATGGGATATACTTAGTATATTGCATAAACCGGCTTTGTCCGTCATGTGTGAAACCTATAATTTATCCTGTAAAATAACTTTATTTTTACACAGAGCAGTGTCCTTGAAAGTTCAATGCGCAGATGCAAATACTGTATTCACGTTGTCTCCCTCCCTTCCTTCTCCCTCCTCCTCATTTCCCTTCCTCCCACAATTACCCCCTCCGTCTCTCTCCTCCTATCTCCCTCCCTCCCCCTTCCTCCTTTCCAAATCTAGTCGGTTCACAATTGGCGTTTACTTGTCAAATGCCAATATTGAAACTTGTCAAATAGGGCAAAGTGCCGACATTTGGCAAACGTTATTTCTTAAATGAGCACATTCTCTCTCTTCACACGTTATTGTTTTTTATACAAAGTCACATGTTTTATTTCAGCCACTGAATTGTTGATTGAGCTTCACCAGAGAGATTCCGTCTCCGCTGTAGGTAGCGTGGCACCTGTTTTAGAGCTATCGTGGAGTACATGCAAGCGCTGTGTACTTTGTACGACCAAACAACGTATAGCTTCTACCAATGTCCAATAACTGAATCAAAGACACCGCTACTAACTTGTATTATTCTAAATTTTATTTAATAGAACAAATATATGCTTGATCCATGATTTCGCATTGGCGAAATTGTAGACATTTATTTACTATTAATTACTTTGTAAGAAAGTTGCAGTTATAGTGAACTGTAGCTAAAGTGCAGTGAGTTGCTAAGCTAAGGCTCAATGCAATACGTAGCCACATACAACAAGGGGGCCACTTGTTCACGCTACTGTATTACACAATATTATTGGACGAGAGGAACCCTTAATCCAGGCGGCGCACGTACCCGCTGTGTTACTGTCAATGTGGACCGTGACACGGAATATACGGCGCCTCGTTTGATGAGACATTTTGATGGATAATGCACGTGCCGCGAATAAATGTATCGATACCAATTCGTTTGGTGGTATGTAAATTATGTGATATACATAATCGTTTGAAGTCACATTATAATTCACAATACTGCTATCCAAAGCAAAGTATTCACATCAAAAATAGTGTGTTCAAGCATGCGTGACAGCACGCGTGCTTGCATTGCATGCGCGTCGTTCTACATTATGTTGTTTGACGGTTCATTCCGTGTGATCTTTGTCAGGTGAAAGTTGCAATAATAAACACTCATTTTGTTTAACTGTTGATATTATGTGAGACGTGTGTGTGGGTGACACAACCGTTGTCGTCAGAAGCAGAAGTACCTTGATCGTGAACGCCGTCATTCCTTTCGGTGAATGTAGCTCATCAGTGGTTCCTACTGATTCAGTCGACTGTGATCACTGCTACGGACATTTGTCGACACGGTCGAACGTGTACATTATCATCAGGTTGAGTGCCGCGGTGTATATTATATAACGCAACAGGCACTCCCTGATGTTATTCTTATCATCGGTCGGTGATGTCGCGCGTAAACGCAACTGAATCGACAGTCCCTGCCAGTGTGATCATGATATGGATTTGGTTGGCGCGTGTAACGGGCGCTGGTCCCATTTGCGCCCAGTGACACATAAGTTACCAAATGACTCGTTTATAGCCCACCATGGAAGGAAGCTTAGAGGCTGTACCCTATTTCAAAAAAGGTGTCGGTGCAGCTAAAGTTTAAATATTGTTCAGATGGTAACATGTGAGTGATGGTCAACCAGACGAACGATAGGCAGCCAATTCGTTTCGTCATAAAACTTTTATAATGAATAGCTTAGACGTCTTTGACCAAAAGCTGATCACCTTAATAAATCAGAAGTATATTTTAAATATGTATATACAACATTTTTTTCAATGTTTGGATCAGCCCATGATCTGGGACAAGTTTCCCGACACACACACAAACACACACACACACACACACACACACACACACACACACACACACACACACACACACACACACACACACACACACACACACACACACACACACACACACACACACACACACACACACACACACACACACACACACACACACACACGCACTCACACACACACACACACACACACACACACACACACACACACATACTCAAACAAACACACTCAAACAAACACACTCGCGCGGGCGCACACACGCACAGGCACACGCACACACGCACACACACACACACACACACACACACACACACACACACACACACACACACACACACATCCACACACACAAACACACAAAAAATGATATATGCCCATTCTTAGGGGGGGTTTCAGGGGATTCGAACGACCCCCGCCCCTTTTGAAAGCATGTTTTTGACAACAGCAACATTCATAAAACATCCTGAAACTCCATATACTATTGTCTAAATGTGTACTGCTATTTCATCAAAGATCATATGCATGGTTCATCGTCATTTTCGTAGCTACCATTTCGCGAGATATAATAAACTGCCTGTGTAATATTTTTGACATACCCACTCAAAGCAACAGATGGCAAACCGACAACGACACGTTTGGTTTCTCGAGAGTACACCATTGTTTCGTATTTGTATCACCCGCCCTGATAAAATATTTATCAGTTTTGTTGATAAACATATTCGGAGTGTTATATAATATATATATATATATATATATATATATATATATATATATATATATATATATATATATATATATATATATATATATATATATATATATATATATATATATATATGTAATTTTTAGCACAGTAAAAAAGTGGTTTATGTTTCTGTGGTGGATGTTTGGAATATCAGTGTACTGTTAATGCAACCTTACCACCCCTGCTATCAGGCGAGTGGTATCGTCCACCGCACGCACCTGTTGACCGCTGGGGTGGCCAGGCGCTGCCATTCCGGTTTTGAAAGCCATCGAAGTGGGTTGATATTTACAAACTTTATTTGATTGCGTTGTACACGTTGCATTACTTGTTGCTATTTTTCAATGGCATTTTCTAAAGACTATGCCCGTACTGTTACTGTATGAATTCATGGTATGATTCATTTCAAATGTACTACATTAAATGATTATTTGCGTTCATACTTGTATAATATATACTGTGTTTCCGTTACTGTTCACGGTAGATAATCATAGTAAGGTCTAAATACATGGTTGGCGTCCGCTTTTCTGTTTTTAGTATTTTCAAATGCAATGGCAAACCAACATCATCGTATTTCTAGGGCTTCTAATCCAACAGGAGTGGTGTTTATAGGGCACAGTTTTGCAAAACGGTTTGAAAGTTATTGCGCGTCGCATGGAATGAAAAATGGCGGACTTGACCTAGATTCGGTGTCTTTGTCCGTTGTTGGTAAATCCGGTGCACTTCTGTCTTTTGTGCATGATTCGGTGTCTCATATCTCTCGATTAGGCTGCACTAAGGCAATTATTCAAATCGGAGGGAACGATCTGAATAACATTAATTGTCAACCGGAACAGCTAGCTAGGGAGATTTTAAACGTGGCCCGCCAGTTTGTTAACTCCGAGAGCTTCGACAAGGTGGCACTCTGCCAATTATTTCACCGCTTCCCTCCAGCGTGTAGCAGGAAGTCAAGGTACCCGCTCCGCCCGGGTTATAATAAGTTAGTGGACATTGTCAACGCGGAATTGAGACGGTTGGTTGCTTTCTTCCCAAAAATCCATTTCTGGAAACACCGTGGTATGCTGCTGGACTACCAGTCCCTTGTCAGCAGGGATGGTTGCCACGTGGGGCCGGATGGACAAAGGTTGTATTTTCGCTCGGTCCGCGGTGCAGCACTGTTTTTAAGTAAACAGTAAGCAAATCTCAACTCTTTACGTATAACATACATAAACAGTAACTGTAGCATATTCCCCTTCCCTATGCACACACTGTGGTTATTTGGGATTTACCATTCCCCTTCTTCGTATTTGAAGGCATTATTCTGCATGTTTAAGCATTTCAGCGGTAGGTTTATCACATATGCTGGTCTAATTTTTACATCTGTATATGGCTATCCAATTCTTATGCAACATTACATTACATATTGTTATGTTTACATTCAATTTGGTCTTATTCATGCTATCCACATTTGTATGCTACATTCCAATTTTAAACAGGTTTTAGTTCAGATGTATCCTGAGTTATAATCCCGAGATTGAGGGATACTGGGATCGGCTTACATGTTGATATGTGTACCGAGAATGTCGGTTTTTATTTTTTTAAATTATTACATGCTATCCTAATGTATATGCTACATTACAATTTTAAGCAGGTCTTAGTTCAGGTGTTCCCTGAGTTATAATCCTGAGATTGAGGGATACTGGGATCGGCTTAAATTTATATGTGTACCGAGAATGTCGGTTTTTATTTCAATTTGGACATGCTATCCAATTGTATATGCTACATTGCAATTTTAAGCAGGTCTCAGTTCAGGTGTACCCTGAGTTATAATCCCGAGATTGAGGGATACTGGGATCGGCTTACCTATTTATATGTGTACCGAGAATGTCGGTTTTTATTTAAATTTGGACATGCTATCCAAATGTATATGCTACATTGCAATTTTAAGCAGTTCTCAGTTCAGGTGTACCCTGAGTTATAATCCCGAGATTGAGGGATACTGGGATCGGCTTACCTATTTATATGTGTACCGAGAATGTCGGTTTTTTTTAAATTTGGACATGCTATCCAAATGTATATGCTACATTGCAAAGTTCAGGCTCATCCATGATTTATCATTTCCAAAAGGCGACTCCATAAATGTTTATACATCTAAGGAATACACAACCGTGCAATATGAATCATTGGACATAGTCATTGATTTGGTCAGGTCATGCGGTCATAACTCCTTAATAGCAAAAGCAGATATACAGGATGCTTTTAGGCTAGTACCCATTAGACCACAATATTACCCATTACTTGGTTTCACCTGGAATGGTATGTTCTATCATGATAAAGTTCTCCCGATGGGTTCTGCAGTCAGTTGTCAGACATTTGAGCGATTTAGTCGAGCACTGCAGTGGATATTGCAGACACATTTTGGGGTTAGCAAAGTGACTCATTTGTTGGACGATTTCATCTTTTTTGGTCCTTGTAATGAATCAACTTGTTTAACTTCATTGCTTTCTTTTGAAAAGCTTTCGCAGGACATTGGCATTCCATTAAACCATGGCAAGAGGTGTCTTCCCTCTACGTGTCAAATTGTGTATGGCATTGAGATTGACACGGCTGTGATGGAGCTTCGTCTACCAGAAGATAAGCTAACGAAAGCTACATCGTTAGTGAACCGTATCACAAACCATCGTAAGGTCACTTTGAAAGATTTACTTTCACTTATTGGTCTGCTTAATTTTGCTTGCTTGGTTGTGCCACCTGGTAGGGCATTTCTCCGTCGGTTGATTAATTTGACAATTGATGTTACTAGGCTTAATCATTTTATGACATTGAATCACGAAGCACGTGCAGATTTAGCTGCCTGGCAAGAATTCCTTGTATCATTTAATGGGAAGAGCATGTTTCTAGAGCAGCAGTTTCTTTCTTCAACCACGATTAAACTATACACGGATGCTTCCAGTGACATAGGTTTCGCAGTTGTATTTGGAAAAAAATGGGTATCAGGGAGATGGCATAGGCCCTTCACATCAGCAGATATCACCCTACTCGAGTTGTATCCCTTAGTGTTAGCAGCAGAATTGTTTGGAAAATTGCTGGCTAATCACTTTATAATTTTCATGTCTGACAACTCAGGTGTGGTGGATATGCTATCCTAATGTATATGCTACATTACAATTTTAAGCAGGTCTTAGTTCAGGTGTTCCCTGAGTTATAATCCTGAGATTGAGGGATACTGGGATCGGCTTAAATTTATATGTGTACCGAGAATGTCGGTTTTTATTTCAATTTGGACATGCTATCCAATTGTATATGCTACATTGCAATTTTAAGCAGGTCTCAGTTCAGGTGTACCCTGAGTTATAATCCCGAGATTGAGGGATACTGGGATCGGCTTACCTATTTATATGTGTACCGAGAATGTCGGTTTTTATTTAAATTTGGACATGCTATCCAAATGTATATGCTACATTGCAATTTTAAGCAGGTCTCAGTTCAGGTGTACCCTGAGTTATAATCCCGAGATTGAGGGATACTGGGATCGGCTTACCTATTTATATGTGTACCGAGAATGTCGGTTTTTATTTTAAATGTTGACATGCTATCCAAATGTATATGCTACATTGCCATTTTAAGCAGGTCTTAGTTCAGGTGTTCCATGAGTTACCGAGACTGTCGGTTTTTAATTCATGTTGTCCGACAATTTTCACGCAATATTCAAACAGCTTTTGGGTCAGGTGTATACTAACTATTAGTTCTGCTGTTAACTTATTTCCTGTTCCTGCTGGTGTTATTGGCGATGTTACAGATGCCACCAAAGAAGCGAGTTGCCACACGATCACTGTCGAGGACGCGTGCCAGCAAGAAGCCAACCGCTGATCGGCCTCCTGTACCTGCAGTTGAGCAAGTGCCTGCCGCTGTTGACGCGACTGCAGACGCCATTGCCGCCGCTGTCATGCAGTGCCTGGAACAGTCGGGACGTTTGTTGCCAGCGCCTAATGATCCCATGCAGCCAGCACCAAGTACATCTCTTAGCGCTGTGGACACAATGAGTGACACTGATGGTCCAGACACTATCATCAGTGATTTACTTGGGGATCGGCAAAGCCAGGAACGTGGCTCCTTGGCTAGATTGCACACCAGTGGCAATACCAGATGCACTAAAACCAGATGTTCTTCTAGATTAGAGCGAGAACTGGTAAAATCATCATTAGCACCAACAACCCGAGCAGCATATAAGCGCAGTGTCAATATGTTACGTACCTATATATCTTCCGTTAGCCCAGGCAAGAGGGTTTTCCCTGTTTCTCAACATAATCTAGCTGGGTTCATAACTCACATGTACTCAGGCAATTATGCTTCTTCGACTATTTTGTCCACTGTGTCAGCAGTATCTCACAGCCATAAGATAATTGGGTTAACAGACCCAGCGGATAATTTTTACATTAAGAAGCTTCTACTGGGTATTCAAAAACGGACAAGTACAATTGATTCGAGACGACCAATTGATTTATGCATGCTAGGTCAACTTACCAAGGCAACTAAAGCAGTGATTCCTAACAAATTTTCACAGTTATGTATAGCTGCAATGTTTATGCTGGCATTTCACGGTTTTTTAAGGATAGGGGAAATCTGTGTACGATCTGGAGTGTTATCAGGACATGTGATACAAAGGAGTGACATAGAGGTGGTCCCAGGTCACAAGGGAGGCAGCAACACTTCTGTGAGGCTCACGATCAGACATGCTAAGCATCAACAGGTGAACAGGCCTGTTGTTCTTGAGATAATGTCCCAATCCATTAATTGCCCAGTGAAACTTTTATGTAACTATCTGCACATTCGTGGTTCTGCGATGGGGCCACTCTTTGTTTTCCCTGATAAATCCCCTATGTCAAGATCATATTTTGCCTCTCAGCTCTCAGCATGTCTTTCTCATGCAGGCTACAATCCAAGTCTTTACAAGTGCCACTCATTCCGCATAGGTGCAGCAACTACAGCTGCTACACGGGGCTTTACAGATGTCCAAATTCAGGCAATGGGCCGATGGAAATCGACTGCTTTTCGTCGTTATATCCGAATCCCAATGATGAAACTTTAATAAACACTGGTTGCGAATAGGGTGCTGCTGCTCACCACATGAATAACATCTACTGTATATATGTGGTGTATTTCTTGTTTTACACAATATCCTCTTACAGTTATGCTTTCTTTGCTGTAAGTTAGCAGATGTGCCAGACTGACTTGCTCAGCCGGGTCTGAGAGTCAAAATGGTGCATCAATAACAAATAGTTCTTACACATTTGTGTGTGCATCAAATTATTTTATAAGTATTGTGTCTGTACAATAGCTCGGCAGTTGGTCGGTGTATCAAATTGGTTTGCTCAGCCGGGTCTGAGAGTCAAGATGGTACATCATTAACAAATAATGCTTATATATTTGTGGGTGCATCAAATTGTTGTTGTTGGAGGTATTGTGTCTGTACACTAGCTCGACAGTTAATGAGTATCACATTGGCTTGTTCAGGAGGGTCAAGAGGGTGCATCAATAACAAATAGTGCTTATATATTTGTGTGTGCATCGAATTATTTGATAAATATTGTGTCTGTGCAATAGCTCGACAGTTAGTCAGTGTATCAAATTTGCTTGCTCAGCCGGGTCTGAGAGTCAAGATGGTGCACCACTAACAAATAGGGCCTATACATTTGTATGTCCAGTACATTTTATAAGTACTGTGTATGTGTGTAGAATAGCAGAATTATGTGTCAGATTGGCTTGCTCAGTCGGGTCTAAGAGTCAATTCAATTTCACCAGCAATTTTTTATGTTGGGTAATGCGAATGGGTTGGTATCGTTTTCAGTGTTCTTACTGTGTGGGTAAGAACTAATTAACTTTGTGTATTAATTTGTCAACTGAATATTTAGCTGGCATTAACCACCATTTCCCTTTAGACATAGTAGGGTACCAAAACCGTGCACCTACCGTTTCGAGTCGGCAACCAATGACTTCACCAAGCACCAAGCCCCCAATTATAAAACGTACAAACAAAATATGTACGGCTTACGAGATAGTGTCAATGCGCGCAGTTTTTCAATTCAAACGACAACAAAGTTTGCTGTTGTGATTCACAGTAGGAACCGCGAGAAGGTAACATGCGCTTCTTCCACTACGAATATTTGTGTGCATGCAGTGTATGTGTGAAAAGGTGTGCCAGAAGCAGAACCATATCCATCGTTTGTAAAATAATATGACATACTGAATAGTTTGATTCAATGCAGCTTCAGAAACAACACTTCAAAAACTCACCATCCCTCTTCAGCCTGTATAGCCGATCTAAGCCAGTGACTTCTTTGTTGGTCTTGACTATTGTTTGTGCGCATGGGTAGGCAGTTGTCATGTCTCCTCTTTCTCTTCCAGTAAAGGTTTGTCAGCTTCAATGCCCTTAGCCTATCACAATACTCGAGGTTCTTAAGTGTTCGGACTATTAATGAGTTGTCCGGCGTAACAGTGTATCTTCCCCCTCTGGATAGCTCCTTTCAGGAGGAAGATGTCCTAGGATATCTCCCTCCCCACCCTTGATATCTTACTCCCCTCCCAATAACCAAGTTGTCCTGACTCTAAACTATTTTCCACCACAACTGAAATCAAGAACATGGTGCAATTAAATCAATATTTATTATCAATTTCATAATGTATTCATAGGGTTCACTTGCGATAAATTACAAAATAATTTTCATCAATTGTAATTATCAGAGCGAAACATTATTTTTAAAATAAATCACAAACTTGAACACATTAATGCATTATGTGTCTACTCTGATCACACAAATTTCCGTCCCGCTTCGCTGCACCATTATTGGCAGTCACTGCAAGTGTCACCTATGAGACACTTTCTGTGGCAGGATAGGTTTCACCTGACACACTTCTGCATATTAGAAGCCAGGAATCCCCGACAGGTGGAGACGACTTTCATCGTGCACTCCTTCTGTGGCAGGAGACGGCAGTTGTCATAAATTGGGAACGGTTTGATGTCTCTGCAAACAAGTGGCCAGGTGCTTTCTCAACATTTTCACATCAAAGTTGAAGGCACGGCGTCGTCGCACGAGTTAACACAGATACATGGCGCTTCGTCGTGCTGGTATTGTGATACTGAACAGTGATTGCAGTGCAATTATTACATTTAAGCATAATTATTTTAAATTACGTACATTTAGTACATTACATTCCTCTAGAAAAAAAATCATTTAAATAATTGACTTGGATTGTAAGGAAATTGTCGTTATAATGTCTGGTAACTGGTTACTCCAGGCAGTTCTCATTAATCATCAACCGAAAGTATGCTAAATGCTTAAATGCAGCAATTTATACTTTTATTTGAAAATTAAACATTGCTTGCACAGTAACTATTGCAATTTAAGAGTAATTACGTTTCAATGCAAACATAATGTTGTCAATATCCTGTCTCCTCTTTCTCTTCCAGTAAAGGTATGGCAGCTTCAGCGCCCTTAGCCTGTCACAATACTCGAGGTTCTGAAGTTTTCGGACTATTAATGAGTTGTCCGGCGTAACAGTGTATCTTCCCCCTTGGTTAGCTCCTTCCAGGAGGAAGATGCCCTAGGATATCTCCCTCCCCACCCTGGATATCTTTTTCCCCTCCCAATAACCAAGTTGTCATGACTCTAAACTATTTTCCACCACAACTAAAATCAAGAACATGGTGCAATTAAATCAATATTTATTATAAATTTCATAATGTAATCATTTACAATTATCAAAAAAGAGTTCACTTGCGATAAATTACAAAATCATTGTCATCAATTGTAATTATCAGAGCGAAACATTATTTTTTAAATAAGTCACAAACTTGAACACATTAATGCATTACGTGTCTATTCTGATCACACAATTTTCCGTCCCGCTTCGCTGCACCATTATTGGCAGTCACTGCAAGTGTCACCTATGAGAAACTTTCTATGGCAGGAGAGGTTTCACCTGACACACTTCTGCATCTTAGCAGCCAGGAATCCCCGACAGGTGGATACAACTTTCATCGTGCACTCCTTCTCTGGCAGGAGAATGCATTTTTCAGAAATTGAAAACAGTGTGATGTCTCTGCAAACAAGTGGCCAGGTGCTTTCTCAACATTTTCACATCAAAGTTCAAGGCACGGCGTCGTCGCACGAGTTCACACAGATACACTGGCGCTTCGTCGTGCTGGTATTGTGGTACTGAACAGTGATTGCAGTGCCATTATTGTATTTAAGCATAATTATTTTAAATTACGTAGATTTAGTGCATTAAATTCCTCTAGGTAAGAAACTCATTTAAATAATTGACTTGGATTGTAAGGAAATTGTCGTTATAATGTCTGGTAACTGGTTACTCCAGGCAGTTCTCATTAATCATCAACCGAAAGTATGCTAAATGCTTAAATGCAGCAATTTATACTGGTAATTTAATATTTAACATTGCTTGCTCAGTAACTATTGCAATTTAAGAGTAATTACGTTTAAATACAAACATAATGTTGTCAATATATCCATTAAATAGTAATATCATTAAAATAGAAAAAAAAAACAGATTTGGGAGTGCTCTGCATCACGATCGGGGACCTGGTGAATCGCAATGCGGTCATATATGTGTGTATCAACAAGCTCCTTGATGTCTTTACTCACTGTCCGGTACAGACTATCGTAAACTTGTAACTCATCAGGTGCACAGTTCACTGCATAATTTATCACCAAGTGGTTGCCGTTGCTGTTCAAGATTTGAACAAACTCATCGGTCTGTGCTGAAATCCGTCGCCATTCCCCAATGTCGCAATACATCAATTCACCAAAGAAGCTGTAGCTTAATGTTGATAATAATGATATGATGCGTGTAGACCCCTTCCTTAGATAGACGAAAGGATATTTTGAAAGGCTTGTGTTCACACGATTTTGTCTGAGAAGTGGGTGAAAGGAATTAGTTATTGTGCACTGTATGTGGTTACCAAACAAAATAAATCAAAGGTAAATAAACAATATTGCGATGACACATTGGATACGTGTCTAAGCCAATTATACAAAGGCGGATCCTTGATACTTGTATTCACAACATTTGGGGGTTGCCATGCTGACCAACAGCTCCATAATAATCTTGAGAAGAGAGTTGTGTGTTGTTGAGGCAGCTGAACATGGTTAACTCAGTGCCTTGAGAAAAGAGTTGTGTGTTTTGTTGTTGAAGTGGCCGATCATGATAAACTGAATGCTTCGATGAGAGACTTATCAATATTAACTCAGGAATCACTTCATATCATCTAATCATTCGTAAATGTATAATGTAGTAAAAATAAACACGCACAATGTTCTTGCAGAATAACATATAACATAAATTATTCTGACTCATATTTGCTAATTACAAACTGTCATGCATAAGAATAGACATACGCACACATATATAAGGGGGTAAGATATCCAGGGTGGGGGAAAGATATGCCTACCCTAGGGTATCTTCCCCCTGGGGAAATATATGTTCCCCGGAGTAAGATACTCTGGGGGGATGGGGCAGATGTCCAGGGAAAGATACCTTGCCACACAGTCATTGCTAGTCTGGAGGGCTGTGGTGGAGGTGAGTCAGGGTAGGGACATCTTCTTACTAGATAAGCAGAAACCGACACAGTCGTACACAATTTTGTGGAAATAGTCAACGCATGTGAGAAGGAAAATGACGCGTCCGCTACTACTTGTCTCATTGGAATCACGCCACATCCTCGCGCTCCGGTGACGCCAATGGTGTGAAAATGGCGGCGATAATATGTCTGTATGGAAATTGAACAAAACAAAAGGCGCATACTGTGTTTCCCCTCACTCACTCGTCGATCGCTTCTTCTGTGGAAACGTCATCTTAGTTTTACTACAATCAATATAGCGACACAAATGAAAATACGAAATTATTACCTAATTATAACGAATTTCGCAATAACTGCGAATAATATCAATAATGCACTCACACGTATATACATTTCAGATGTGTCCACATTGTTGGCTGAAGACAGTTACTTATATCGGTTAAATTGCTTAATTTTGTGGACTATATTTGTTCTGTATCAGCGCTGCAAACTCGTGTAACTGTCGTCTGACCCCTGAATTCGCCGCATACCAGCACACTGACTATTCTGCAGAACGCACCAACTTTTCCAAATCGCTCAACGGAGTGGGTCGACATTGAAAGGTATATGTAATGATATGTGCTGCCATCTGGTGCGGTTGGTCCCACCATTTCCAACACGAAGGTACGATGCCCGGTGGGGGGAGGTACTCCCTATACTGAGGTATACATGTATGTGCCGCGCAAATGCCCCTGTTTTTGACCATTTCTCTCTCTCTGTCCGAAGAAAAACATTACATTTTCTCTCTTTGTGCCCCAATTAAACCTGGTAATTATCTATTTCATCGAAGAGGAAATTTCCCAATGAAAACGTTCCGCCCGGGCTTACCTTACATTTTTAGATATCAGATAAATTGTTCAATAATTCTCTCTTGGTGACCATTAATTTCTTGATTTCTCTCCATGTGCTCCACGGGGCTCTGGCGGCACACCCACACCGCTTTGGTATGGCAGTACCCCCCACCCCCGGGGTACGATGTACGTTAGCTATATTAAAACATGTATAACCATCATATGAATATCGATGCATCTTATTAAATAGTGACAGCGGTAAAAAATGGCTACGAAGAACATGCAGACCATGAAACTAATACGTACAACACTATACTAGTTCTTGAACGCGCGTTGAAACCTTAAAATACTGTTACCGTACCTGAACGAACATGGCTACAACAAAAATGCCTACTACGAACTGGGGCCACGAACTCGTGGCTGACGCATTCAAAACATTGAAGGCTACAATGGAATTCTATATCGAAGAACATCAATGACCGTCACAAACAAGCAACACAAATCAAAATAGCACTGAGATGAAGGAATGAGAAGAATCCTGGCATCAAGTTTGTCTGACGATGACAAGAAAGATCCAAATGCAGTCTGGGCCCTCATATATACAGAGGTATAATTAACTTTTTTCCTTGTATGCTATGTTTATCCTAATCATAAAAAAAATGTATTACCCCTTGAAGCTGCAACACAACTCTTTTCTGAAATTTGTGTAACAGTAATACTACTAATAATAATAATAATTATTATTATTATTATTACAACAGCACTAATTGTCATTACTAAGTCATTTTCTATTACAATAGTACCAATAATAGTATCCCCCGTATTATAATTTATACAAAGTTCCCGTGTCCTGTATTTACAATTCCCAAAATTTAGTAACATCTATCATTTAGCAGACCATTTAATTAATTTATCTAGATCGTTTTGTAAATGTTGTTTATATAAATATGTCAGCTCATTTTGTAACTACTGTAAATGTTGTGACTTGATCGATTTGTTCCAAATGTGGTGTACACCATCCTCCAAAATCATGTACAAAAACAGGTGCTTAACTTGCGGATGTATAGGTCATTGGAAGTAGCTCAGTCGAAAATCAAGACATATTTCAAAAAGTAGATTTACCCAAGACAGAGAGTTAACATCAACGATGGAAGCAAAGTCAAGAGGTCGGAAAGGAAGACTTGAAATAAAGACACAGAAACAGAACCGGCGGAGGAATACGAGATATCAAAATGAAGTCCGTTTTGATGGAGTCAGTGACACTGACTTAGAGAGTTAAAACTACAACACATATGCGAAAATTTTCAATCCAATCCAGAGAAGCGACATGTCAGTCAATGCTGTTCACCGAGAAGAAGCTATCGCTACAGTGGTGATATATCACGATGATCCCAAAGTTAACCCAGCAGGCAAAATGACGTTGAAAATACGTTGTTTCAACGTCAGGTGCCACGTTGTAGCAATGTCGGAAACTAGTTGGATTTGAAAGTTGTATCTACGTCGAGTTTCAACGATGTATCGACGTCGGGTTTCCACATTGTACCAATATTGAAAACTAGTTGGATTTGAAAGTTTCATTGACGTCGGGTTTCCACGTTGTATCAACGTCGGGTATCGACGTCGTAACAATGTTGAAAGCTAGTTGGATTTGAAAGTTGTATCTACGTCAGGTTTCAACGATGTATCGACGTCGGATATCGACGTCGCAACAATGTTGAAAACTAGTTGGATTTGAAAGTTGTATCTACGTCAGGCTTCAACGATGTATCGACGTCGGGTTTCCACGTTGTACCAATGTTGAAAACTAGTTGGATTTGAAAGTTGGATCGACGTCGAGTTCCAACGTAGCATCGACGTTGGGTTTCAACGTTGTTGCAATGTTGAAAAGTAGTTTGATCGACGTCAGGTTTCAACGTTGCAACAATGTAGAAAATTGATTGGATTTCAACGTTGTGTCAACATTAGATCGTTACTGTTTTCTGATAACCAACTAAAATTGTTTACAGGTGTTACTATGAACATTTAGTTCCCCTTCGTCAATGCTATGTATGTCGGTGTCTACACGTGGGTCTGTAGCGTAAATCGTGTACTAGAAGAGCCTGACTCACCGGTGTTACACTTTTATCGTCGAAACAGTCAATTAACATGATCACTAAATACGTTTTGAACAAAATAAAGACAGATATTCACCTTATTCCGATACATGAGACATTTTATTTAACAATGTGTATATCAATGAACCCATGGAATACAATGTAGACCATTACATCACTCTTGTTTGCCCAATTTGTTGTATTCAGTATAATTTTTTCAAAACAGTCATTAAATATTATGTTTTGATAATAAAACAAACATTAACAAAATAAAGATATTCACTGTGTTCTGATACAACAAATATGGTTTCATTTGGCAATGTGTACATTCCTGAACCAGTGGAATACATTCAATGTAGATTAATTCCTCTAGTAACCAGTATTCATCAGCAGACATAATTATTATGTGCTTTCGTATTGTTAATTGTAACAGCAAACAACAGCTGTCATAAATATGGGGTTCAACTCTATTTCGGAATGTATTTTCAAGAGCCGATCGGAATTGGAATTTTTTTTGGAATTGCTTCATTGAATGCAGGCTAGTCTATTAATTTCCTGTACAATCACTACAAATGTGCAAACAAATCAGATTTGTTTGGTTCTATTTCAGTTGATAGAATATTACCCTACATCTGTCTGGTAACAGCCAGTTAGTTGTAAAGAATGTACAGACAATGGCTAAGCCATTATTGAAACAATGTGACAAGACCAGTAATCCGACCAATTCATGGCTTCAGAAACACCAGCTCAATGAAACAATGCACAACAAGCAAGTTAAATACTCCTTTATGTTGTGTTTGGGGATCTACTATGTATATGGCTTCCACAAATTCTTATCACACACAAGAGGCACAATTATAAATGTGTATTTAGAGCAGGAACTACAACTTATTTTGATAACAAAGAAAGCTCACAACACCATATCATCCATTAAACTGCGCCGACATTAAAATCCGAAATGTAGTAATGGGCATTAATGGCAAGCTGACTTAAATTTAAATGGACCCCATGGCTGACAAAACATTTTCAAATTAACCTTACGATCTCATTTTTATTAAATCACACAATAATTATAGTTTCCTAACTAACACTAAACACTACCAATGAAAGCAAACGTATGACTTCAGATTTATCAAGAACACTGTTAATCCATTCTGTCTAGTTGTTCCTCAGTCTTCACCACCAGTTTGGTCGAGTGCGTATTTCGGCTACACTGAGAGCGCTGCATCCACCTCTGCTTCAGTTCATGTCTGCTTCTTCAGGTCACTCGCTTAAAAGGAATTAAATAAAGGTATTAACCGACACATCTATTTACAACGAAGGTCAGATGAAACGAATATAAAGCACACTGCACAAGCCCAGTCAGTCAACATGGCCACGGGCCATGGCTGCTCTATTGTCCGGTAAATTCCCGATGCAATTTATAAATACTGCAGTTTTATTCCAATGACAATGACTTTGATAGTTATATAATAAGAGTGTGCAATTTATACATAACACTACATGACCACATTTCACTGGAACAAGTGCAGGGTATGATCGAAAACGAGATGAATGCGACGACACCGAGTTTTGCGATAGACTATACATCGGAAAATGTGCTCAGATTCAAATCGGTGAAAGCATGCAAAATACATCACGACAAAGACAACATTATGGTCGTGTGTGTTCCGTACAAACGATAGAACTAAACAGTTCAACAAATAAAAGCGGATGGTGACACTTACTCGCATATATTAGTGGATTGTTTCGCTTCCATCGATTTCGTTCGTTCGAACTCAAGGCAGCATGGCGGCACGCGCAATGCATGCTGGAATACGGTAGATATGCCGCTGACTTACTCAATACCAAAATGTGTGGTGAAAGCTGCCTTAAATTACCTAACATTACAAATATAAACGGTCTTATTATGTGTAATTTTAGTTAAGGCATCTAACACCGCACGTGTTGTGTTGTCTTAGAGAATAGAGATGTTATAGTTAACATTCGCAACTTGAAAAAATAAAAAATTGCAACATTGTATGAACGTCAAATGTCAAAGTCCTTATAATGGCGATGACCTTATAATTGCGTTGCCGACGTTATTTCAACGTTGTGCCAACGTCACATATATCCACGTCGTTATAACGTTGATGATCAGACATTGTAAAACGCCTTATTTATATGTATGTACCTAGTTGGTTGGGCTGTCGACGTGATTGCAACGTTGTATGGACGTACATTTTTCACGTCATTCTAAAGTTGATGACCAGACGTTGCAAAGACGTTGGGTTGGGTTGTCGACGTGATTACAACATTGTGCCAACGTCATATATATATCTACGTCGTTATCACGTCGATGACCAGACGTGGTAAAAACGTTGTATTTATAGATGAAACTAGTTGGTTGAAATGTCGATATGATTACAACGTTGCATGGATGTCAAATTTCCACGTCCTTATAACGTTGATAACCAGACGTTGTGAAGACGTTGGGTTGGGTTGTCGACGTGATTACAACGTTGTGCCAACGTCATATATATATCTACGTCGTTATCACGTCGATGACCAGACGTGGTAAAAACGTTGTATTTATAGATGAAACTAGTTGGTTGAAATGTCGATATGATTACAACGTTGCATGGATGTCAAATTTCCACGTCCTTATAACGTTGATAACCAGACGTTGTGAAGACGTTGGGTTTGGTTGTCGACTTGATTTCAACGTTGTGGCGACATCAAATTTCCACGTCCTTGTGACGTCGATGACCAGACGCTGAGAAAACGTTGCATTTGTGTTGTTCGACGTCGCAACGTATATACAACTAATAATCAACGTCATACCGACGTTGTATGCCGGCTGGGAAGGGATTTCGGCGGATAAAGATAGACACTGGATCAGGAGGAAATAACCTATCACTACGAACATTTAAACAAATGTTTGGTAGTATTCCACCATAACAAAACCTACAGCGTTAATCAAGTAGCAAACTGTTTTCCTACACAGGTGAAAATATCATATATGTTGGATCCATCAAGTTAAGCATTCAACGAAACTACCAGAACGAGTACCATAGCCAAACGTGTTATGTTGTCGAAGTAACAGGACCTGCAATACTGGGGTTGCCATCATGCGAATTGCAGTTCGCAAAGTCAAGGTTGGTGACATTCCCAACACACTATCCTTCTGGAAGATACCGAGAATATTAATATGGACATGATGAATTTTTTGTCAACCAAGCAAGGTCAGATCAGACAAGAAACTGCCTATTTCGAAACTGTCTACTCTTAGCGGTCTGAGCCAACTCATCTTCACTTGTTGGCCAAACACAATCCAAGAAGTATCAAACAATTTGCGTGAATTCTGGAACTATCGCCATGAAATGGCAGTTGAAAATGGAGTCATCTTCAAAAGAAAGCAAGTTTTTATAACAAAGCCCCTTCGAAGTGATATCCTCGCACAACTACACAAAGGACACGAAGGCATAGAGAAACCAGACGTCTTTCCCGTGAAAGCGTTTTCAGGCCTCGCATCAACGAGGATATTGATAATATCTGCAAAAGTTGCCAGCTATGCTAGGAACGTCAACCTCGACAAGTGAAGGAAACAGTGATCATACATGAAAGACCTGGAATACCATGGATCAAAGATCTATTTGAAATTGGTGATCGCAACTACTTGAACATATCCGACTATTTCAGTCGATATCCGGTCGCTAAAGAACTGCCAACTACTACTGTTGATTCAGTGATCAGAGCAACAACGGAAATTGTCAGCATACTTGACGTGCCATGCGAAGTAGTTTCTGACAATGGACCACATTTCTTACACCGATATGATGATTTTTTTTTCACAGTGGAATATCAAGCCCAACACGTCAAGTCCACGGTATCCCCAATCAAATGGCTTTATCGAAAAACAGATTCGTTACATCAAACCAATCATAAAGAAATGCCTCAGATTAAGAGGATATGTCAACAGAGCGATACTCAACGTCCGAGCGGCACCACTAGACACTGTGTTACCCAGTCCAGCCGAACTGACGTTTCGATGACCAATGACAACACCTCTTCCATGTCGTGTTCAGATGGCACCTGACGAGTACCTTGCTCACATTAATCAGTCAGTTGCTCGAGAGAAAATGTACGCCGGTCAACATACCAGATAAATGGCTCTATTTTTTAACTGACAGCAAGTGCGTCTACTGAACACGAAAAGAAAGAATGTTTTTCAGCCATGTTGATCTCACAAATCGGTGACCGGTCGTACTGTGTACAGACAGAAATTGGTCTACCGATTCGTTTTTTACAGGAGCCAGCTGCGTGAAATAATTCAAACTACTGGACAAATCACACTGAACCAATCGTCGCATTCAGTGCATATACAGACCAAGCAGTGGTTGAGAAGATATTGCGACTAGAAGCAGTACCAGCCGATACTGTTCCAGTTGAATATCAGGAGAATGTCCAGTCTATGACGCACACGAGCCCAGTGAACAAGCAGGAAGATGTAGCTACACCTACGACTGAAGGATGTGAAGCAGGTAGAACGGAGTAGTTGATGACTACATGATCTGGCCATGTGTTTTGTCAGCCACATCGATATGAATTGTATTGCATGGATGTACTAATTTGGACTATGTGTGAAGACATGTACTTTGATAAACAGTTGGTTAAGCATTCTAGCCAGTGACATTCAATGTAGGTTTGAGCCAGTTACAGTAATTATAACAATTTGTGAAGACAGGGACATGTTAACACTTGAGAAATAGTTAGTTAAGGCTTAGAGCCAGTACGTTCAGTTAGTTAAGCGTTGTATACAGATACTGTTACGATAACACAAGAGAACTTTATGGAAGTGGGAAAGGGTTGTAATGATATGTGCTGACATCTGGAGCGGTTGGTCGAACATCCACCATTTGAAAAACGAAGGCACGATGTATGTTAGCTATATTAAAACATGTATAACCATGATATGAACATTGATGCATCTTATGAAAGTATCAGCTTGTTTTTTTTCTGAAAAGCGAGGTACACCGATTTCACGGATTTCCCACACGAAGTCAGTTAATTCATGTTATCACTTGTCTATAATACAGGCCCACATCGATTTCGACGTAATTAACATTCAATATGCACAGTAACCAGCACAATGCATGCTGATCTACGGAACATGTACCTTATTAAATATGTTAAATTAAATATGCGTAAAAACACCTTTAGTGGGGGTTGGGCCACCACCTGCACACAGGTGGGGCCGGGGGTTTATTCCCCCACTTTTGTGTATATCATTGTAAATACTCTAGCTAGCACTATATACATATAATTATGTATGCTTGTCTGCACATAGGTATTTTTTCCCTCTTTGTATGCTGTCGCTTTGTTTAAGAGCAGCAAGGGTTTTTTGGTAAAGACTGTCTTCGGCAGTTGCTAGCTACAGTAGAAAATATCACTAATGTTAAATCTTATCTGGTATTGTTTATTAATTGGTCATACACACCAGCTTAATACCAGGCTGTGCACAATTTGTGGCAGACTTAGTCACTATTATTGTGTGCACAGCGGCAATCCTTGTTGGGTATGAATAAAATTGGATTGCCCGTTACCAACCTATCAAGTAGTTGGTGTATTTATACAAACAGAGAAAGGTCTGCACAAGCGTGTCCCCATTTCATTGTAAACACAAATACACCGGGAGTCGACGGGGTATCGAACTGCGGAAAACACACGAAAAACACATTTAATCACCTTTTCGAAGCTCGAATTCGCAAATTTAACCTGCTTTGAGCGCCATGTTGTTCTCTGCATTCGCAAGATGGCGACAGTTAAAACGAGGTAAATATGCGAATTGAATAATCGAAAAAGGTTTTTACGCACAATATAATTAATGGTTTACATGTCCCGTATATAAGTAAGCATTTAGCATGCTATTACATACAGGCCAAAAAGCTTCAAGGAAGGCCTCTCTCGGCATGGTGAAGAGATAATTTAAACATATGGATAGACAATCCTTTGTAACACTGTACGGAGCGTACATAACACCACACCTTGAGATATGTGAGCAGGCATGGAGCCCATATCTAACAATAAAAAAACATCGACAGCTTAGAAAGTAAAGCGCAGGGCCACTAAACTAGTGCGCAACATCGACAAGCTTGATGAAAGACAAAGACACTTGAGACTCTACTCACTGTACGGCTGACGTCAGAGAGGAAACTTAATCGAAATCTACAAGATGGTAAATGGATGGGACCATGTTGAGACTGGACATTTCTTCTAAGAAAGCAGTCAGTTTGGACTTACCAGAGGACACACAAAGAAGATATTCAAACAGAGAGCTAGGCTCCAGATTAAGCACCGTTTCTTCTCGCTCAGGATTAGTGACCAATGGAACGCCCTTCCTCAAACAGTGGTTAATGCCAAGACATTCTCACAATTTAAAACCAGATGAGACCGATACTGCAGTAGCCTGGGATATGGGGACCAACAGAGGACAACGGCCTAAAATAACCCATTAACCTATAATTGTGTAACGGCGACATAGAGGTGGACCCTTAACTCGATATGAGTGTCGCCATCTTGCGAATAAAAGGGGCAATATGGTGCTCAGTGCTGGTTAAATATGCGAATTCGAGCTTCGAAAAAATGCGATTAAATGCGTTCCTATGCACAACATGTTTAATGATTTACATGTTCCGTAGTTCAGTATGCATTTGCGTGGTTATTGCACAAACGGCATGTTAATAACAACGAAATTGAGGTGGGCCCGGATATTAGACAAGTGCCTTCATGTATAACGAGTTGTGAAAGTTTATTGAAAATTGTTGGACTGATTTTGCAAAACGAAAAACAGTCATTACATTGTATGAAGCAAACAACATATTTTTACCAAAATTCAATAATCTGCAGTTAGACCTTTAAAAACAAGTTTTTCCGGTAACAGGCTGAAACAAACTAGGTAGGGTAGGTAGGTAGGGATTTTTTCTTTTTCTTTAACAACTATCGTGACTGCGGGTCCAGCTGTAACGACATGCATGTACATTTTCACCAGTACTATCTTCTTATGCTATTAATGTTCAGATATCTTGTTTCGCGTGATCTGATGATGGCGCATTAATGACAAAGTTCTCCATAGAAAGATACTGTTGCTTTAATTATAATCTCAGAAATGTAATAATAAAACAAGTACTTTAACAAAATTAACACGATGTTAGTATAGCTCTACTATATTGGAATAGGAATAATAACACAATTCTATGTTAGGCATGGGTCGCATTTATCATCAAACAAAGGAAAATAATGTACCACGTATGTCTACGGATACTCGGAAAATACCAGCAAATACCAGTTTTTCCTGATATTCCAATTCCAAGAAAAACAAACTATGTTTACCGCAACTGTTCAAATCAATGGATTTAAGAGGTCACCTGCATACAAATGGAAATGTATGTCATATCTTAACAAAAATACTTATCATGATCAAGTTGACATTATATTATATTTACGAAAAGGTCACGCATGACATTCTATGCTATTTGCATTAAAGAAAACATGGTAACAAGATAATCTTAGAAATGCTGGGTTATTTACGATAAGTTCCATGAATAGTTTTAATTATATATATACATGTTTCATTTATTCTGACAAATAATATATCAAACTGAACAATTTATTATAAAAAAATTATTTTACAACTACATAATAAATACATTGTTTAAACGTACACAATAGGCAAAATCACATTTTTATCAAAACTATTACTATTTGATCAGCTAAACCGTTTCATTTCACAATTTTATATATCGTTTGTTAGAATAAATAATAAAACAAACACATATGAATTAATTATACAATGGGACTTCCCACAAAACCAAACCTGTTTTAGAAAGTTGTTCCAACTTGAAATCGGTTTCCATCCCATCTCCACCACGGTAGTAGCAGACTGGTCTTCCCGGGGGCGAACTGTAGTAAGGAGCCTCCAATGGACTCTCGCAGTTTAGTACCTGGACGTTTTAACAGATGGCAGCGACTTCCCTGGCTTGCTGCTACTGCCAGCCGTGAGTACATATAATGCATTTCTTTGACTTGTTTCAGGTGAGCCGGCAATTTGAAGGAACTTGCATTTGAATGTCGCAGCCACATTCACGATCGATGATGTATACATCGTGGCGTCGGTATTTGGTACCGTCGTCTATGTGCTTTGCTAGTGTCGTGGTGCAATTACACGATCCGATACAGCAGGCATAGTTTTCTCACATGCTGTCAAAAGTTTCGTTTGACAACATGATAAATGTTCTAGATGTCTTTCTTCTGGCATTTTGTAACGCAAAATAATACAGTCGAGGCGTCTGCCATCTTGGCTCTTGCCATGCATATCAAAACAACCATTAACATGTAACAGGGTTAAATATCAGAAAGTCCGCCAATCAGCATGCGGACCAATTATGTCATCGTATACGTACTGAAGTATTATTTGCGTGTTATTTACATACTTTCTACTAAATTAACGACACGAATATTGATTAAAATATTAGAAGAAAAAAGAACGACCCTAATCTTTGTATTTGCTATTCCAATTTAGGTAGGGTCAGCTAACCGGAAACACACATATTTCTTGCTTAAGTCTAATTGTATATATATATATATATATATATATATATATATATATATATATATATATATATATATATATATATATATATATATATATATATATATATATATATACCGTCCATCTGCAAGCATTAAGAGGCGTGGTAGTGTAGTTGTTAGCACACCCGCTTTACATGCTAGACTTCTGAGTCCAATACCCGGACCAGGTATGAGTGTGTTTGGGGTAAAAACCTGGTTCTTAATATTGGGACTGTGTATCTCTCGTTACCCGGATGATCGCGTTAATTGCGGTCCCGCCCCAATTTAATTGGAGACGCAAAATAACCATTGATGAGGCACCCTGGCAGTGACCACCATCAATGCCAGCATATAAAAAGGTTGGCTTGGCGATAATGCTCTGAAAAAGGCTTGCTAGTTGTATGAGGCCTCGTAACACCATAAAATTGTATGAACCACGACATACAGACTAGTCAGTTAACACAACGTTGCCAAGTTCTGGAAACTACAAACAAAAAGCACAAATATAGTTTTGATGAATTTCCACATTTTCATGAAACCACCTTACAATTCCATGACGACCTCTACATGTTAAGCGATTTCAATGTCCGACTTGATTTACTAAATCTAAATACTACATCATTAATTAAAAAATAATTTAAATAACACATTTCGTGATTATTTTTTAGATGTGACAATTAAAATATATCGGAGAAAACAACTTTACATTTTTTTTGTCAACCGTTCTCTCCAAGTCGCTATGTTCGTTTTAATACTATTTAAAGCATGAACAATATATTTCATATAATACCATTTTCTTTCACATTTTATTGTTTTAATCACGAAATTGCTTATCAATACAACCAGGCGTATGCGCGATGTTACCCAACATCAATAATGAAATCATCATTATGTTTATGTGTTGTGTCTATTTAGGTGTTTACTGTACTACGATGTGGTCAACGACACACGCACGCACGCAAAGTTAAACAACTTTCTTGTGCGTGCGAGTGTGCGTTCGTGCGTGTGTGCATATGTGCGTGTGCGCATTCTGGTAACAAGGTTAAAATCACAGTGGGCAATCTTGTTTGAAAGCTTGTTTTTAATTACTAACATTTTCTATACCATTTGTGCCCAGATGAGTTGGAGTAATTACATTATATAATGATATCAGGTTTAGCAACTGCATTTAATAATGTATAAAATAGACACCCGGAAACATAATAAAAACACTGTTTGTCTACAACCTTTGACAGCGCCCCTTCACAAATGGGCTGCGTTTTACAATATCCCATGCATTCGGGGACGCGACAGTGCTGGATGATAGTTAGTGTCTGTTTGCCAACTGAGGGCGGCCGGGAATGATGACCGTTCTGACGATGGAAGTGATCAAGTGGACGGTGCTTGTGTTTGCTGCCATCAGTGGTCGGTCATCATTGGTAAGGCATCGATGCTTGTTACTGTTATATAATTTATAATACTGGGTGCTCTTCGCCTAGTAAACCGCCTAAATTATGTTTGAGCGCGTCCCGAGAGGATGTGAGACCGCCAGTGAAATGACGGTGCTGATGCATAGCAGGTTATTTCAGGCTAAATACACGGACTCCATCGACTGATAAACAAACAGCGAAATCTGAACTCCTGGCGTATATGTATCTACGTATTCAATTCAGTTGATATCAACATGTATGTTTGAGGACGACGATTTTCGATATAACCGAAACACCACATATTTAGCTGCGTCATGTTACGTTGATAAAATATAAGTTCGGCGAGTTGATTGTGTCGTGACAAAATTAACGTTGCTTTTATTGCTCCGTTTATAGTGTTCTCTCTTGGGTATACTGTTATGCGCACTTGCGACCCGCGTGCGTGCGTGCGTGCGTGCGTGCGTGCGTGCATGTGATATTGTACAGCCTATGTGTTTGTACTTGCCGAATACGTGTACGTCCTCTGTGCACACGGTTGTGGTACACAGCAAGGTCCCCGGTGCATTCAAAACTAGTATACGGCGATGGTCATCATTGCACCGGACGCTTACTGTGTTGCATAAATCATGCGACACTTATGTAGGAATTGAGAAGGCATCAATAAATAATTCGTAATATTTCGGATTGTTGCCTAGTGAGCTACTAGTATCCCCAGCTTCTCCTAATAGCATATTACCCGAATACAGTAATTACACTCGTTAAGTGCCCCATTAAGGTAAGGTCTTGATATCAACTCATATTTCATATCAGCATGCTAATCCACCACTCGAGATCCATATAACACATCCGAGCGGCTTGTGGGGCGTAATGTAAAGCGCTATAGACGATCTTACGGACTGGGTACGTTATATAAGAACATACCTTTACATTGGCCTAACCTTAATGAGTAGGGAAGCAAACACATAATAAAACTCAACCTACTCCCAGTGGGAAACATAAACAGTGTCCCAACCACAGTGACGCGGAGATTTGAGTATATAGGACCAACGCCCATGAATGCTCCAGGTTTCTCTGTATTGCATCGGACCACTCCATTCTTGGTTTGCCTTTTCACAAAAAACTTTTCCAGGTCAAAAAGTCAAAATATTGCAGCGGTTCTCCAAATGCTAATCCTGCACCAATCTCTTAATTAAGGGATAACCCATAACCTGTGCCCCGCTTTGGAGACAACAATAGAGAAAACACTTTTCTGTTGATGTCATTGTTTAGATGTGAAATAGATGCAACATTTTAGAACACTGACGTTCGCTTCTCGCATTGTGTTTCTAACGTCTACAAACGTAACTTATGTTTAAATATCACGGAATATATTATGTGTTTAATTTATGGGACCAAGTGTTCACACTCGCGCTGACCAATTTCGCATATCCGTTGCATTTCTGGCGCAGCCGGAAGTAGATGGCGCTGTTGACAGGACGAACCCGGATATGCCATTGATGGGAGGCGTGATAGGCGGTCATGAGTTCGCGGCTGGTAAATGGCCGTGGATGATGTCACTGTAAGTTTGATTTGCATTTTTAACGCGGACTGATAGAAACCGTAATAACGTCTATGCATAGCTATTAATATGGAAGACTGCTCGGTTGGTGAACAACGATGCAACTAAAATCTTACCACGACAGGTTAAAAAACAGCACGGAATTTTTATTTTGTGCAATTCGTTTGATACATTCAATAACAGTCTCTTCAAACATAATAGAGACTAACCGTCTTAGCCACCACGAACACTGGTATAATGTGTCCGAAGGACATTACCTGCCAGTCATAGTACAACTATTCACACTAGTATTTAAACTGTCAAATGAAGCTTATTTTCACATCCGTACTTAAAGTGTATAATACAACTGTATTCCTATGTGCATTTGAAAGTTTTAAGCTAAAACATAACGAAAACGTGAACGCGAGGACCGTAATTGCAGTTAAACATGTACAATTATGTAATATAATGATAGTCAATCATAAATAGTGTTACTTAAAAAAAAAGTTGCTGAATCGATACTGCAGGGTAAGATTCCAGATTTGTCGATTTTCGGAATACCTTTCACGTATGCCAAGTACTACTGCGGGGCTTCCCTGCTCAACGACCGCTGGATACTAACAGCTGCTCATTGCTTCCCGACGAAGAAGTTTGGGTACGTGTAACTCTTCTTGACCTAGGTAAATTCTCATTGAAGACTATATCATACAAACAAACATACATAAATACATACATACATATATTCTTGTCAAAAGAACATTTCTCAAAAGAAGTTATTAGAAAAATAGTGTTTAAACAAACTATGTGGAGGGTTTATAGGCGTACCAGAAAGGACGAAAATTATGCAAATTACAAATAGGCACTTAACCTAGCTACAAATTAGAAAATCTAAAAGAACCTTTGAAAAAAAATTGGCAGGTAATATAACAAATACAGCAAGAGTTCCTATGCTTATGTAAGGAGTAAACAAAAAGTTCAAGATAAGGTAGGACCACTGGAAAACAACAGGATAAACATAATTTCAGACGGGTTTCAAATGGCAGAGGTCCTTAATGAGTATTTAAGCTCAGTTTTTACCACATAAGATATCAGCTCACTTCCAGTTCCATTTACTAAATTTAAGAGCAATACATCAGAACACTTAAGGCAGTTATTTGTAACTTCTGAAATGATAGCAAAGGAAATTAAGAAGTTGAAATATGATAAATCACCTGGAGTTGATGGGATACCACCAAAACTACTTAAGGAAATTGTTGAACAAATTAGTACACCACTTGCAAAATTGTTTAACTTGTCACTAGAAGAAGGAATAGTTCCTTCAGAATGGAAAGAGGCAAACATTACGCCGCTATTGAAGAAGGGATCGAGGAACAAGCCAGAAAATTACAGACCAGTGAGTTTAACATCAGTTGTATGTAAATTACTCGAAACATTAATTAGAGACCACATGGTGGAATTCCTTGTGAAACATAAATTAATCAAAACATCTTAACATGGGTTCCTAAAAGCAAGGTCATGTCTAACTAATCTCTTATGGGTTTTTGAAGAAATTACAAAGTGGGTAGATGACGTGTCACCAGTGGATGTTGTCTACTTTTCAGAAAGCTTTTGATAAAGTGCCACATCTAAGATTGTTACTTAAACTAAAAGCCCATGGTATATGTAACGATGTAATCAACTGGATAGACAAGTGGCTTACACACAGAAAACAGAGAGTAATAGTAGATGGTGAGATTTCAAACTGGAAATCTGTTTTGAGTGGGGTACCATAGGGATCAGTATTAGGCCCTATACTGTTTTAATATATAGTCGAAGTTATGTGCCAGAGGGCGCTACATACACACCAAACAACCTAGTCGATGTTATGTGCCAGAGGGCGCTACATACACACCAAGCAACCTAGTCGATATTATGTACAATTGTAATTGTATTTTCTACAATAATTAATATAAACCGCCCAGATGGCGCTATGTACTCTCAAACGGTTTACGTAGCGAAGCATTCGCCGTTGGAAGTTAACGTTTTACGTAATATAAACCGCCATATTTTGCCACGCGCGCGCGTGGTTTCTGCGATTGTTTAAAGTTAACGTTTTACGTAGCGAACATTTGATTTACCATAAAAACCACTAAAAACACGTTTCATTCGTGTGGTCGCAGATTAATCCCTAAAAGTTTGGCGCCCGAGGTGCAAGCCATCTAGGAATAAAACGTGAACATAACCACATACAAACATACACATGCTAGCATGATTATAGTTAGATACTATAATATGCAGAAATTAAAGAAAGCTGCTCTCATGTCTATGATTGCTCTGTTCATTCGGTTATTTCTGTATGGAATTGGTATGCTGTAACTGGTGTTGAATGTTGATTGAAATAATGTAATTGACACCGTCTGATTGGCAGGTGTACTATTTTCTGTGTTGCTTCTCATCCTTCAGAAGGCAGAAGTTGCAGGTGCTGGACCCAGCGCGAGCTCATCCAGTCAGGGAAGCAGCTCCGGTGGCAAGAAGACAGACAGGCTGGCGAGACTTCGAAGTATTCAGATGAGACGGGTGAACAACAAAACAGAGTTAAAGAGGCGGAATACATTACAAGTATATAGAAAGCAAAATATTAGTGCGGTTATCGGTTTGATTTTCATAATCGATCATCAGTTTGGCCAAACCAATCGATTATTGTCGGAATAAAAATTTAATCTTGCCGCCAGATAATTACTGATGGCCTGCGTGTCCCCATGACATGCAATAGGGAACATGTAACCATACATATCAGCTGAAAAATAAAGTATCAAATATGTTGAAAACTTATTTTTTTATGATTTTCACCGCACCAGACAAGGCCAAGAGTGTCTTGGACAGGCCCATCTCTCCGAGTCGTTTATTACCAGACAAGACCAAGAGTGTCTTGGACAGGCCCATCTCTCCGAGTCGTTTATCACCAGACAAGTCCAAGAGTGTCTTGGACAAGCCCATCTCTCCGAGTCGTTTATCACGACAGAGCCATCGGTGATTGGCGGCAGTGCGAAATCTCGTCAGCAACTTGCAGGATATTCACCTCCAAAAAAAAACCAGAAAGTCATTTTAACTGTCTGAACGAAGTAAAATAACCAGGTTCAGTAACATTGGCTGGCAGTTTGCCAATATATTGACGAGGAAACTTGAACTAATGCGAACGGACTAAAATATCGCAAAACAAAACAGTGAGTGGACCAAACTAAGATCGAGCTCTGTGGCTAATAACAAATGTTTCAAATTGTGATTATCATTTGCTGAACTAATAAGTTATTGGCATCATTTTAGGCATATGAGGACTATCGCGGAGCTTTCCGTTAGTACTACGTGGGAAATAGTTTGTCAGCATATATCTTTGACAGCATCCGACTTTGTTGATGCCATGACTAACCGCGATTATTCAGACTCCGCGATGTGGCGCCACTGGCTCTGTTTGCTGCACACAAGATTTCCGTCAAGACGAAACAACTCGTGAACGGGAATGAAATTCAGCATTTTTATTATATAATTAAAAATGATCGATCTAACAAGATTGCAATCGTTTAATTGATCGGAAGCATGAACCAACCAATCATTCACATTCACAAAATCGATTAATCGGAACAACACTACAAAACGTGTTAACAAAAACGTGAGAACAGGCAAATGTTTTATTAGGTCATTAAGACATAACAGCAACAAGTGCACCAGGGACGAATTTTACAGGCTAAGTTAATAAGAAGTCCTTGAAATGATATAGCCCAGCCATGTCACTAGATTATATAATATATTATTATATTTAAAATTTAATTTGATACTATAATTGTATAATCGTCTAAGTAATGACGTATGCACCAGATGGGGTGTGTTGAATCAATAGCATGTCAGCCCGTGTGCGTTACTGGCACTCAATGTTCACACATCCGGGGTTAACTTACTGCCTTACTGGGCCGGGGTAAACTTACTGCCTTACTGGGCCGGGGGGTTAACGTACTGCCTTACTAGGCCAGAGGTTAACTTACTTCCTTACTGGGATGGAGGTTAACTTACTGCCTTACTGGGCCGGGGTTAACTTACTGCCTTACTGGGCCGGGGGTTAATTTACTGCCTAACTGGGCCAGAGGTTAACTTACTTCCTTACTGGGATGTAGGTTAACTTACTGCCTTACTGGGCCGGGGGTTAACTTACTGCCTAACTGGGCCAGAGGTTAACTTACTTCCTTACTGGGATGGAGGTTAACTTACTGCCTTACTGGGCCGGGGATTAACTTACTGCCTTACTGGGCCAGAGGTTAACTTACTTACCTACTGGGCTAGGGTAAACTTACTGCCTTACTGGGCCAGGGGTTAACTTACTGCCTTACTGGGCCGGGGGTTAACTTACTGCCTTAATGGGGCGGGGTTAACTTACTGCCCTACTGGGCCGTATGTTCACTTACTGCCTAACTGTGCCGGGGTAAACTTACTGCCTTACTGGGCCGGGCGTTACTGATACATGGGCTAGCTAATTCTTGGTGTTGATAATTTTCTTGTGTTGTGGATATTATTGGAGAGAGTTTGTTGTGTTTGCAGAACGAGGCGAGGAAGTTAAACCACCAGGAGGTGGTCGCCGAGGATCAGAGGAAGAAACTGCCCAGTAACTGGGCGGCGAAGCGGCAGAGGATTGAATGGGAGGAGGAGGAAGAAACCAGGCGCAAGGTAACACTCGGGAGGAAGGGCACTGAGCAGACTGTGGGAAAACTCAAAAGATTCGTAAGTGAAATTACGTATGAATAGAGTATTACTGTTATGTTACATACATACATTTGTCAGTTCGTACGACGTGTATGTAATAAATTTAAGTACAAAATATTTAATATAATACATTTGACCAAACATGTTGTAAGTCAGACTAATTTTACTAGTGTTATGCATCTAAGGGATCATTTGAACTTTCAAGGTTCATGAAACTCACAAAGCGCCTTTTAAGCTTCCGTTATACGATCCGGAAGAAGTGGGCTGTAATATTCAACCGCATGCTAAAAGAAATGCCGATTGTCTGTGTGTAGATCTGTCTGCTAACACTGTGTAACATATCGTGCTGGGTCTACACGCACTACATTCCTACTGAAGTTTAAATAACAACCGGTACGAAAATGGTCACGTGGTAGCAATGCAACGCTGATCGTCCGCCCCTACTGTGCACTATGTACGAGGAAGTATGCACACCGTTATTATGACCATCAACATACACCCCTTTTCGTAATACTATGTACAAATGTTTGTTCGGTCATACTATGAACAAATGTTTGTTTTGCTTCAGATCCAACAGGTCTGTGGACCCATTAACAAGAGTAATGGTTTATTCCAGAGCGTTCTTATGTAGAGTTATTGAGTCCACGACAATTTTTTTTTTCATTTCCCCAGTGGGATCTTTTAGTTTCCCTGGCATAGACACCATATAGAAGGGACCAACGGCTTTTAGTGTTTCTTCCGAAAGGCAAATGAGGCGCTCATTTGTAAAAATTCATGTAAGTAGTTCTTACCTTGGGAAGTGCAGCCCCAGCCTACCATTGTGCGGCGCCCTCCGTCAGCAGGGAATGTAGTGTCACCGCGTTCTGGCACCGTCACCGACTGGCTCTCTGGAAAGATTTCACTGCCGACTGGAACCGTGTCACGCAGCTTCACCAGGGCTATGTCGTTCCGCCAGTGATCTGGAAATAAGTCAACGGACACCATTCAAGGACTTCAAATGTCAACAATTTGTTGTGCAAAAACGTCAAGCCGTCATGAAAGTTGTTTCCATCCATGCAACATTCCCTTTTTAGTGAATATAATTTTCTTTAACAAAACGTATTAAAGAACGAACGCAGTCACACACACACACACACACACACACACACACACACACACACACACACACACACACACACACACACACACACACACACACACACACACACACACACACACACACACACACACACACACACACACACACACACACACACACACACACACACACACACACACACACACACACACACACACACACACACACACACACACACACCACACACACCACACACACCACACACACAACACACACACACACGCGCACGGCACGCACACTAGTCTACTTTTCTCCCGAGAGTTGATACAAACATAGGGATTAGGGTTTATTCGTCTGCCGTACCACCTCTTTGGAACTCGCTTCATATTAGGTGAGCAGGAAACAAATTAATATTATACCGTCACCTATAAGTGTAGGCATTACCGCTTTCGGGCGGGAAATACCACTCTTCCCCTTTCGATCCGCTTTCCTCTTTTTTGGGCGAAATGTCACGGTTTTCGTAATAAAAAAATCCTGGAAAATCGATTTATTCATTGCACACGATACCATTTTAGGCACATATAATTTATGTGGTCTGATATAATTTCACATTTTCTCGCCCGTTTGTTGACCGCGGTCCACGACGGCACACCAAGAGGGCGACTTGTAAAAAATAACGGGTTAAAAACGACGACAAACGACAAAGGTGGAGTGGAGGACGGTGTTTCCCGCTTTCTATGAGTACTTTCCCTCTTTTTCATGAACATATGTTGACACCTATGCGTCACCTTAACATATAAGTGTGTTTTATTTCACCTCCATCCTCCGTCGCTCCTCATCGTGTTCTTCCATATGTTGACAACTTTCAAATTGCACAGAGCCTACTAATTTGACAGTTCCTCTTCCTTTGGTCTTGACGCGCCTCTAAGCTCGGATTCTGGGTGATGTTGACGCATTGGAAGTCTAAGTATTGTATTCCAACTGCGTTAGCCATCCAAGCAGCGTTGTTTTGCTGTACACTAACCTGAGCTGTCGTAGCCGTGGTAAAAGAAGATCTTCTCCCCGTGGACGTACCATTCCTCCCAAGCGTCGATGTCCAGCAGACGTCCAAGTAGAACTTGATCTCTGTGCTTCCTGTCTGACAAAAGATACAATGACCACAATGTACAATTAACAATAGGCGAAGCAAAAAGTGTGATCGAGTATCTGCTGATACGTTTTGTGAGATACATTTATTTAATTGTTGCAAATTTCATGCGGGGGCTCGGCGGAAATATGGGGACAAAACACGCCTAAATGTTCCACTTGCTCGGAGATCACAGTCAACATTATATGGTTCTTTAATTAAGTTGCGCCAATGTATTGTATGTAGGGTCGCATCTCTCAGGTTATGGGCGGTGATGTTTAGGTCTACGTAATTGGTTATAATGGTGTGGTTCAAGTTATCATCTTAAAATCATCTTCATTTTAAATGAAGAGGGTTAGCTACCCGCAGTTTCCTCGCTCCGAGTTAGACACGCCAGTAGTGTGACACCACTCCTCGGGATCTACAACATATCCGCCGCCGCACCAATGTAAGATAATGTATGTGAATACGCGTGATTATTATCCGACGCCGTTTTAATACAGAGGAAATAACCGTGAATATTGTTTGTCAGCATTTATTCTTTTCAAAAATGCGTTAAATCGTGTCTCTTGTCTTCTATATATAAATATTATTTTGCGAACCTTCATTAGATCACACATATTCGCTGGAGATAATCGCGTTTGATGTCAGGTAACTTTTTTTTAAATATCCATGTATGTATGTGTGATCAATAATTTACCTAGGTCAAGAAGAGTAACATATACCCAAACTTCTTCGTAGGGAAGCAATGACCAACTGTTAGTATCCAGCGGTCGTTGAGCAGGGAAGCCCCACAGTAGTACTTGGCATACGTGAAAGGTATTCCGAAAAAAAGACAAATCTGGAATCTTGCCCTGCAGGATCGATTCAGCAACTTTGTTTAAAGGAACACTATTTATGATTGACCATTGTTAGATTACATCATTGTACACGTTTAATTGCTAATTCAGCCGCAATTTCAGTCGTTGCGTTCATGTTTTTGTGTTGTTTTAGCATAACATCATTACATTGCACAGGGGAATGCAGTTTCATTCTACACTTTAAATGCGGATGTGAAATTAAGCTTTATTTTACAGTTGATGTACTGATGTGAAGATTTGTATTGTGACAGGCAGGTAATGTCCTACCAACACTTTACAGTAGTGCTCATGGTGGCTAAGTCAGTTAGTCTCTCATGTGTTTGAATATACTTTTCTTGAATGTATCAAATTAATTACACGAAATAAAGATTTCATGTTGTTTTGAAACCTGTCATGGTAAGATTGTAATTGCATCTTTGTTCAGCAACCGAACAAACTTCCATAACTATGACAGCTATGTATACAAGTTCTAACATGTTCTATAAGTCCGCGTTAAGAAATGCAAATAAAACCTGCAGTGACATGATCCACGGCCATGTTTCCGCCGCGAACTCGTGACCACATATGACGCCTTCCACCAACGGTATATCAGGGTTCGTCTTTTCAACAGCGCCGTCTACTTCCGGCTGCGCTAGAAACGTGACGGAAATGCGAATTTGGTAAGCATGTGTGTGAACACTTGGGCCCATAAATTTAAAATATATAATATTCCGTGATATTTACAAATTAGTTACACTTGTTGACTCTAGAAACACAATGCTAGCAGAGAACGTCAGTGTTATAAAATGTTGAATCTATTTCACATGTACACAATGACATCAACAGGGAAGTGTTTTCTCTATTGATGTCTCCTAAGAAGAGCAGAGGTTATGGGTTATGAGAAGCGGTGCTATATTGTAACTTTGTTTACCTCGAAAAGGTTTTCATGAAAAGACAGACCAAGGCTGGGGTCCTGTGCAATGAATACTAGTTTTGAATGCACCGGGGAGCTTACTGTGTAAAACAACCGTTTGCACAGAGGTTTTAATCGTATTCGGCATTCAGCAAGTACAAATACAACATCACATGCACGCTCGCACGCACGCACGCACGCACGCACGCACGCACAGAGGGCCTACACGTATTCGGCAAGTGCAAATACATAGGCTGTACAATATCACATGCACGCACGCGCGCACGCACGCACGCTGGTCCGCACGCGCGCAAAACAGTATACCACAGAGAGAACACTGTAAATATGTAGTCTATAAGGAACTATAAAAGTAACGCGAATATTTCAACATGTTAATTTTGTCACGACACAATTAACTCGCCGAACATATATTTTATCAACGTAGCATGACGCAACTAAATATGTGGTGTTTCTGTTATGTCGAAAATCATGGCACTCAAGCATACATGTTGGTATCAACTAAATTGAATACGTAGAGACATATGCACCAGGAGTTCAGATATCGCTGTTTTGTTTATCAATCCACGGAGTCGGTGTAGTTAGTCTGAAATAACCTGCTAGGCATCAGCACCATCATCTCACTGGCGGTCTCACGTGAACTATCCTCTCGGGACGCGCTCATACATAATTGAGCCGGTTTATAGCGTGGACTGGTGATTATTGCAACTGTTTATATGAAGCACATAATGTGTGTGGCTTTACAATTATGTGAGTAACACTGCATTTGACGTGAGTTGCGTATGTGCGTGCGAGCGTGCATGCATGCGCATCCCACACGATTCTCTCGGATATGAGTTACTCGTGCGATTCCGAGTTTAGGACGTGTTCTAAATTTCCTCTATCGGACGAGCAGTGGGATTGACCAGTCAAAGACCAGCATGGTTGACCAAAGACCTCACTGAGAAAAATAGCGGAAGGTACAATTTGTCTCTCGACTTCACAACATCAGAGAGCAGCAATATATCTTCCTCTTCGTTTTCGTTGGAGTTAAACTGATCTATCACATTGGGTCCAGCCATTTTTCGACTATGGTAATCAACTATATGACCTTCACCTTTGACGTCGTGCGATATGACCGATCCGACTGACGTGCAATGTGTGTCTATTTGTCCGAGGCTTACGGCTCGATTTAATCGTACGTGTTCCCTCGTACAATGAGCTCGGCTAGGTTACATCGTATCGTGGGGCTTCTTGAACACCACATATCAAGCGTTTCGTCATGTTTGCTATCTGCTGTTATGTCCAGATCATCTGTGTGCGTCATATTCATGAGGACATCATTCGTGCTGATCTTCTAGCCGATTAATTCCATCACCATATTATAAATTACTAACTCCGATTAAGTGAACTTCTTTGCATCAAATCAATGGTAACTTTAAACTCAGTTAACATCATTATGTTCAATCAATACTCTTCCCTTCATTCTATCGTACATTGCTTCAACCATCCTGGCTTCTGCTTCTAACAATCCTGTTACCAAAACCATCTCTCTCGGGAGCGCGGAAATGTGGAAATTCATAAAAAAATATATAAATTATATATAAAAATATATTTGTGCTTTTTGTTTCCAGAACTGGGCAATGTAATATTAACAGACTAATCTGTATATCGTGGTTACTACAAGTGTATGGTGTTACGAGGCAGCATTAAACTAGCCAGCCTTTTTCAGAGCTTTATCGGCAAGCCAACCTTTTTACATGTTGGCATTGAGAGTTGTCACTGCCAGGGTGCGCGTCGTCATCAATGGTTCTTTTACGTCTCCATTTAAATTGGGGCGGGTCCGCCATTAACGTGATCATCCGATACACAATCCCCAATGTTAAAAACCAGGTTTTTTACACTAAACATACTCGTAACTGGTACTGGGTTTTGAACTAATGCGGATGTGCTAACAACTACACTATCACGCCTCTCTTTGCTTGCTGGGGGACAGAAGATGTATATACAATAGTCCTAACACAAAAAATAGATGTGTTTCCGTTAAGCTGACCATACCTAAATTGGAATAGTAAATAAAAAGATTAGGGTCGTTATTTGTTCTGCTAATATTTTAATCAATGTTCGTTTCGTTAATTTAGTAGAAAGTATTTATACAACACGCGAAAAATACTCCAGCGCATATACAATTACATAATTGGTCCGCATGCTGATTGGCGGACTTTCTGATATTTAACCCTGCTATATGTTACATGTTAATGGTTGTTTTGATATGCATGGCAAGAGCCAATATGGCAGACGCCTCGACTGCATTATTTTGTTATAAAATGCCAGACGAAAGATATTCAGAACATTTATCATGCTGTCAAACGAAACAGTTTTTTTTGGAAGTCCCATTGCATATTGAATTCATATATATGTTTCCTATTTATTTTAACAAACAATGCATAAAATTGTAAAATGAAGCGGATTATCTTACCAAATAGTAATAGTTTTGATAACTATGTTATTTTTGACATTTGCCTACGTTTAAACAATTTATTTAGTATGTAATTATAAAATCACATTTTTATAATAAATTGTTCAGCCAAACTGCTACTTTGCATAATTTTATATATTATTTGTCAGAATAAATAAAACATTTGATGCATAATTAAAACTATCCATGGTCATGCGTAGCCTTTTCATAAATAAAATACACTCTCAACTTGATCACGATAAGATGAGTGTTATTGTTAAGATATGACATAAGATTTTAGACATGACACAAGTTTTCCATGTGTATGCAGGTGACCCCTTAAATCCATTGATTTGAACAGGTGCTGTAAACAAAGTTGGCTTTTTCTTGGAATTGGAATATCAGGAAAAACTTGTATTTGCTGGTATTTTCCAGGTATCCGTAAACATACGTAGTACATTATTTTCCTTTGTTTGATGATAAATGCGACCTATGCCTAACATTGTCTTGTGTTATTATTCCTATTCCAATACAGTATAGCTATATTAACAACTTGTTAATTTGGTTAAAGTACTTGTTTTATTGTTATATTTCTGAAATTATATTTAAAGCAACACTATCTTTCTATGAATATCTTTGTCATTAATGCGCCATCCTCAGATCACGAAACAAGATAGTTGAACATTAATAATATTGGAAGATAATACTGGTTAAAATGTACATGCGTGTCATTATATCTGGACCCGTCCCTACCGACCTATTCTACCTATTTTTTTTAAGCAGGTTTCCGGAACACACCTATGCTTTTAAAGGTCTAACAGCAGATTATTTGGTAAACATTTGTTGTTTGCTTCATACATTGTAATGGCAATTGTTCGTTTTACAAAATCAGTCCAACAATTTTCAATAAACGTTCAAAGCACTTTAAACATGAAAGCACATGTCTAATATCCGGCCCACCTCAATTTCGTCGTTATTAGCATGCAGTTTGTTCAATTACCACGCACAATGCATACTGAACTACGGAACAATATGTTGTGAGTAAGAACGCATTTAATCGCATTTTTCGAAGCTCGAATTCGCATATTTAATCTGCACTGAGCGCCATATTGCCCCTTTTATTCGCAAGATGGCGACACTGATAGCGAATTAAAGGCCAACTTCAATGTCGCCGTTACATACTTATAGGTTAATGGGTCATTTTAGGCCGTTGGCCTTTGTTGGTCCCCATATCCCAGGCTACAGCAGTATCGGTCTGATCAGGATTTAAATTGTGAGAGTGTCTTGTCATTAACCATTAGTTGAAAGCCATTCCATTGGTCACTAACCCTGAGCGAAAAGAAATTGTGCCTAATTTGGAGCTTAGCTCTCTGATTGAATATCTCTGGTAAGTCTAAGCTGACTGCTTTCTTGAAACAAATTCCAGCATCGACGTGGTCCCATCCAATTAATATCTTGTAAGTTTCGATTAAGTCTCTTCTCTGACGTCGACCGTAAAGATAGTAGAGTCTCAAGTGTCTTAGTCTTTCATCATAGGCGAGCTTGTCGATGTTGGGCACCAGTGTAATGGCCCTGCGCTGTACTTTCTCTCAGCTATCGATGTTTTCTGTTAGATATGGGCTTTATGCCTGCACACATGCAACAAGGTGTGGTCTGATATATGCTATGTACAGTGTTACAATGTTACAAAGGATTGTCTATACATGTGTTTAAACGATCTCTTCATCATATTCTTTGAAGCTTTTTGCCATGTATATAATAACATGCACAATGCATACTGAACTACGGGACATGAAAATTATTAATCACATTGTGCGTAAAACCACATTTAATCACCTTTTTCGATTATTGAATTCGCATATTCAACTCGCTTTAATGACCACCATCTTGCAAATACAATGAGCAATATGCCGCTCAAAGCAGATTAAATATGCGAATTTGAGCTTCGAAAAGGTGATTAAATGTGTTTTTACCCATAACATATGTAATACATTTACATGTTCCGTAGATCAGCATGCATTGTGCATTTTTACTGTACAGGTGGGCCTGGATTCTAGTCAAGTGTTAACATGAATTAACTGACTTCGTGTGGGAAATTCGTGAAATCGGCGTACCTAGGTTTTCAGAAAAACAAAACAAGCTGATACTTTGATAAGATGCATCGATGTTCATATCGTATGGCAAATGGTGGATGTTCGACAACCACACCAGGTGGCAGCACGTATCATTAACCCCCTTCCCACTTCCATGAAGCTCTCTTGTGTTATCGTATCATTATTTGGATACAACGCTTAACTAACTGAACGTACTGGCTTTAAACCTTAACTAACTAGTTATCAAGTATGTGTTCACATGTCCCTGTATTCACGAATTGTTATAATCCCTGTAACTGGCTCAACACTACACTGAATGCCATTGGCTCGAATGCTTAACCAACTGTTTATCAAAGGACTTGTGTACATATATTCACACAGGATCCCCATTATTACATCCATGCATTACAGTTCATATCGATGTGGCTGACAAACCACATGGCCCGATCATGTAGTCGTCACCGACTCCTTTCTACCTTCATCACATGCTTTAGTCGTAGATCTAGCTACATCGTCCTGCGTGTTCACTGGGCTCGTGTGCGTCATGGACTGGACATTCTCCCTATATTCAACTGGAACAGCATCGGCAGATACTGCTTCTGGTCGCAATATTTTCGCAACCATTGCTTGGTTTGGATGTGCATTGGTTCAGTGTGATTTGTCCAGTAGTTTGAATTATGTCACGCAGCTGGCTCCTGTAAAACGAATGGGTAGACCACTTTCTGTCTGTACACAGTACGACCGGTCTCCGATTTGTTAGATCACCTTGGCGGGAAACCACTTCTTCTTTTCGAGTTTCAGTACACGCACTTGCTGTCCGTTTAACAATGGAACCATTTCTCTGGTATGTTGATCGGCGTATATTTTCTATCGATCTACTGACTGATTGATGTGAGTACGGTACTCGTCGGGTTCCATCTGAACACGACATGGAAGATATGTTGGCAATGGTCGTCGAAACATCAGTTCGGCTTGACTCGGTGACACAGTGTCTAGTTGTGTCACTCGGATGTTAAATAATGCTCTGGTCATATATCCTCCTAATCTGAGGTATTTATATTTTTCTATAAAGTATTTTGATTGGGGATATCATGGACTTGACGTTGTGTGCTTGATGTTCCACTGTGAAAAAAATCATCGTATCTGTGTAAGAACTGTGGTCCATTGTCAGAAACTACTTTGCATGGCACGTCCAGTATGCTGACACTTTTCTTTGTTACTGTGATAACTGTATCAGCAGTAGTAGTTGGCAGTTCTTTAACGACCGGATTTCGACTGAAATAGTCATGGATGATCAAATAGTTGCGATCACACATTTCAAATAGATATGTGCTTACTTTGATCCATGGTGTTCCAGGTATCTCGTGCATGATCATTGGTTCCTTCACTTGTCGAGGTTGAAGTTACTGGAATAGTAGGCAACTTCTGCAGATATTCTTAATATTCTTGTTGATGCGAAGCCAGAAAACGCTTTCACGGGAAAGACGTTTGGTTTCTCTATGCCTTCATGCCCTTCGTGTAGTTGCGCGAGGACATCGCTTTGAAGCGACTCAGGTTTAAAAACTTGCTTTCTTTTGAAGATGACTCAATTTTCAACTGCCAGTTCATGGCGATAGTTGCATAATTCACGCAAATTGTTTGGTACTTATTGGATTGTGTTTGGCCAACACGTGAAGATGACTTGACTCAGACCGCTAAGAGTAGACAGTTTCGAAACAGGCAGTTTCGGTCTGACCTGACCTTTCTTGGTTAACAAAAAATTCATTATGTCCACATTGATGTTCTCGGTATCTTCCAGAAGGATAGTGTGTTGGGAATGTCACCAAACTCGACTTCGTGAACTGCATCGACATCAAGGGATACGAACTTCAGCAATTAGCATGCTGACAACCCCAGTATTGCACGTCCTGTTACTTCGACAAAATAACACGTATGGCAATGGTACTCGTTTTGGACGTATCGTCGAATGCTTAACTCGGTGGATTCAAAACATTTGATACTCTCACCTGTGTATGAAGACAGTTTGATTCTTGATTCACGCTGTAGCATTTGCTCTGGTGGAATACTACCAAATATATGTTTTAATGTTCGTAGTGGTAGGGCATTTCCTCCAGATCCAGTGTCTATCTTTATCCGCGGAGGTCCCTTAACTTTGGGCTCATCGTTATATATCACCACTGTAGCGAAAGCATCTTCTCGGTGTACAGCACTGACTGACATGACGCTTCTCTTGACTAAATTTTCATGTATGTATGTGTTGTCGTTTTCACTCTCTGAGTCAGTGTCACTGTCTGGGTCAAAACGGACTACATTTTGAGATATCGTATTCCTCCGCCGGTCCTGTTTCTGAGTTTTGGTTTCACATCTTCCTTTCCGACCTTTTGACTTTGTTTCCTTCTTTTCTTTGATGTTGGCTGTCTGTCTTGGCCAAATCTACTGTCTGGAATATGTTTTCATTTTCGACAGAGTTTCTTCCAATGACCCATACATCCGTATGCTAGACACCTGTCTTTGTATGCAGGACATTATTTGGGAGGATGGTGTTGACCACAGTTGGAACAACTCGATCGTGTCACAACATTGACTATAGTTTCTACAGGAACTGACATATTTATCAGAGATGTCTGCGAAGCCTGTACAACCTTATGCTACTGGCCACTTTCTAAGACGTCCTTGGTCAAGTACCCTTTAGGTTTTGATAACAGTTATTTGTGCAAGTCTTCTACAGGAGTATATACAATGATCATTTCGATCAATCTCTCATTCAGTTCATTGTTATAACATTTACATTTTGTAGCCTTTTCACGGAGTCTTGATACAAAGTCGGTTATATTTTCGTCTGATTTCTGACGCATAAGTGCAAACTCCAGACGATGGACGCGAAACTTGTTATTGACAGGTCAACTTGTTCCTCAATGAGGGCCCATACTGCAGTTGGATCTGTCTTGTCACCGTCGGACAAACTTGATGCCAGGATTATTCTCATTCCTTCATCTTCAAGTGCTATTTTGAATTGTTTGCTTGTTTGTGACGGTCAGTAAGTTCTGATATTCGAGATAGAATTCCATTCTAGCCTTAAATGTTCTGAATGCGTCAGCCACGGGTTCGTGGCACCAGTTCATAGTAGACATTTTTGTTGTGGCCATGTTCGTTCAGGTACGGTAACTGTATGTTAAGGTTTCAACGCGCGGTCAAGAACTCGCATAGTGTTGTACGAATTAGTAACATGGTATGCATGTTCTTGGTAGCTAATTTTTACCGCTGTCACCATTTAATAAGATGCATCGATGCTCATATAATGTTTAGACATGTTTTAATATGGCTAACTTACATCGTGCCTTCTTATTGGAAGTGGTGGTTGTTCGACCAACCGCACCAGATGGCAGCACATATCAATGTCGACCCAGTCTGTGCCCGATTTTGAAAAGTTAGTGCGTTTTGCAGAATAGCCACTGTGCTGGGATGCGGCGAATTCAGGGGTCAGACGACAGTTACTCGAGTGTGCAGCGCTAAAACAAACGAATGTAATGCCGAAAAATACGTGATTTTATTTCAATATAAGTAACTCTAATGAGCGCATTTTGTTCTATTTAAATTCTATATCGGCATATTATCGCCGCCATATTCACACCGTTGGCGTCATTGAGCGCGAGGATGTGGCGTAATTTGCATGTGACAAGTAAGTGCGGACGCGCTATTTTCCTTCTCACATGCATTGACTGTTTCGCCAAAATTGTGTACGACTGTGTCGGTTTCTGCTTATCTAGTAAGAAGATGTCCCTACCCTGACACACCTCCACCATTGACGTCGATACTAGCGATGCAGGTGTGACATGATATCTTCTCCCCAGGGTATCTTACCCACAGGGGGAAGATAAATATTTTCCTCCACCCTGGATATCTTATCACCCTTATATATGTGTGTATATACCTGTTCTCATTCTAGAACGTTTATAATTAGCAAATACGAATCAGAATAATTTCTGTTATAAGATATTCTGCATGAAAATCGTGTGTGTTTATTTTTATTACATTATAAATTTGCGAATGAATTAATTATATAAAGCGATTCCTGAGTTAATCATGATAAGTCTCTCATCGAGGCACTGAGTTAATCACAATCGGCCACCTCAACAACAAAACACACAGCTCTCTTATCCAGGCACTGAGGTGTATAATTCTCGGAGCAGTTTCTCAGCATGGCAACACCCCATTGTTATAAATACAAATTTAAAGGATCCGCCTTTGCATATTGACTTAGACACATTGCCAATGTGTCCACGCAATATAGTTTATTAAATTTGTATTTATTTTTTTGGTAGCCACGCACAATACACAATAACTAAATCATTTCACCCACTTCACAGACAAAAATCATTTGATCCCACGCTTTTTAAAATGTCTGGTCGCCTAGTTAAGGAAGGGGTCTACACGCATCATATCATCAGTATCACTATGGAGCTACAGCTTCGCTGGTGGATTGATGTAGTGCAGCATTGGGACTGCCGACAGATTCCAGTTCAGACCGATGAGTTTGTTCAAATCTTGAACAGCAACATCAATCACTGGATGGCAATTTCTGCAGTGAACTGTGCACCTGGTGAGGTACAAGTGTACGATAATCTGTACCGGACAGTGAGTAAAGACATCAAGGAGCTTGTTGTTAGCATGATACACACACATTAGACCACACTGCTATTCACCATGCCCCCGATGGTGATGCATGTGTTTTTTCCTATTTTAATGAGCTACTGTTTAAATTTGATTGATGGTAGCTGGATATATTGACAACATAAAGTTTTCATTTAAACGTAATTACTCTTAAATTGTAATAATTACACAGCAAGCGATGTTTAATATTCAAATAACAGTATAAATTGCTGCATTTAAGCACTTAGCATACTTTCGGTTGATGATTAATCAGAACTGCCTGGAGTATCCAGTTACCAGACACTGTAACGACACTTTTTTACAAACCAAGTCAATTATTTAAATGAGTTTCTTACCTAGTATTGAATTCACTAAATATATGTAATTTTAAATAATTACGCTTAAATGCAGTAATTACACTGCAATCTCTGTTCAGTATCCCAATAACAGCACGACGAAGCGCCAGTGTATATGTGTGAATTCGTGCGCCCATATCAACAGGCAAGAGCACTGGGTTCAGCCAGCAGTGACAGCTTGGGAGACATTAACATTCTGATCTTCGAGATAGAATTCCATTCTAGCCTTAAATATTCTGAATGCGTCAGCCACGGGTTTGTGCCCCCAGTTCACAGTAGGCATTTTTGTCGTGGCCATGTTCGTTCAGGTGCGGTAACGGTATTTTAAGGTTTCAACGCGCGTTCAAGAAATAGTATAGTGTTGTACGAATTAGTCACATATTTTGCATGCTCTTGGTGGCTAATTTTTACCTCTTTCACCATTTAATAAGATGCATCGATGTTTATATGATAGTTATACATGTTTTAATATAGATAACGTACATCGCGCCTTTGTATTGGAAATGGTGGATGTTCGACCAACCGTATCAGATGGCAGCAAATATCATTACAGATACATATAAATGTCGACCCATTCCGTTGACCGATTTTGAAAAGTTGATGCGTTGTGCAGAATGGCCACTGTGCTGGCATGCGGCGAACTCAGAAGTCAGACGACAGTTACAAGAGTGTGCAGCGCTGATACAAGCGAATCTAGTACCTAAAGATAAGCAATTTATCCGATATCAGTGATTTTATTCGCATATAAGTAACTGTATTCAGCTGACAATGTGGAGACGTCTGGAATATATATATATATATATACGTGTGAGTGCATTATTGGTATTGTTCGCAGTTACTGCGAAATTCGTTATAATTAAGTTATAATTTCGTGTTTTGATTTGTGTCGACATATTGACGGTAATAAAACTAAGATGCCGTCGCTACGGAAGAATTGAGCGACGAGTGTGTGAGGGGGAACGCAGTATGTGCATGTTGTTGTATTATTCGTGACACGTTCATTATCCATCAAAATGTATCATCAAAGAGGCGCCGTATCACCCGTGTCACCGTCTACAATGACAGTAACACAGCGGGTGCGTGCGCTGCATCGATTAACGGTTCCTATAGTCCAATAATAATGTGTAATAGAGTACCGTGAATAAGTGGCCCCCTTCTCCGCCACCTGTTGTATGTGGTTATGTGATACATCGAGGTTTAGCTCAGCAAAGCACTGCACTTTAGTTAAAGAACACTATAACTGCAAACTTTCTTACAAAGTAATTAATAGAAAATACATGTCTACAACTTCGCCAATGCGAAATCAGGAATCCAGCACATGTTTGTTTTATTAAATAAAATCATAATTTAAAGGAGATTGATTGTTGCTTATCTGGAGGTATTTAAATGAAATTATACTGAATTAATGTTTTATTAATATACATTATATTATTATATAATGATTTTATTAGATTATATTATTATATGTACTGCAATGTGTGTGTGTGTGTGTGTGTGTGTGTGTGTGTGTGTGTGTGTGTGTGTGTGTGTGTGTGTGTGTGTGTGTGTGTGTGTGTGTGTGTGTGTGTGTTTGTGTGTGTGTGTGTGTGTGTTTGGTTGTGTGTGTGTGTGTGTGTTTGTGTGTGTGTGTGTGTGTGTGTGTGTGTGTGTGTGTGTGTGTGTGTGTGTGTGTGTGTGTGTGTGTGTGTGTGTGTGTGTGTGTGTGTGTGTGTGTGTTTTGTACGTGTTTGTGTTTGTGTGTGTGTGAGGTTGTGTGTGTGCTTTGCCATTTTGAGACATGGGCCCGAAATAGTTGCAACATGACAACCAACGTGATCGTGCGACACAATAACATTCAACAACTGTAACCATAATGGCCACATCAATGTTGCCATTGCCCGCCTGCCAATTTTTTTTTATTAAGTAATGAAACATAAATCTTCATAAACTTTCTAATGCGGCATCACGAATGCACCACATTTGGTCCCAAGTCTGTTTTTTCCTATTTAAATGAGATCACTATTTGAATTTGATTGATGGTAGCTGGATATATTGACAACATTAAGTTTCCGTTTAAACGTAATTACTCTTAAATTGCAATAATTACACAGGAAGCTATGTTTAATATTCAAATAACAGTATAAATTGCTGCATTTAAGCACTTAGCATACTTTCGGTTGATGATTAATCAGAACTGCCTGGAGTAACCAGTTAACAGACACTGTATCGACACTTTTTTTACAAACCAAGTCAATTATTTAAATGAGTTTCTTACCTAGAGGTTCTTAATGCACTAAATATATGTGATTTAATATAATTATGCTTAAAGGCAATAATTACACTGCAATCAATATTCAGTATCCCAATAACAGCACGCCGAAGCGCTAGTGTATCTGTGTGAATTCGTGCGCCCATATCAACAGGCAAGAGCACTGGGCCCAGCCAGCTGTAACAGTTTGGAAGTGAATCGCTGTCGTTTCAAGGCTGGTGACGGCTCGTTGGCAGTGGCTGCAGCGTCCCTGTGGAAAACTTTACCTAACTCTATGAAAACATATACATTTATTTATTAATATTATTGCTATATAATTATTGTGCTATATTCATATCTGAATAGTTCGTTTTACTCTTTATTTAGTTATTTCCTTATTTAGCAATTCTACACTATTTTATATATTTTTTAACGTTTTGAAGCGCTACGAAAAAAATTTTATCTGGCGCTATACCAAATAAAATATGTTATTATTAGTATTATTTCTAAACTGCTGCATTGTAGCATTTAAGTTATTTTATTGTTGGTGATTCATCAAAACTTACTTATTCAACCGCATCATACAGAAACGTCAGAGACGGATAACATAACGTACTTGTTTTGGGCAACTGTAACCAAGTGTAGGCATTTACGTTATAATGTAGATGGATATTTCTACCACAGTTCTCGTTGATAAGATGAACCCTCCACTGAGGGCAACACGGCTGATTGTGGGATGATAGCCATTGCTGCTAAGTGTTGGGCCAACGCCGTACCTTCAACTTTGATGTTAACATGTCTAGAAAACACCTGGCCACTTGTTTGCAGAAGGGAAACATCACACCTTTCCCAATTTAAAAAAAATTGCCGTCCCCTACTCTCCTGTGTGCACGATGAAAGTTGTTAGCAGCTGTCGGGGACACATGGCTGCTAAGAAGCAGAAGTGTGTCAGGTGAAAGCTCTCCTGCCACAAAAAAAGTGTTTCATCGGTGACACTTGCAGTGATTGCCAATAATGGTGCAACGAAGCGGGACGGGAATTTGTGTGATAAGAGTAGACTCGCAATGCATTATTGTACTCACGTTTGTGCCTTATTTAAAAAGTATTTTTTATTTTGATAATTACATAAAATTTATATTAAATATTGTTTTAATTGCACCTTGTTCTTGATTTTATTTGTGATGGAAAATAGTTTGGAGTCAAGACAACTTGGGCATTGGGAGGGGAGTAAGATATCCAGGCTGGGGGAGATATTCTATGTTATCTTCCCTCGGGGGAGAGCTATCCAGTGGAAGGATATATACTGCTACACCGGACAACTCACTAATAGGCCCGGAACTGAAGAACCTCGAGTATGGTGACAGGCAAAAGGGTGCTGAAGTCAACAAACATTTATTGTGGAAGAGAAAGAGGACACATGACAACTTCCCACCCATGAGCACAAACAATAGCCAATACCAGCTAAGACGCCTAGATTGCCTACAAGAGATGAAGAGGGAGGGTGAGTTTTTTTAAATGTTGTTGCTGCAGCTGCTTTGAATGAAATTGTTATGTGTGTCATATTATGTTACTAATGATGGATATGATTCTGCTTCTGGCACACCTTTTCACACTTACACTGCATGCACACAAATACTCGTGGTAGGAGAAGCGCATTTTACCTTCTCCCGGATCCTACTGTGGATCACGACAACACACTTTGTTGTCGTGTTAACTGAAAAACTGTACGCGTTGACACTATTTCGTAAGCCGTGCATATTTTGTTTGTTCGTTTTATAATTGGGTGCTTGGTGCTGGACGAAGTCATATCGGTTGTCGACTCGATACGGTAGGTCCACAGTTTTGTTACCCTAACATGTCTAAAGGGAAATGGAGGTTGATGACAGCTAAATATCCAATTGACAGATTATTCACAAAGCATGACGTTTAAACGACGGTGATATGAAGCCTGCTTGTTATGAAGAAATACATATTTGGCTCGATTGTAATATTGACAGTAGCAGTCCGACTCATGTTTACTGCTGTAACCGCCGACTGCGTGCAGCGGGAACACCGCCATGTGTTTGGGACGGTCTAGAACGGAGCCTCCCGTGCTGTCTCTGGCACTTCGAGAGTTACCTGTTTGAGAGCCTACACACAGTTTGTTAATGCCACAAGGTAATGAACATAATGGGTTACATGCTTCCTTACATCCTCTCATTGTCATATCAGGTTTTTTTCTAGTGGGATTGTAGTTACGTATGATTGCATGCTGAATCAAAACCCTACTAATGAATATATATATATATATATATATATACACACATACATATAATTCTAGGGCAGACACTGAAGTTGTAATATTCATATCAACTAACGACTTGAATATTCAATATTCAACTCACAACCGCTCCACTAATAATATTATACAATTTCTAAATATAACTCTAGTGTAGACATTGAGCATGTAACATTCAGCTTACAACCAGTACACTATTGATGCGATATAATGTTTAAGTATAATTCTGGCAAAGACACTGAGCATGTAACTTTACACTACTTCAAGATCATATCAAATAAACTGAGCAATTCCTAGGCTACAGTGTCAGACGGTGGTCCACATAATAATAATAATAATAATAATACAGCATTTTTAAAAACCCTAATTATCTCTATGTGGATCAATGCGTTGTACATGGTAACATGGTATAAAATACTATTCACATGGTAAAAATACTATTTAAATATAAAAACATGTTTATATATATATATATATATATATATATACATATTTGTTTGCTAACTTTCGATATAAGTGGTAGATAAAGCCACAATAAATAAATCAATTAAATTACGTTATAAATAAATAAATAAAATAATATTGAAAACAACTTAAAATCTGCTGAGAATCGTATTGCAAAATTAATGTCCATCATAATGCTATTATTTGACGTATATTTGAAGTGACTAATAAAAAGGTGAGTCTTTAAAGACTTGCTAAAATGTTTAGCGTCTTGGAATTACGAATGTCTGCGGCCAGTGAAATCCAAAGTCGAGGTGCTGTTGTTCCAAATGCAGATTCACCAATCCTCTTCTTATTGACGCATTGGTGTTGTGTGGGCGAATAGTCCTTGCGTAGACGCCCATCGGCGCCAAACCAATGACGCATCGGTAAGCCAACACTAGCAACTTGAACTGTATTCGACTTGCTACCGGCAGCCAATGTAAGCCCATTAATATTGGAGTTATGTGATCGTGCATACTGGTGCGCGTAATTAGTATAGGGGCATTGTTCTGTACACGTTGCACTCGAAATAGTTGAGATGTCAGAAGATTAACAAAGAGCGAATTACAGTAATCTAGGTGACAGTTCACAAGTGCGTTTACATAACTGTTCGTGGCTTATATATATATATATATATATATATATATATATATATATATATATATATATATATATATATATATATATATATACACACACATATATACACACACACATATAATTCTAGGGCAGACACTGAAGTTGTAATATTCATATCAACTAACGACTTAAATATTCAATATTCAATTCACAACCTCTCCACTAATAATATGATACCATTTCTAACTATAACTCTAGTGTAGACATTGAGCATATAATATTTAGCTTTCAACCAATACACTATTGATGCGATATAATGTTTAAGTATAATTCTGGCAAAGACACTGAGCATGTAACTTTACACTACTTCAAGATCATATCAAATAAACTGAGCTATTCCTAGGCTACAGTGTCAGACGGTGGTCCACATATTAATAATAATAATAATACAGCATTTTTAAAAACCCTAATTATATCTATGTGGATCAATGCGTTGTACATGGTAACATGGTATAAACTACTATTCATATGGTAAAAATACTATTTAAATATAAAAACATGTTTATATATATATATATATATATATATATATATATATATATATATATATATATATATATATATATATATATATATATATATATAAACACACACATTTGTTTGCTAACTCTTGATATAAGTGGTATATAAAGCCACAATAAATAAATTCTTCATCACTGATCAGCTTTTCGTGGATCCTTGTGTGTTTTCAACGAAGTAAGTGGCGAAGTCACTGCACACTTTTTCAGTGCTTGATGATTGTGGTCGAATCATTCTTGGTGGTTTTAGCAGGGTGTTGATCACACGAAAACATGTCCGCTGGTCAAGTGATGACAACGCTGATTTATAGTGAGCCTACTTAGCTCGAGTGTTCATCTCGTTGACCGCTGTTCGGTGCTATGCATCAATCTTTCGATGGATCTCGAGCTTCGTTTTCCTCCACCTCTTCTCATTTGAACGTCTCAATGCCCTGGCATTGCATATGTCATCATTATACCAAGGCTTCTCCGTCGGCACGTTTTTATTCTTGATGTGACGGGGGCATGCACGTCAACGGTTGATATGACCGCATGCTCGTATTGGTCAACTATGGCACTCACATCCATATTAGGGTCCAAAGAAGCGAGATGTTCCAACAGATCAGCTTCAAAATGGTCATGCTTTAATCCACGAAATCGAGCAGATGCTTCATAGTACGAACATGCACTGGGTTTGCGGAAGACGTAAGAAAAACAACACTGTAATGATCTTATATACTGCTGGGGTACGCCGTCGTAGATGACACGATGGAACTAGAAGTCCAGCCTGTGCCCCCGGATGTGTGTTGATTCTGTAACATGTTATTGTCGATTATTTTGAGCTAAAATTTCATTCAATAGCTTTACACCGGGTGCAAAACTCAGTTCACAGTGAAGATTGAAGTCACCGACATTAAGAATGTCTTGCTGTGTCATGACTATCTCATTCACATATTTCGCGATCTCATCGAGTGGACGAAAAATTACGACAACCCGAATAGGTCTCGATGTTTGTGTTGATTTAACGTCCAAATGTTCAAAGGTCTCATAGCACTTAGTTGTCGTCTTTCGGAATTTATATTCTGACTTGCACAGTAATCCAACGCACCCTCCGCGCTTAGCTGAACGACATTATCCTATATAACTGTAACCTGGTGGTGTTAATTCTTTGACAGCATCAGTTGTATTCGGTTTACATCAGGTTTCTGTTAACACCATAACATCTCCACCATGGCCCAACAAGTGTTCCTTCACCATCACAGCTTTATTACATATGTATCATGCATTTAGTAGTACGCATGTAGCATTATACCTTTTGTTGGTTTGTCGACATATGTCAACCAGGTTTGTTGGATTAATTATCCCCTTGTGTATTTGTTCAATGTTCGTTCTTAATCGTCTTCCAGTTGTTATTACGGAATAAATGAGGCAAACATGGTTTATTCCAGCTGTAGTTCCCCGGTGCGTTCTGGAAGTTGCACATATATTTAGTGATCGAAAAGCAAGGAGTGTTTTGAGTGGCACCGCTAAGTTCGTCTTTATAATATTGGCCCCTGTGGCCCGTAGTTGACAGCCGGTGAAATTCAACATGTTTACATAATATATTTAGTGATGCAGCAAATTAGAAACAAACTAAAACGTGGTCACACCCAGCTCGCATTGTCACTGAATTTGTTCTCAGTGTTGAATGGGTTGCTTGGGACGCGCATTGACAACATTCTGGTAGACTGGTAGACGAACCAGACTAGAACTGGTTCGGCAGCTTATTTCTGGTAGGCGTGTAGCGATCGATCCGGTTGACCGCTCACCAAAACAATGCTTAATTGCTAATAATTAAGAATATGACGAATTTCAACAAAACGTCATTAACTTGGACGTTCTTCAGTCGTTCTCAACCAACGCTGTACTAACGTATTTACAAATACACATCCACATATGTGGAAACATTTTAAACGAGACAAGAAAACTCTACCGTGGCAGCACACAGCGGCTCACATCATGTAGGCTTACTGTTCAGACTCAATATCTGACAAATATAAAATGGGGGATGCTGTACTAGATAGAACCACACAAGAAAAGGATTTATGAGTAATATGTAGTAGTGACATGACATGTTCAGAGCAATGTGGGATTGCTGCTTCAAACGGAAATACAATTATAGGATTTATTAAGAGAACTATCACGTATAAGGAGAAATAGCTAATTGTACCCCCGTACAAAGCAATAGTTAGACCACATATTAAATACAAGCATAACGACCATATAGTAAGAAGGACATAGACAAGCTAGAACAAAATACAACAGGAGCAACTAAAATTATTCCAGAATTGAGATATTTTATTTATGACAGCTTCTTGTTAGAATATAGTTTGACAACACTAGAGACCCGGAGTCTAAGAGGAGACCAAACATAAATGTTTAAAATAGAGAACAGTTAGGAGGCTATTGAATTGAATATTGTCGGACTCTCGATAAGCCTTGTCCACTTGCCATCTAGAACTTGTTGTTTGGGATGGCAACCTTGTTAAATGTTGTTAAGTTCAATATCTGTATATGATGTTCATTGCCAGTCAATTGATCCATTAAATTAGACAAGTATGCATCTCCATGTATCATGCCATACAAATCAAGTCGTATTCATTGTCCAGTATATTATTATCGGCGGTTGAGTTACATGTATCTAATATATTGCCATGTTTACCCAAGGTTCAACCAATTTGGTTTCAGACTGAGAAACCTGTGGCATATTGTTGCAAGACCGACTACTGAAACTCACGAAAGATTGATGACATGTTTTGTGACAAAAGGACATATAATGATCCAGAGAGACATTGTTGATATTAGCGTAGTGGACACTGACAATCTACGTGATTTTGATGACATGACACATGGAGATGCAGACTTTTTAACTTAATGGATCGACTGATTGTCAATAGACGTGTTTCAAAAACAAGTCAAAGAATTTTACCAGATTGCTGCGTTTGAGCTGAAACACTTTCCTTTTCAATGATTCCATTGTTGCAAGCCTAAATGCTTTGAACCCCTTGAAAATGGATACAAACTGTTGAAGGATGTTCACAATTTTCAAACAGTTTTCCATACGTGTTGGGTGAAAATGAAAGGAGCAAATTCCACGGGGAACTGCGAAGGTAACAATCCTGTTTTGAGTACGATACTGACTCTGGTGTTAGGACCTCACTCAAAGTGTCAGCTGACAAGTATTGGCACAAGGTTTCACAAGTGAAAATGTGATGTACCTTGGAAATTCCCCGAAATTTTCTGCAGCTATGTAATGCAGAATCTGAGCAGATATTGTACCAATTTTCTTTGGCTAAAACACATTTCGCTTACGGATGACAGGGAATACATTGAATGTTGTAAAGGAAAACTACTACTCATTTATTCCATCAGCAAGAATTATTGGGAAAGCCAGGCGCCATACACACAATTAATATAAGCAATGTGATTAAGATTTTGAGTCTAAACAGTAAGCCTACATGACGTTGACCACAGTGTGATATAGTAGCCTGGGAATAGCTCAGTTGGTTTGATGTGATCTTGAAGTAGTTATTATATATTATCATTACGGAATGGGTTGTCAACTGACACTATTTCGTAAACCGTGAATATTATGTTGCATTTGGCAACGTAACACATTGTTGACACCAAGAGAGTAGTTTTGCAATTATGTATAGTTTACGTGGGTCGTTCGTTGCAAATCAGTTCCTAGATGCCATAATGTTTATTTTATAAACTATGCAATACAAAATAAATATCCATAAATTAATTGCGATTACTACTAACTTATATTGCCGTAATTACAAAGCAAATCATATTCAATAGTCACATACCAGTATAAACTGCTGCATTGCAACATTTAGCACACCTTAGGTTGATGATTAATCAGAATTGACAAGAGTAACCAGTCCCTTGCACTATATATGTAATAACACAACGTATTTCTTCAGGCGCCTGTAACCCCGTATAAAAGTTTAGGTTATAACGCAGATGTATATTTCTACTACAGTTCGCGTTGATCAGATTAATACTATACTTCAAATACCAGTATAAAATGATGTATTTCAGCACTTAACATTCTGCTTACTAAGTGCTGCATTCAGTACATACAGGTGAATTCTCACGAATAATAGTCAGTGAAAGAAACTTTAATATGAAAAACAAACAAAGAACCGATGCATCATTTTGAAAAACCATTACAACTGTTTTCGCTTTGTAGTCATGTTGGTTATAATAACACAAGTTAGTAACAGTATCTTAGTAGAAGTTGTACGTTGTTTGGTCGTATGAAGTACACGGCGCTTTCATATACTCCACGGTCGTCGTAAGACAGTTGACATGCTGTCTGCGGCAGATTTCAGACGGAATCTCTGCTGGAGATCACTCAAAACTTCCTTGGCTGACACAATGTGACTTTCTAAAAAAATACCTTGTGAACAGATAGAATCTGACAATTAGAGAAATTGCATTTGGCAAATAAATTAAATATCGGCACTTTGACTGAAGACAAATGCACATAAAGTGTGAATATACAAGACCTGGGATGGAGGAACGGAGGTAGTGATGTAGGGAGAGGGAGGGAGGAGAGAGAGAGGAAGTGAGAGAGGGAAGGAGTGAGAGGGGGGAGGAAGGGAGATAATGAAGAGGAAATAAGGGACGGAGACAACATTTGTATATGTATATGTATTTGCATATTGAACTGAAGGAAATTGCGCTACATAAAAATAAAATTATTATATTATTGCATAACAGGGGTCATACATGATGGAAACAGGCGGACTATGGCACTCCCTAGTAAAGCACTAACAATATATGGTTCCACACACGGTATGATCGGACAATCAATTAAATAAAAAAAAAATGTCATACGCAAATGGGGCGAACACTGATTGTACTGCGATCCTCGCAAATGCTTTACTAGACATTTCCTAATGTAAAACGTATTCCCTAACAAACTGGTAAATATACTGAACAGGTTCTGAAACATATATACTTTAAAACAAATGTGCACAATGACATATTTCCAAACATATGAAATTATACTGTCAACTTTACCTGACAAAGCAGCAAGCACACGAGGCTCAACACCAGCAGTCTACGCACATTCGCCATTTTACTTGTACATTTGTCACCTGCAAAACAAGACGAACAATATTGAGTCCGTGTCGTGTGTGTGCGTGTGTGCAAACATGCATGCAAGCATGCATGCATGCAAGCATGCATGCATGCTTGTATCCACGCACACACATTTGTGTCTTAAATAAAACTATACTACTATTTACCTTCATATATATATATATATATATATATATATATATATATATATATATATATATATATATATATATATATATATATATATATATATATATATATATATATATATATATATATATATATATATATATATATGTATATTAGCAGTCTCATCAACGTTTGATGACAGCATTCGTGATATCACTGCCACTGGTTATAATTTCATTCATAAAGTCATGTTTACTGAGGGAAACGCCATGAAATCATCAGTTGGCCTTATATAAGTTCTAGAGTTGCTCGCGTTCTAATTGGGCAGTTTGATTTGCTCTACGTCGTCCCAGTAGTTCACGCTATTGCATAACTAAATACCTGGCAATATAGTTGCAGTTGCTACTTGAGTTGCCTTTGTCCAGGACGCAGCTGGGGACAGAGCCTTCTCCATTGCTGCTCCCACATTGTTGAGCAACATTACACTTGTTCTTCGCCAGGCTCCCTCGGCTAATACCTTCAAGAAACAACTGAAGACAGACTTGTTCACTCCTGATTCTAGATTAAATTAGCTGGAGTGTTAATGATTTTATTTTATTTTTGTAGTTATAGTTTTTAATGCTACTGAATGGAATTGTGTTTCAGCATTTAGGAATGTGTTTAATTAATTAATTAATTAATGAACTCGGAAAGCGCCTTTGAACAGTTATGTCTGAAAAGGGCGAAACATAAATATACGGGATTGATTGAGTGGATACACAACGGTATATAAAATACATATCGCGCAGTATTTACAGCGTGACTGATTGATTCCAAGACAAGTCGAGTTGGTGCTGGAAGGAACAAATCTGCCAGGGATGGTGTGTAAGGTCTGCCAGGGGGTGGAATGTAAGGTATGCCAGGGGTGGCCTGTTATATCTACCAGGGGGTGGAATGTAAAGTATGCCAGGGGTTGAAATGTAAGGTCTACCAGGGGGTGGAGTGTAAGGTCACCCAGGGAGTGAAGTGTAAGGTCTGCCAGGGGTGGTCTGTAAGGTCAGCCAGGAGGAGGAGTGTAATGTCTGCCAGGGGGTGGAGTGTAATGTCTGCCAGGGAGTGGAGTGTAAGGTATGCCAGGGGGTGGAATGTAAGGTCACCCAGGGAGTGAAGTGTAAGGTCTGCCAGGGGTGGTCTGTAAGGTCAGCCAGGAGGGGGAGTGTAATGTCTGCCAGGGGGTGTAGTGTAAGGTCTGCCAGGGAGTGGAGTGTAAGGTATGCCAGGGGGTGGAGTGTAAGGTCAGCCGGGGAGTGGAATGTAAGGTATGCCAGGGGGTGGAGTGTAGGGTCACACAGGGAGTGAAGTGTAAGGTCTGCCATAGGTGGTCTGTAATATATAGTTTGACGTGCATTCACTTCCACTTCAGTTTAAATCCATTACTCCGGAGATTCGTTTTAGTGAATCAGCGGCTTAATATAATCAAATTGTTATGGCCCGAAGTTTAGCGGATTCTACTATATCGTTTAAGTAGTTAAATACATTTAAGATAGCGTGATAATGTAATATAACGAGTTGAAATTAGTGCATCGGTCTTGGGCTACTGTTTACATGTCTGTATGAAGCATGCATTCATTGGAGAGACTGACATCAAGTAGTTGGCAGAATCATTATTCCATTCAGCCATATTTAAAAAAAAATACTTTTGCAGAAGGGGTGACGGCGTGAAATAACCTGTCCAGACGCCTGACATTATTCACATAGCTGCGACGTCGTGATCAATGCAGCACACATTAGGGGAAGGCAGTGTTAGTTGTTTCCCTGGAAACTACAGCAGCGACAATTACATGGTACCATCCAGTGATAGAACATATTATTAGGACACGATTGTCCTAACATGGTTTAACTATGCACAGAGAAGAAGAGTATTTATATAGCTTTGCGCATTATTGAGAAGTTAATTAAATAAGCTTAATTGTCGAAACGGGGCTAGTTGATCCACCCAAGACCAAAGGGAGGATTAGTTGAGCAGCGGTTAAAGAATGAAGACGACTGTTCTTTACCCTAAAATACATCAAGGATTTACTTTTTCCGAGCAAATTGGGACATGGGATAGCTACAAGGCAACACATTAGCAATAAGTTACAATGGTTGCGATTAGCCTATATGAGTCTACATTAACTAACTGTGTCAACTTATTAATGTATCAACTATTCATTAACTTATTAATGTATACATTGGGTAGATGTGTTGGCTGGTTTGTTATGCATATTTTTACAAGACCTACGTGAATTATACAAACAAAGCATTTGGGCTCAAATTACCCCACACCAAGTGTTAGTTAAGCCAGCTTACCAACACTACTCGAATCAGCTATATGTAATTATCTATGCATGTTTGATATATCATCTTGACATAAAATGATCTAATAATATACATAGTTTTTGTGAATAAAAAAAATGTTCACTAATGAATACGATTGCACACTGGACATCAAAAATAATGAAAAAAGGCTCAACTAAAACTGCCTCCCCCATCCTATCGTATATCGTCTAGCAATATGAACATATAGCGAAATAAGGTATGTGTGGATGACCTTGCAACAAGTGGTAGCTGTTTCACAGAACTAAACCACATAATTGTTCAGCACAACATCTCAGTATCATAGTGGCGGTGTTGTGAATATTCAGTTGTCGGACAACATAAATTTGAAGTATATGAGATTGGTGTGTGATAATTTTAAATTGGCTATGCAACTGCTTTATTTCTTTGCATATAATTATCTGTTAACATGGGTTGTGACAAAATAAACCATTATAGGACTTCCGACACATGCGTTATTTATATCCATACACTTGTTCTCTTACTGGTAAGCAATTGGTTCTACACACAATGCACACGTACATTAGTTTATGATGATCTAACCTTTCGATGACTGACTTGATCGTAAAGTATTGAGCCTCATATTACGCGTTCATGTTCATATTTTCTGAAGTGTTGAGACATATAGCAAATAGACAGGTAGAGGCGAGAGACGCCTGCTTTGATACACAAATACACCAATACCTGCAGCATCGAACCCGTTAACTTATGGCTATGATGCAAAGATGTAGACGAACCTAACAGCCTCTCCCGTCTCAATCCCTCATCAGTTTATGTTAATTTTCAGTTTCACCACCGTTGCAATGCATTTCTACTTCCCGCCCCTACAAACAAATTAAAGACCCTCTAAATCTATATCTGATGAAGTGTTGCAATAAGCAGATATTCTAAAATATATTCGGTTGATTATCTTAAACAAAAACATGGAGGCAAAATTATGTGAAATTTAATATACGTCATGTTGCGAAAAGCAGACCGCCGGCTTTTTCAATTAACTTTGCCATAAAATTACCGTTATGATCCCTGGGAACTTGTATGCACTGTAACGAAACAAATAAAGAAATTTGTTTCTAACGACATATACATATATATGTGTATATATATATATATATATATATATATATATATATATATACATATATATATATATATACATATATATATATATATATACATATATATATATATATATATATATATATATATATATATATATATATATATATATATATATATATATATATATATATATATATATATATATATATATCTGGATATATGACCGTTTTCCCTTCTCGTACTCATCTTCCCGTCGGGGCTTGAATCGTACCATTGTTCGGAGCATGATGGGAATCGCACCCTGTACAACCATTTCCCCTCATCAGTTATATATCCATGCATGCCATCATAGTCTGTGTGGCCAACTAATGTCATGCATGACATCACGGTCAAGTAAGACAGAACAGCATAGCATACTGATATACGTAGAGAGGGGTAGATCATGCAAGAGTGCTTGTCTCACCCCACATTTAAATTGAATAGCTCGCTTCTCTGCTTTCCCTTCTGAGGTTCATCGGTTCTTTTATTTTTAGACTCTTCATCCCTTCAATCACATCTAGGACTAGGCTTGTAGCTGTGAATTAAAATATCAAGTCTGGGGGAATATCAGGAAAACTGTTCCAGTAATTAAACCAGAATTGAATATTTTAGTTTAGTCTGATTTGATACTTTAGCACTACTCACTGATTTATTAGCCAGTCTAATTTTCGTTGTGCTAAATGGCAATGTCAAAGGCGCCATGGCAGTGCCTTGTCATAGAGTTGCAGGTTGGATAATAATTAAAAAGTTTACTCACTCTCAGTCATTAGTGGTATGGTCATCTTGGATTTTGTTCAACTGACAGTGTCGCAATGCTTTCTTATTTTGGGTTGCGGAAAGAAGGGATAGTTTTTAGGAGTTAGAATTTTGGAATGTCTCAACTTATAGAATATCTTCCTTATATGAAATAGGTAATTAAATGCTAAAGCAAATAATTTGGTGTCAGATAGTATTTATATGAGGTCATCATGACTGGAAACATGGGTAACGAAAAATTGCCTATTACTAGAGGACCAAAATATTGGATATGATTAATACAATTTTATCTGACAAAAACCTATTTGTCAGTAAAAATGTCATAATGAAAATGACATTTTGAGTAAGGGTCAATGCGTTTAAACATATATGATAATATAGTTAAGTCATGACTGTAGCACTATAATTGATGAAAATATGACGAAACTCTGTTTAGCTTTAGTTCACGAACAAAAATAAGAATTCACGCGGAATCTTCACCAATGTAATAAAATGTTTTATTTTTCTTGACTCATAGAAGTCCGTGGGGTCTGACAATGTCACCAAAATAAGTGACAGTTTTTATCACCTCGACATTACGCAAGCCTAAAGATTAAAGGCAAGTAAAATGTGAGCTAGTTGTATATGCATAAGTTGAATGACAATCAGTATTGATTTATCATTTAAGTACTAAAAATAAAGCAACAATAAATAGGGACATATGTTATAAATTACTTATTAGTAAACGCCAGATGACTGGTTGCTTATGATAGACATGCAAGTATGTATGTACATAAAGTTAGCAACACGTTATGATGAATACTGGCGACGCCGAGTTCCATCTTTCTGACGACTGTCTCAATGCATGTATGTATAGTTGTTCTGTCTTAATGGTTTTAATTAATTATACAATTTACCTTGATAATATATACACTAGTCCCTACCCTCTGACAAGCGAAGTGCTATATGTTGAAATATTCTCAATGTTCACGTGTTTCTCCTTGGAAATGCCGATCTCGTGAGCCGACGCCTGCTGGACGCGGAAAAAAGGCGTAATATTTAGGTATTATCTTTCTGTTAAAACAGACTTACACATTTGTTGTCAAGTTTCCAAAATACATTATCAAGGAATATAATCAAAATGTTTGACCATAGCGACGAGGCTTATTTGGGAAATTATGTCAGACTAGCATTTACCTGAGGTACCTGATATTTTAAATGAAATCGCCCTGTTGCAATTTCGAAGTTTTGGTAGTATTTTGCAGAGACGGTAAATTTACCCCCTGCAAGATGTTGCTTATATGTCCAGATAACTACAAATGTTCAAAGCAGAAAACATAATGTGACCGATTAGCCTTTACGTCACTAATTTGTGAATGTTAATTTCATTATAGCCCGTACGAAGACAGCCCGCATTGTCTTCCTATCGCGTAGGCATTGCAATAACCTTAATGACTATATCAACGCGGCGTCAATAATGCAGAATACTGTTTCCCAAGACTAGTTTTTATTTAAATTAAATTACTATTTGAATATGATTGATGATAGCTGGATATATTGAGAGCAATAAATACGCATTTAGATATAATTACCTTATAATGCAGTAATTACAGAGCAAACAACGTTTAATATTCAACGGACAACTTTGAAGCATGCGATATTGATAACTTTAAATTGGCTGTTCGACAACATTATTTTGTTGCATCAAATTACTCTATAGCGTGGCTTGTGACATAATAAACGCTCTATTACATGACCCGCGACACATACGATATTGTTACGTTCATGTAATTATGATAGCGATCAAGACATCTTTTTGATGCGGCAGCTAAACGGCCTAGCTGTTAAAGCAATAATTGTGTTGTTACGTTCTTTTTACTTATATAGATGTGTCTGTGAACATGTTCAGTGCTTATGCTAATGCAAAATAATTGTTTGGCTTGTTGAACTATCATAAGTATGTTATATCATCCATCTCTGACTTTTCTGTATAATGCCGTTGATTAATCACCAACATCAACTAATTTAAATGCTTAAATGCTGCAGCTTAGTTTGTAAGAAAATTGCCTTTGTGGTGTCTGGGAACTGGTTACTCAAGTCAGTTCTGATTAATCATCAACGTAAGGTATGTTAAATGCTTAAATGCAGTAGTTTATACAAGCATTTGAATATTAAATATGGATTGCTTTGTAATTATTGCAATTTTAGAGTGATTATGTTTAAATGCACACTTAGTGATGTCAGTATATCAATATATCATGAATCAAATTTAAATAGTAATCTCATTTAAATAAAAAACAGACTTGAGACGCAGTATGCCGCATTGATTACTCCACTTTGGTGAATTGATGGAGACTTTTGTATTAAAAATAAAAAAAAATGCCATTATGGTATAGAGGAACATATTCAGGGAAACGACTCACGAAAAAATTATGTTTGATATTTTTATTTTTTTAACCAGTATTAACATTAATGAGATGGGCAAATTATATATGTGCAGAAAGTTATTGGTGTATGCAATCCATGTTAACATTTTATTATTTAAACCTAACTATAAAATTCACGTTCTGAGAGACAAACTAGCACTGTGTCATCATCATTACAAGTGCAAGTGAACCTCAAGAAGACATTATATACCATAACCAGGAAGGCGAACCTCTGAACCTGTTCCATTTCCAAATACCTCCAACTTACTTCACTACTGTCACGCGTGCAACCGTCTCTTTCCCTGTTGTTTCTTTCCCATCACTCTCTTTGCTCACATGTAAAGTAAAGGAGACTGAGTTGCTATGTCCATGACCAGTTTTGTTTTACCAGTTTTGCCACCCCTTACTGCTCTATTCCAATCCCACGTGTCATACAAATACATTAAAAACCCTATAACTTTGTGTCGGCTCAAGTGCTACAACAAACAGGTTATAAAGTATGCATAACTGCGGTAATATATTTGCAACGACATACCAAAGCTGCATATTAATCACAATTGTTTATTATGTTGTCCAACACAGGTGGCAGGTGTATTAATAAAAGGAGTCCCTACATAACAGGTGTCCGTTCACCGGAAGCACAGTTATGGAATGGTGGAGGGGTTCTGATGAAAGAGATCTGCGGTGGGAATGTCCAAACAATATCAATCTGCATCACGTAACGTAATTTTATTTTATTTATTTATTTTTACACGATTTACTCTACAGACCCACGTGTATACGCCGACATACACATCATTGACGAAGGGGGACTAAAATTGTCATAGTAACACCTATAAACAATTTAAGTTGGTGATCAGAAAACAGTAACGATCTAATGTTGACACAATGTTGAAATCCAACCAATTTGCTATGTTGTTGCAACGTTGAAACCTGACGTAGATACAACTTTCAAATCCAACTAGTTTTCAACATTGCTACGACGTCGACACCCGACGTAGATACAACGAAGTAACCCGACGTCAATGCAACTTTCAAATCCAACTAGTTTTCAACATTGTTACAACGTGGAAACCATTTTCCGACAGTGCTACAACGTGGTACCTGACGTTGAAACAACACATGTTCAACGTCATTTTGCCTGCTGGGATATTTAAATATAATTACGGTTGATGTTTTAATCATGTATACGAGACGATTATATGAAAGATACTGTCATTTACTCAACATATGCATTGTATAGAATATAAATCTAAGTACTCTTAAATACACTATTTATCTTTATTACTCTTAATATTGCGTGGCGGCTATGTAGTAATGCTTTGGACATTCGACAGAGGGGACGCGGGTTCGAAACCTCCTATTGCAGTTACGGAGTTGGGCAATTTCGTTCACCCAACTTTGTCTTTCTGAAGATACAGCAACAGCCACTCGTCCTTTCTACCTGGTGTATATGTCATAATCCCATGCAGAGAAATGGAAACAAATAAATCGTGGAATCACTAATTCAAGAGTAGGATATTTTGGAACTGAACTAAATAACTACATCAATTGCTTTAACACAGAAATGGATTACACTATTATGTATTTGACTTTAGTTACAATGTTTTTCGTAGTCTTAAAAGCGTTTTTATTTCTTGGAAGGATGTAATGCAACATACAACCAAGTAGCACCGCGCTAGGCTATCCAGCTTATATTACTAAATATTGTATTATTAAGATGTACTGCTATGGATCATATATGTTGTTCTATTATAAACTACACATGACAATAAAAGTCAATGCTGCATTCAGTACAAACAGGTGACTGTTTCTAAAGAAACACGAACAACAGTCAATACAATCAACTTTAATATCACGAGATAAATATGTAAACAAAGGACAAGTGTATCATTTCGAAATATCATTACAACTACATTTGTTGTTTAGTCATTTTGCTTTGAATAATACAAGTTAGTAGCGGTATTTTTGAGTAAGTTATACGTTGTTTATTCGTACTATGTACATCGCGCTTTCATGTACTCCTCGGGCGTTCTACGACAGGTGTCTGTAACATACCAACACTGCATATTAATCACAGCAGTTGTCCACACAAATGTTGTCCAACACAAGTGGTAGGGAGGGATGGATACTTGTTAACATTGTTAAGTAACACAGTAGTTACTGTATCGTGCAGTCACGTATGTATCCATCCAAAGGTATCCCTACATAACATGCGTCCCTTCATCGGAGGGGACAGTCTTGGAAACGGTGCAGTGTTTAATCTGGTGAACGAGAACTACGGTGGAAATGTCCAAACAATATCCATCTGCATTATAACGTAATCGTGTACATATGTTTACAATGGCCTGAAAAGTATGTTGTTATCCGTCTCTGACTTTTCTGTATAATTAGGTCGATACATTAAGTTTTGATAAATCACCAACATAAACTAATTTAAAAGCTTAAATGCTGCAGTTTAGACAACAACTGGTATTGAGATACTGAACAGTGATTGCAGTGTAATTGCTGTATTTTATGCATAATTATTTAAAATTGTATATTGTTCATGCGTTAAATACCTCCAGGCAAGAAACTCATTGAAATAATTGACTTGGTTTGTAAGAAAATTGTCGTTATAATGTCTGGGAACTAGTTACTCCCGGCAGTTCAGATTAATCATCAACCGAAAGTATGCTAACAGCTTAGATGCTGCAATTTATATTGTGATTTGAATATTAAACAGTGCGTGTTGTCTCCGACCGGGCCATAATGAAAAGGTAGTTAAGTCTGTTGCACAATATATAACCGTAGTAACCACTTATGGAGACACTGATGTATCCTTTTCTGATGAAGTCAAACAATTTGTTCGTCTCTTCTACCTGAAACTATACGGCAACTTTGACAGCAATTTGGATGAAGCCAGAGCCCATGCATTCAGTACGACAAAGGCGGACCTCAGGTGCTTTCCTCCGACGGAAGATTCATTTCACTACCATATGCTGCGTGCACTCTCCGAATTCTCTTTTACAAAGCTGCTCAGCAGAATCATCCCATCATACCCGCCCCTACATAATTTTAGAGAAAGATTTGTGGTGAAAAATTGGTTTCAATCGTGATGGACAAACCATCCAGACCTCTAGCGGCGAATGGAAAACAATACTGTACATGTGTCAAGAGGAAATGCACAAAGGGACGCTCATGTGTTTCTGCTGACGTGAACTGGGTGGTGCCTGCAAGTGTTCAGCTAAACCATACAAATGTGCTCGTGTGCTTGTTTCTGAAAATTACGACGTTGAGTATGGTTGTGTAGCACTGATCAATAACAAATAGAGCAGGATTTCAATACATTTGATTTAATACTATTATTGTGCTATGTGGGTGCAAATGAAATATAGGGGAAAGTCGCTTGTACTGACACATATATGCATCATACATATATACATCTTACATATATACATCATACATATATACATCATACATGTCCAACTGTGTATTGTGAGAATATGTTAAAGTTACATCCGCAGTCGATTAAAACTGTTTTTTCAAGTCATCAAAATAGGTTACTTTAGTTGTTAGATCTGATAGTTAAACATAGTGGATATCCAACATGATAAACTCTGTGCGGGTCAATCCCGATGTCGATTATGGACGTCAATTTCATCCTCTAGCCGATCACATGACGTAGTTACGACATTTCACAATGGGTCAAATGTATAAGATTTGTTTAAATTCGTTGAGTTTCCTTTTCACTTCAACTGATGCTACACCAAACATTCAGTAATGTAATAGTTTGTCCGATCATTGCCCCCAAATAAGCATACAAAAGTTGCACAAACGAGCTGACGTGTTGTTGTGGATACTAGGTTTAATTTTTTTGTAAAAAATAATTTGAAATGAGGCTAGTGAAAATAACGAATTGAGGAGCGACATTTTATTTAATTCGTATTATCGACCAACAAATTATTTATTAAGAAGAAAAGCGCAACGTAGTTACATAAATCTCGCGATGACTTGGCTGCGTTGCGATAACTAAGATCAATAATATTTCAGTATATGTAACGTTTTACCGTTTTACCTGAACAATGTGTCGTTTTTTTCTCATCACTAACATTGACCAAGAGTCAAAAAGCCATAGTTTTTTTCAGATACAACACCTGTTATTTCGTTCTACAAAGATAACAATCCAAATGTTTCGTGTATCTGAATCTAATAAGCCCGGGCGTAAAGCAAACGTGTTAAGGTGTACCTTTTAACACAACGTCAATAGGAAGTGGTCCTGTCCCAGCTGCTGTCATAAATGGTCTAAGTATATCGATACCTGCAAGTGTTCAAATAAATCTGGGCTGTATCAAGTAAGCATCATATTTGAACGTATTGCTTAATGAGTCAATATAGTTTGCTTGCGAGAAACAAGAACGCGAAAATGAAGAAAGCCATAATCGACAACCCCAACAGCGATTTGATATGTAGTATCGCCGAGTGCGCGTATAACATTATAAAAGGGAAGTTCGATTGACGCCGATGCAGAAGGCAAAGCTACGACGGTACTGAAAGCAACTCAGAACATTGGCGAAGAAAAGAACGAGTGTGGCATGTCAGAGAGCGATCATGCAAACCAGTGGTTTCCTATGGGCATTTCTAGATCCGGAAACAAGGAAAACGGCCTTGGTGGACACGCGGCTGTTGGATGTTCTCCGACCGCAACCGCCTTTATATCAGGTGGGAAACATCATGCGGAATTTTGACGACGAAATGGAAACGACCATCACTCGAACGAATTTGTAAGACCGGGAGAAGGTAACGCTGTACAATCAGCTCTTGAGTCGCTACAATGACATCAATAATATACGCGCGCAACAACCGATACGAATGACCTTGGTGAACGACGGGCCAACGCAAATACGATCGTGCCGTGGGAGAAGCAGCGGAAACGGAAGCGGCAGGTTCGGCAGTTGTAGATCGTGTACAAGCCGATATCGCGGATAGGATCCCGAAAACCCTGAGAAAGAAAGCCAAGTGATTGGTGGACTGATTTAAAGCTGACAACAAAGCTTAATTGAACGATCGAGGCGAATTCTTATGCGATTGCATAGCAGTGATCGGAATCATCATAGAACGATGTTCTGAGAAAAAGAAAGAAGCCTGTATCGACGGGTTGGCAACAATTCGCGCGACATCTCTAGCGATTCAACGTACTGAACGATATGGCCGGGAACCCGATCGGTGGAAGTATATGCATCTAGCTGACCAGTCACGTCGACCCGCCGAAAGAACGAGCAGCAGCCGCCGTCGCTAATCGTCAATACCGCACCGTTGGGACGTCTATTAAAGAGTCGCACACGTCGCAACGATGCAGCAATGTATCATGGACGTGATAGTCGATAGTGTTGTGTAGCGCACGTATAGACTATCATCATCAATATTCGCACTTACCGCCAGCCACCACCACCACCACCACCACCTCCACCACCACCACCACCACCACCACCACCACAATCACCACCACCACCACTACATCCACCACCACCACCTCCTCCACCACAATCACCACCACCACTACATCCACCACCACCATCAAAACCACCACCACCACCACCGCCGCTAGGCCTTCTATTAAAAAATTGCACACAGCAGCGAAGCCACACTTCACCATGCCACCACTAGGATACCGAACGACGATCACCATAGTAGGTTTGTCATTGGTATTGTTTATGGTACTGTATATCTCCGCTTTCGTCGGTAGACAATGCATCACTTAATTGGTGTCCTGGTGCGAAGGATGTGTAGCGGGGGTGGCACGTATCGACACCAATACGACGAGACCGGACGCCGCAAAAACGACGTGTTAAAACGCATCTAATTCACTCCGAAACGCGTCGGGAGTCACGGCGGTCCCGACGCGTTGAGGCGTGTTTCGCAAATTCCCGCGAAAGTCGTCAATAAAAGGTTGACAGAATTAGACGCGTACGCGCTTCATAAACCGGTGAGAAGGCGTTTCACGCGCCACTGCGTCGTGGTGGGAGGTCAACATCAGCAGTGGCAGGCGGATCTCGTCGATTTGTCGAACCTGAATAAATACAACGATGGGACGATGACCGTGATCAACGTCTTTCGAAGCAGGCGTGGTGTTCCCCGCTGAAAAATAAATCGGCGTCGTCGATCGTTAAGGCTTTTAAAAACCTGTTGAAGGGTATCGTGCGTATGACGATACAAACATTCAAAGAACTGGAATTCTTCAACTGATTTGTGCATGCGTTGTTGAAGGAGCACGGCTTCCTTCATTTCTCATCTCACAACGACGAGACAAAGGCGATCATCTTCGAGCGGTTCAATCGCAGGCTGAAGCCGCGCTTGTACTCTACCAAATATCAGACGGTGTGGTACATCAACGCAATAAAGGATTTTGTGCGGTCGTACAACAACACTTATCATGGCATTATAGGCATGACATCGTCGCAGGTGAACGCCGCGAACCAGGAGGTTCTATGGCAGCACTTGTACGGTAACGACGGCAAGGGTGTGGCAAATTAAATTGGTGCTGAAGCGATGGATAGTGGAGAACAAGACGCGAGTGCTGGTGTCCTAGTGCGGCTACCCCTTATATTCTAACAGTTGGATCGACGCCTGCGCGCTCGTTAAGTATAAAGGGTAACCGCGCGCGTTACATGCTCAACGACGTCAATGTGAAGATCCGTCTAGAACGAAATAAGAACGTGTTCGCGCTGGTGGCAGGTGGCAACGATCCCGGTTATAAAGTAAACATCGTCGAGGCCGCCGTGTTCGCGAGAAAGGCCACATTGAATCTGACCGTTTAGCTGGGCCATGCAGCCGCGCTCGAAAAGGGGAAGATCAAGTACCCGCTGCGTCTCGTCGTCTGTAAGGTGTATTTGATATCGCAAGGCGTCATGACATGTCTCATACGGACGACAACCTGTACCTCGGCACCCGGTCGAAACGAGTTGTGTTGTGTTGCATCGACAACGACGCTTACAACGACAACTGCAAAAAAACCCGTTCCACGAAAAGCAACGACATAAAATTTCTGGCTAAATAACTCCAACCGCATTTCTCCACCGGCGATTACGCGCAAAATTATGAGCGATGGGAAAGGCTTTCCAGGACGAAAGCAAAGACCTGACGCGGGGTGGCTTCGGCAACGGGTACACCCTGTTCGATCTGACCCCCATTGCTGCAAGTCAACCTGGTACAAAGAGGCATTCAACGAATCGAGGTGCATTTCGCTGCAGCGCGTCGTCGTCTACAGGGAATCCGAAATGATGCTGGAAATATACAGAAGTAGGAACGCTGTCTACGACCCCTGATGGATACGACGGAGAGCATCTTTTCATACCACGCAGTCTGCAATGCCACAAATCCATCCAGCACATCTTCGGTACGAATTTCTCAGAATGACCTACGCGGTCTCGCTCATTGACTCCAGCGCTGTCATTATACAATTAGCTAAGCTTTTCGAGTCCCCGTCGGTGACGAAGCAGCCTGCTTGCTCGTGCCCCGGCAAGTTCGACGACACGCTCACGCTCAGCAGTTCGTGTCGTTTTTGCTATCATGCGGGAGTTGTTCGTTATCGAAGTAACATTCGAAATCAAACTTCCCGCGGTACGAGTAACAGAGCATCGCGGCCGCCACTAGAATATTGTCAGCGTCCAGTCGATGGTATTGGGTGATACACGCCGACGGGGTAGAATCGCCGGATACAACTTTCGCACGTGCGGTCGTGTCTGTGCAACCAAGACGGATATTTTTATGAAGAGTCACCGCAGTTTTGACACCTGTACGTGTGGCAGTACCACTTCACGTCTTGGATCTACGAAAAATATGTATCGTAGAAATTGACGTGAAGCATTTCGGGAAAGCGGCACAATGACCGCCTGACGATTTCATCCACTGTCTTCTCACCCTCAGTCTCGACTAGTGTGTACACGCACACTTTCTTTTGGAACACGGTCTCTACGCGATCCAATTCGTCCAGCGTGCCACCGGGAAAGTGGTGTATGTCCGCGCCCATGCTGTAGTGGTCGTACAATTTCGCCACCCACGGTTCCAAACGTCGTACGTTGCATCCTCGACTTAGAAATAGTCAGCGGAAGAGGCACACATTATCGGTGTTTTTCTTGCCTTGTTTGTCTTTCTCCAGACCCAAGATGGTCTTGTTACGCTTCACGTAGCCGGGGAGTATCACGCCGACGCAAAATATTGGGTGTTTGATGAGGCGACTGACGAAGAAAGTGGCCTTCGTCACGAGTTCGAACACCACGCCGAATTCGGCCTCTGAGAGATGGCCCACTGCAAGACGTGGCTCTGTTGGATACCTTCAAGAATCGCTTCGAACTCGTCACGGTTCGTGATAAAACTGATTTCTTCTAGGTAACGCCCGCAACAATTGCACGACGAATGATAGTACATGTGCCGTCCCGTATGCTTGTTTCTCAGAATAAACACATAGCTGAGATCGATTTTGAAAGCCTTCTTCTGCTTTGCAAGTAGACGGCGCAACGGAATCTCTAGTATACTCGTGTCCAGTGTTGCCAGACGGTGATTATATCTCATCTGCACGGGTTCTCTTGCTGTTTATGCTTAAACAGTGATCGTGGATCACCTCGTGCAAATCTTTCGACGCGTCGTCAGCGGCGAACGGATGCACAAAAGGGGGGTCTCCCGAAGGTATCTGAAACGAACAGATACCATGGGGAACGATATGTGCCCCGTAGCTTTGGGTAGGGATAACACCGGGCCATTACCTGGGAGCACCAACCTTCCTTCGCTACTTAGTTCCTCTACGCCCTCTGTACTACTTCTATTATCTTACTCTACGGGTTCGATATGGTCCTCTATGCTACTTATATTTTCTTACTGTACGGGTAAGATATGGCCGTTTACAAATGTTTCATTATTATATAACTACGCAACGCATATTCGATGTTATGTAATATTCCTGCTCAAAACAGACAGCTAGACTATCTGACTAACTCGCTGGGGTATGCTGTTATCTCAGCTGCACCGAAATAAATTTGTTTGCGATCCCAACTCAACTATTGCAGCAGGTCAGTTATCAATAACTGAAAACATAAATCATGTGCCACGCCGCGTGGACATGTAGCGAACTATATATATATATATCGTATATATATATATATATATATATATATATATATATATATATATATATATATATTTATCGAGGAAATATCGTATATATATATATATATATATATATATATATATATATATATATATATATATATATATATATATATATATATATATATATATATATATATATATATATATCGTGCATCCATTGCCGAAGTCACCCCTCATCAGGTCGTTGCCTTCGTCTTGAACCGACTTCCGAATCGCGGTAAATAGGTTGCGATAACTTTGCGCGTAGTCGCCGATCGTGAAATAGGGTTGGAGTTGTTTGGCCGGGACTAGTTGACCGCCCACGTACAACGTCAGTCGTTCTGTTTGACGTGGAATGGGTTTTTGTTGTAAGTGCCGTTGTAAGCGTGGTTGTCGATGCAACACAACACAACTCGTTTCGACCGGTTGCCGAGGTACAGGTTGTCGTCCCTATGAGACATGACATGACGCCGTGCGGTATCGAGAACACCTTGAAGACGACGCGAGGCAGCGGATATTTGACCTTCCCCTTTTCGAATTCCCCACATGGGCCACCTGTACGGTCGTATTCAATGTGGCCTTTCTCGCGAACACGGCGGCGTCGACGATGTTTATTTTGTAACCGCGATCGTTGCCACCTGCCACCAGCGCGATAGCGTCTTTGCTTCGCACTAGACGGATCTTCACGTTGACGCCTTTGAGCAGGTAACGCGTGCGGTTACCTTCTATGCTTGACGAACGCGCTGGAGTCGATCCAACTGTTGAACGACGAGATGTTGCTGCACCAGGACACCAACACTCACGTCTTTTTTCCCACCATCCGTTACTGCAGCACCGATTCCAAGCGGTACAATTTATCTTCCGATACTTTCTGTAGTTCCGGTTCGAAGAAGGTTCCGTCCAACACCTTACCAAGATCGTAGACATGTGGACCAGAGGCGGGAACTCCAATTTGCCATGTACCCTTTCCCGAATCGTCGCTTCGCCTTGCAAGTGATCAACCACTGGAACTTTGCCACACCCTTACCGTCGTGACCGTACAAGCGCTGCCATAGAGCCTCCTGGTTCGTGGCATTCACTCGCGACGGTGCCATTCCTATATTTTAATGATAGGTGTTGTTGTACGACCGCACAAAATCCTGTAGCGAGTCGATATACCGCACCTTCTGATATTTGGTAAAGTACCTCACATTCGCGAATTCAGCGCGAGATTGATCCCCTCGACGATGCTCACCTTTGTATCCTCGTTGTGAGTAGATAAATGATGGAAGCCGTGCTCCTTCAACAACGCTTGCAAAGATCGGTTGAAGAATTCCAGTCCTTTATCGGTTTGCAACATCATAGGCACGTTACCCGGTAAAAGGTCTTGATACGCAATAACGAGCGACGACGCCAATTTATTCTTCAGCGGGGTACACCACGCCTGCTTCCATGATACGTCGATCACGGTTAACAGGAACGTCCTCCCATCGTTGTGTTTTTATCAGGTTCGACACGTTGACGAGGTCGGCCTAACGTTGCTGATGTTGAGCGGTGTATGAAGAGTGTCCGCGTGTCTTGCTCCGTCAACCATTGCTTGAAAACTTTCGCGGGCACTCGCGCGACACGCCTCAACGCGTCGAGACCGCTGTAACTCCCGATGCGTTTAGTTGTGAAGTAGGTGCGTTTTAATACTTCCTTTTTGCGGTGTCCCATCACGTGCTACTGGTGTCGATACGTCCCAACCCCGCTATACCTCCTTCGCACCAGAGAGTCGCTTGAGGTGTCGCCCGAATTATTGCAACCCCGTCGGCACAAGCTTCTTTCTTTATCTCAGAACATTGTTCACGATATCTACCATGTTGCTTCCGGTCACAGCCATGCCGTCGCACAGGAATTCGCCCCGATCGAAACATTCCACCTTGGTGTCGGCTTTTAATCTTTCCACCAATCGCTTGGCTTTATTTCTCAGGGTTTTTGGGACGCAGTCCGATATGTCGGCCTGTACACGATCTACAGCTGCCGACCCCGCCGCTTCCGTTTCCTCTGCTTCTCATGCGGCACGTCCTTTTTCGTCGCCCCGTCGTTCACTCGTGTCGGTTGTTGCGCGCGTATATCGTTCATGTCGTTGTAGCGACTCAAGGGCTGTTTGTACAGCGTTACCTTCTACCGGTCTTGTAAATCCATTCGAGTGATGATCGCTTTCATTTCGTCGTCGAGACTTCGAATGATGTTTCTGACCTAATCTGTAAGCGGTTGCGGTCGGAGGGCCTCCAGCAGCCACGGCTCCACCATTTGCCTGGTGTGCTTCATCTACTGTAGCAACCTACAGAGAAACAGGAGAAGGACCGAAGTCACTAACGGAGCCAGCAATGCCGGTAGGAAACCACAGGTTTGCAAGATCGCTCTCTGACACGCCTCACCCGTTCCTTTATTCGCCAAAGCTTTCTGTACCGTCCTAGCTTTGCCTTCTGCCGCGGGGCCAATCGAAAGTTCCCTTTTAAAATGCTATGCGCGCACTCGTCGATGCTACAGATCAAATCGATGTCGGCGTTGGCGATGATGGCTTTCTTAAATTTCGCGTTCTTCTTTCTCGCGAGCAACTGCAGACACAACACGTGTGTTTTCATGCACTCCGACATATCGTAAGTGCCGACTCTAGTGCCTTCACTGTCTTGTTATGTCCTCGTCAGGTATATGTACTGAACGGCGTCGTCCGGAAAGATGGTCGTACGCAGTCGCAGGTCTTCCCGTGTTTCCTGTTTCAGATCGACAGATAACCGTACGGAACCGATGTCGCGTCTTTGAACGATTCTTGCACGAATTTCACGCGACCTGGATACATCTTTCTGGCCATTACGAGGGTTCTTGAACAGCACCATATTTTGCGATTTCATACAGATGGTGCGACTGTCCTTGTTTTTTGGAACAGGCTTTGGTCGAGATAGAGGACGGATGTATCGGCGTGACGATTCTTTTCAGTGAAAAAGGTTTTCCGCCACGAGGTCGACTATGACCGCCAAGTCCTTCGTATTTGGGTCGAACAGCGATGCGTTCGGTGAGCCTCCTTCGAAGTTCAAGTTTGGTCCTGTTTCTATAAGCGTTGCGTACATAGATTGCAGGCATGGGTTAATTTCAATTGTTAATTGTTAATTTGTTAATTTAATTAAGCCAATTAATTTGATTTAGTTAACTTCACCAAAAGGGATTAAATTAATTTAATTTAATTGACAAATTCCCAATTAACTCTCAATTAAATTCTCATTTAAAAGTTGTTATAACTGGATAGTTCAAATCCATGTTATCCCGGCATTTCTAAAAAGCCTGCAGTCCTATTCCAGTCATCAGCGTGACGGAGATCAGGTTAAGGTATGTGTGAATGGGAGGGAAAACATCACATAGCATTAGTACTGTCTGTACCAACTGGAGTGGGCTGGTCATTTAGGCATATGTGAATTGGAGGGAAGGCCTAGATAATAGAATGTTCTCTTGGTTGTGTGATAAGTTGATGACAAATGATGGCTTCTTAAAATCTCTGTCTAAAGTAAATATATTTGGCTTGCAAATTGCAGCCAAGTGGATCTATGCATTAGACCAATGCATTAGATTATGTATCTATATTTTGTTTCTGTACATCTGCAAGTATACGTATAAAATACAGAAAAAAGTAAAATAGCTTCAGTTTGGGATATTTTAACAGCGTCAATTGGCATTAAAAGCAAGCCAGTTATAGTAATATATTAAACATGTGTATAAATATGTAAATGTTAGTGTATAAAGGGGAAACTAATGATTTAGCGTTAAAACACTGCATAAGTAAAAAAAAAAAGGTGGTGCACAAAAATTATGTATGTAGTTACACGGTTTTGTTAATTTGGTGGTTCAATATAGGAGACTCCACACCCAATCTTCAGCCACAACTTTATATTACATTCAGAACAAACCTTTATTTAAAACAAATATTTAAAATGTGATCAAATACCACATGAACAAATGCCTTGGTATATAAATATTGTATGAGCAAATATGTTTTAACAAAGTTACAAAACACATTTCTTTTATAAGTCAACAGTAATGTTCAGATTTATTTGATGATCATACGAATGTTCCTCAGATGTAATAAGTAAAGGAATTCCATCAATATATGTGCCACCAAGTGACAAGACTGCTGGCCAGAATGTGATGGTGGGGATCCATCGGAAGAGCTATTCCGAGGCAGTGATAGAGGGGGTGAGAAAGAGAGCGAGGTATTTGTGGGGGAATCAATAGTTACGAAGACAGACAGAGTCTTAAACAAGGGAGATGACGTGGTAGTTTGCTTGCCTGGGGCCAAAATAGAGGCGATAACTGAGAGGCGAAAACATCGTGGGTTCGGGCAAGGGTGGATCTGTTTTAGTACACGTAGGGACAAATAACGTAGAGAGGGAGGGTACAACTGCCATAGTTAGGAAATACAGGAATTTGGTCCGAACCCTAAAGCAGACGCGGGTTGAGCAGGTAATACTGCCAGGGATGTTACCAGTAATAGGAAGGACGGGTCATATATATCGAATTTGCCGGGGGAATGGCAATTAACATGCTAGTCGAGAAGCTTTGTATGGAAGACGAAGTTGGTTTTGTGGATTTGTGGGGAAGTTTTGTTGGAAGGGCGGATATGTACATGAAGGACGGGTTTCATCTAAGTGGAAAGGGGGCAGCAGTATTTGCGGATGGGCTCTCAACAGCAGTAGACAGTGGCATTGGTAGCATATCAAATATGTTTGGTAGTAAACACTGTTTAAACTAGAAGCGCAGGGTGTTATACAAAGATGCCTCAAGCAGGACAAGAGGCCACCAGTACAGATAAACCAATAACATAATGTACGAAAAACATGTCTGAAGCAGGTCATAGATGTGTTTGTTTAAATGCTAGGAGTATAGTAAATAAGAAAAAGTAATTAAACTTTATGGTAGAAGATATTGACCCTCACATAATTGGTATAACCGAATCATGGGCCAACATAGACATTACAGATGCTGAACTAGGATTGACAGGATACGTAATGTTTAGGAGAGATCGAATAGGAAGAATGGGAGGGGGAGTTATTTTATATGTTAAAGAATCTATTCAGGCTAATGAAATAAAATTAGAAAGCGAAGCAGATTGCGATGAATCTGTTTTGGTGCAAAATAGTTTCAAGAAATTCAAAATTAACTATTGGATTAGTTTACCGAAGTCCAAACATAAACGAAGAGGATTACACAAAAATACAAAATGCTATAAAGGAAATTAATAAAGGGGAATGTATCAGATGGGATATTTTAACCATGGACATATACAATGGAAATCTCTAGAGAGTACAAGGGGTGAGGTCCAACAATTTATATTTTTAATTCAGGAGAGCTTCCTTAATCAGCATGTGCTAGAACCAACCACGGGAGAAAATGTATTAGATATAGTGTTATCATCACAACAAGAATTAGTGGACAATGTAAAAATGCATGAACCATGGGGTAACAGTGACCACAATCAAATACATTTTGACATCATTGTAAAATCAGAAAGTATAAATAAAAAAAAACGTATAGGAGAAATGTCCACAAAGGTAACTATAAAGATATGAGAAAATAATTAGCAAAACTAGATTGGAATAACATGCTGATGAACAAGACCGCAATTGAATACTGGGATATTCTAAAATATGAGATTGAGAGTATCATCGATAGATTTGTTCCCTTGAAAAAACAAGGAAAAGTATTTAGAACGAAACACTTGCCAAAAGAAGCTATTAGAAAATAGCGTTTAAGCAAACTATGTGGAGGGTTTATAGGCGTTCCAGAAAGGACGAAGACTATGCAAATTACAAAGAAGCACTTAACCTAGCTACAACTGAAATTAGAAAATATAAAAGAACCTTTGACAAAAAATTGGCAGGTAATATAAAAAATTAGAGCAAGAGTTTCTATGCTTATGTAAGGAGTGAACAGAAAGTTCGAGATAAGGTCGGACCACTGGAAAACAACAGGGGTACATAAGTTCAGACATATTTCAAATGGCAGAGGTCCTGAATGAGAATTTCAGCACAGTTTTTACTACAGAAGATATCAGCTCACTTCCAGTTTCATTTACTGAATTTGAGGGCAATACATCAGAATATTTAGGGCAGTTAGTTGTAACTCCTGAAATGATAGCAAAAAAATTAAGAAGATGAAAGATAATAAATCACCTTGAGTTGATGGGATACCACCAAAATGCTTAAGGAAATTGTTCAGCAAATTAGTACACCACTTGCAAAATTGTTTAACTTGTCACTAGAAGAAGGAATAGTTCCTTCAGAATGGAAAGAGGCAAACATTACGCCGCTATTTAAGATGGGATCGAGGAATAAGCCAGAAAATTACAGACCAGTGAGTTTAACATCAGTTGTATGTAAATTACTCGAAACATTAATTATAGACCACATGGTGGAATTCCTTGTAAAGCATAAATTAATAAATACATTTATACATGGATTCCTAAATGCAAGGTCGTGTTTAACTAATTTCTTATGTTTTTTTGAAGAAATTACAAAGTGGGTAGATGACGGATCACCAGTGGATGTTGTCTACTTAGATTTTCAGAAAGCTTTCGATAAAGTGCCACATCAAAGATTGTTACTTAAACTAAAAGGCCATGGCATAGGAAATAATGTAATCAACTGGATATAAAGGTGGTTTATACACAGAAAACAGAGAGTAATTGTAGATGTTGATATTTCAAATATATATATATATATATATATATATATATATATATATATATATATATATATATATATATATATATATATATATATGATTTTGAAGATGACATATCTAGCAAAGTACTCATATTTGAATATGACGAAAAAGTATTAAGAAAGGTTACTAATGATACAGATAAACAAAGTTCACAGGATGATCTAGATAAATTAGTTAAATGATCAGAAATATGGGAAATGTTATTACATTTTGGGAAGTGTAAATGTATACACAGAGGACATGGAAACATGGAAGAAGAATATTAAATGGGGGATGTTGTACGAGGTAGAACAACACAAGAAAAGGACTTAGGAGTAACATTTAGTGCTGACATGAAAGTTTCAGAGCATTGTCGTATTGCTTCTTCGAAAGGAAATAAAATGTTATGGCTAATTATGAGAACTATCATGTGTAAGGAGAAACAGCTAATGGTACCCCTGTACAAAGCAATAGTTAGACCACATTTGGAATATTGGATTCAAGCATGGAGACCATATCGTAAAAAGGACAAAAGACAAGCTAGAAAGAAGACAACGAAGAGCAACTAAAATGATTACAGAATTGAGTTACCTTAGTTACGAAAGTCGCTTATTTCAATGTGATTTGACAACACTAGATACCATGAGACTAAGAGGAGACCAAATAGAAGTTTTTAAAATAGTGAATGGTTATGAGGATGTTGATAGGAATATGTTCTTCAAACTTAAAGAATGCAGTAGAACCATATGACAAAAAGCAGCCACAGTTAAGGAGCAGTGTAGGTTGGACATGATAACGTACTCTTTCTCACTAAGGGTGATAAATTAATGGAACATACTGCCAACTGATTGTGTTAATGCTAGTAGTGTGAATATGTTTAAAAATAGAATTGACAGATATTTGATAAGGGCGGGTTACACATATATGAGAAAATTGTTGGACTCTCCAAAAGCCAATGGCTTCCTTGTCCACTTACCATCAGGAACTTGTTGTTTGGGATGGCAACCTTCTTAAACGTTGCTAAACCACTGTACTATCGTGACAGTAACGTTTATGAACATACTTGTTATTTTAGAACTGTTGTAAAATGTGTAAATAATAACTACAATATTAGTATTTCAACGATGACTTGTATCAAGTGTTTAAACTTACAAAAAACAGTGACATATGAATGTAATATGCATTTCTAACAAAATAAAATTCAATTGTTAATGGTTAATTGAATTAAAGCTAATTGTTAATTTAATTTAATTTAAGAATTTGGGAGGTTAATTTAATTTAATTTAATTGACCTAGTTTTTCGGATGGTGATTCTATCGTCGAGGACGCATAGCGTAGTAGTCGCGTAAAGAAAGTGGTCTTACCTCACCCTGTCGAACTGGCAACGATGCAGGTGAACGAATGCTTCCACCGCGAGCAATCTAGTCGATTGAACATGCCCGGCGCACCGGTTTATAACACGACACTCCCCAAAACACGACATTTGACCTTATTAATTTGACCTTGTTGTTTGACATTTGACCTAAACAATTTGACCTTTGACCTCATTGGTTTCACCTTTGATGTTCCTTTTGATGTTCCTAAGACGCTTGACCAATACTCTTAACACGATGCCGAAGACCGTGTCAAGACGTTCTTCATTTGAGATCGAAACTTGTCAATATACTACCGAGATGATGTTATGAATGATATTTATATTAACTCGATATATGTACTGCACATGATATAAATGTAAAGCTAAATACTCTTAAATTACAATATGTATTTTAATTAATTAATGGGCAATTAATACACTCAACACTATATTTGTCTTTCTGAAGATACAGTCGCTTGCTCTTTCTACCTGGTTTTTATATCATATCCCATGCAGAAAAATGGAAACAAATATATCGCGGACTCCCTAACTCTAGAGTAGGACGTTTTGGAACTGAAATAAAAAACACATCAATTGTTTTAACACAGGAACTGATTACACTATTATGTATGTGAGTTTTAGGTGCAAAATTTTTCATAGTTTTAAAAGCGTGTTTATGTTATGCAAGGATGTAATGCAAATAACAGACATGTTGCACCGCGTTAGGCTATCCAGCTTATGTTACTAAATATTGTATTATTAAAATGTATTGCCACGGATCATGCATGTTGTTCAATAGTTATCTACACATTGTAATAACACGCTTTGTTCAATGTACAATTAATGTCAATAAATAATACTGATTTGTCAGGAGAACCTTCGGTGAGAGTCTAATGTCGGTTGTGAAGGCCCAGCACCCTGTGTACGTATTCTGATTACTAAGT
>OY759270.1:45431808-45639308 GCA_963662155.1 Lamellibrachia columna
GACAAATTTGACCCATGGTGAAATTTCGTACTAAATCATGTGATCGGCTAAAGTATGGAAGTGGCGTCCATAATCGACATCGGGATTGACCCGCGCATAGTTTATTATTTTGGATACCAACTATTTTTATTAACCACATATAATAACTAAAGTAACTTATTTTGATGAATTTTTAATCGACTGCGGATGTCACATAACCTGTTCACACACTACACAGTTGGACATGTATGCTGTATATGTCTGCCAAAGCAAGCGACTTTCCACTACACTTGTCGACACTTGTTTGTCGAGACTAATACATCGGTCCATTTTCTACAATGTACATGTTCGTCAGAATAATATGATTAGTACACCGCAACGTTCTGAAACTGGACTACGTATTTCCCCATTCCTCTTGCTTCAGAAGCGACAAAGAAGTGGGCAACTCGGTCCATCTAATTGATATTACATGCTGACTAAAACTTCATGAACAATAATCTTAACTGCATACTGTTGCCAACACAAGGTTGTTTTTTTAGAGTCAGTGTTCGTTGTGAAAAAAATGGACACATGGCTGTTACTGTGATAAAGGTTAAACCTGTTTTGTCAGACAAACGTGAAAGAGTTTGGAAAGTAGTACCACCAATAAGTAACAGGAGAGCCTGGTTCGAATCCTGGATGAATTGACATTTTTTGGCACATTATATGGATTGATTTGATGTTCATTATCCCAACATAGACTGGCAAAACTTTTGCACACCTTCAGAAAATATTAATAGACAAAACTGTAAATTTAAAGAAGGAATGATACATAATGTTCTGTTCCAACACGTCACACTCCCACAAGGGGGTGATTATGAAATAAATCGAATACTTGATGTAGTTTTAGTAAACGCAAAAGGTACGGTAGATGGTGCAATGTACGAAAACCTACTTGGAAACAGTGATCACTCTCGTTATTATTACATTTAGGTGTTATGCAGAAATATCAAATCATACATGACTTAAATATGATTAGGCCTGAACATTGACCCTAATGATCCTAAATCTAGACTCACATACTCTGTTAGGGAAAAGGCAGATGTCTTTTGAAAAACATGTTCCATATGTCAAGTGTTTTTACTATCTAGCCAGATGGTGACATCCATCATATTGCGTCAGTGGAGTTAAAACACAACATGGAAGAAATGGCTATTGTTGAGGAATTGGGTAAATATAACTTGTTAATCTTAAAGTGTGTAAATCAGTAGGAACAGATGGTGTTCACCCTATGTTGTTGAAATAATTATCTAATCATTTCTGTAAACCACTATCTAGGCTACTTAGTAATTCACTGTGGGTGAACTACCAAAGAAACGGAAGCAGCGAAGGATCTCTGCTATATTTAAGAAATATTTACTTTTCAGTACGCAACAGTTTGGGTTTATTAAAGGCATTTCTACTGTACTCCAATTGTTAAATGTTATGAAATCATGAACCAAAGCTTTATATAGAGGATAATATATTACAGATGACAACAAGGTATTTAAAACGATTACTAGTCCAGATGACCATCATGCACTACAGGATGATGTAGATTGCCTAACATCTTGGTCAAGTCAATGGTTGCTTAGATTTCACCCAGACAATTGCAAGTTGATGCACTGAGGGATAACAGTACATCAGGTGCATGTTTATAATCTGAACGTAGATAATAATGTCTATGAAATAGGAAAAACAGACGACGAAAAATACATTAGGTTTATCATTGATTCAAAGATTTAATTTGATAAACACATCAACCAAAAAAAAAAGCAACGCAAGCAGTAACATGACAGTTATTATGAGGTGTTTTACAACACTCAACATAAATAATGTTTTGCTTTTATATAAAGCTTTAGTTTGGAATCAGTTACATTATGCAACACCTATATTAGTCAATGAACCACACTGCAAAAATCATATATTTAGAGATGAAGTGGACATAGATTAGTGTGGAAACCAGACCTATTTTTTTTAGATTGGTGCATCTACATGAATAATCACGCGGTCTGCTTTGCCATATCTCTTGCAAAACCTCCGACATTTTTATTTTAAATAGTGCACCGTAAATGGACAATTTCCGCGACTTGCGTCAGGGAACGTATTGACTATTGCACATAATACTCCATGGACATATCTGTACATAATATATGCAGATAAATGGACAACCATATTGAAAGCACAATATCCATTGCATCTCTTGATATGTGGTTTGTCACCTTGTCATCTTGAGTACTTGTGAAATAAGCATTCTATAGTGAGAATGACTAATGAGGATGACTATTGTTATACAGAAGCCCAACAATGAGTCACACAAATCACAACATCATTTTATATCAGCTGCTAATAATATATTGGTTGCAGTATTATAAGTATTACCTATTTTGGGGTGAAGCATATGTTTATTAGCTACAATTTTATAACATTATATTTCTAAATACAATGTCATCCTACATTTTGGACCCAAATAAGCAGCTATATATCTTAAAACTTATTTTATTATGTACTTAAGTCAGCCATTTTGAATTTCCAGATAGCCTACAAAGAAATACCCATTTTACTAAATTATTATAATAGTATATGTAGAAACGAACTTTATAGAACATTTCGAATTAACATTTCTTTAGAATGGGAGTATTTATTTTGGTACAATTACATATATTTCAATAAAAAGTTCCATTTGCACCCACATAGCACAATAATAGTATTAAATTAAATGTATTGACATCCTGCTCTATTTGCAATTGATCAATGCTACACAACCCTATTGATCATCGTCAATTTCAGAATCTAGTACACTAGCATTTTTGTCTGGTTTAGCTGAACACTTGCAGGCAGTATTGCACAGTTCACATCAGCAGCAACACATGAGCACCTTGCATTTGCTCTTGACATATGTACATTAGTGCTTTCCATTCGCCGCTAGAGGGCAGGATGGTATGTCCATCACGATTGAAAGCAGTTTTTCACCACAAATTTATCTCTAAAATTATGTAGGGGCGGATATGTTGGGGTGATTCTGATGAGCAGCTTTGTAAAAGAAAATGTGAAGAGTGCATGCATCATATAGTAGTGACATGAATCTGAGGTCCTGAGGTCCCCCTTTGTCGTACTTAATGTATGGGCTCTGGTTTCATCCAGATTGCTTTCAAAGTTGCCAAATAGCTTCAAGTAGAAGAGAGGAGCAATTTTTTCACTTCACCAGACAAGGATACTACAGTTATATATCATGCAGCAGACATAAGTACTTTTTATTACGGCCCGGTCGAACACAGCACTCACCGTTTAATATTGAAATCACAGCATAAATTGCTGCATTTAAACAGGTAGCATACTTTCGGTTGATGATTAATTAGAACTGCCTTGAGTAACCAGTTCCCAGACACTATAACGAAAATGTTCTTAAAGCCATGTCAATTATTTCAAAGAGTTTCTTACCTGGAAATATTTATTGCTCGAAATATATATATAATTTAAAATAATTATGCATAACATGCACCAATTACAATGTAATCACTGTTCAGTATCCCAATAACAGTTGTTGTCTAAACTGCAGATTTAAGCATATAAGTTAGTTTATGTTGGTGAGTCATATCAAAACTTACAGAATCAACGGAATTATACAGAAAAGACAGAGACGGATACCAATATACTTCTTCAGGCCACTGTAACCTTACGTTATGATGCAGATGGATATTGTTTGGACATTTCCACCGCAGTTCTCGTTCATCAGATGAATCACTCCACCATTCCAAGATGGTTCACTCCGATGGAGGGATACCAGTTGTGTATGGATAATTTTGGATGGATACATACGTGACTACAAAATATAGTAACTACTGTGTAACTTAAAAATGCCAACAAGTAGCCACCCTTCCATGCCTCTTGAATTGGACACAATAATAAACTGATGTGATTAATATGCAGATTTGGTATGTCGTTACAAAGATATGTCTTTATTTGTTTCTTTACAGCGCATATATGTTCCAAGTTCCCGTTTGGAAAAGCCGGTGATGTGCTTTTCGCAACATGACGTATATTTACTTTCACATCATTCTGCATCCATTTTGCTGTAATTTTTTTTTAAGATAATCAGCCAAATAGATAATAGAACCTCTGAATATTGCAACATTTTAGCAACATTCCAGGTGCCATTTAGAGGGTTTTTCATTTGTTTGTAGAGGCGGGGAGTGGAAACGTATTGCAGGGGTGGCAAAACTGGAAATGAACATAAACTGATCAGATTCGCTTACTTTATGATGTGAACGATGAAGCGGACGAGAAAGTAACTTGAGTGATTGAGACGGATGAGAAAGTAACTTGATGGATTGAGACGGGTGCACATGTCAAAGGGGTGGAATAAGCAGGAGGGACGTAGACCCGGGAGAGGTTGAAAGTTTCATATGCATATATGCGTAATTGCAATATGTTAACGGATCAGATGCTGCAAGTAATGATGTATGTGTGTATGTCAAATCAGGCGACTGTCGCCTCTAACACTGTATTCGATGTATGCGCAATAATGAAGCGTTTTGCCGCTTCTGAAAAAAAGTTGTGGCCCTTGTCTTAACTAAACAGGTAGACGAGCATGCACTTCAAGAACAGCTCCTGTTATGCTGGACGTGGGTTCAGGTTCACCAGAAGGACCCAACTTTTCAGAGTGCATTAACTCAACCGTCCAGGACCTATGATTCTCACGTGCAAGTGTTTGCGTTAAAATGGGATATCTTATTGGGTAATTATCACATGTGAACGTACTGCTTAATGAGTCACTAAAGGTTTTGATAAGTATTACATTTACAAAAAAATAAGATCCACCTTTAGTTAGTAGATTGCTAGGGGGCGCCGCCATCGTTCGCCTCTGTCCGTCATGTATGAACACTATTATGTATCCTGTAATAACAACTTTATCTTTATGTAGCGGAATTTCCTTCTGTTCAATGCGCAAATACATATATTGTATTCACATTGTCTCCCACTCTTCCTGCCTACTCATCCTCTCCCTTCCTTCTTCTCTCACTTCCTCCCTCTCTTCTCCCTCCTTTTCTCCTCCCTACATATTCCTCTCTAGCACTCTTCCTTCCTCCATACCAGTTCTATTCAATTCACAATTGACGTTTATTTGTCATATGCCGACTTTTTCAGCCACATATGTGTTGAGTGAGCTCCACAAGGGTCCGTTTCATATCTGCCGCAGTCAGCATGACACCTGTCTTAGAGCAACCGTGGAGTACATGAAAGTGCCATGTACTTAGTACGACCACACAAGGAACAGATTCTATTAAAAATCGTATAACTTACTCAAACATACCGCTACTAACCTGTATTATTCAAAGCAAAATGGCTACAGAGCAAATGCAGTTGTAATTATATTTCGAAATGTTACATTTGTCCTTTGTTTACATATTTCTCTCGTGATATTCAATTTTATTTTATTGACTGGTGTCCGTGTTTCTTTAGAAGCAGTTACCTGTTTGTATTGAATGCAGCATTTAGTAAGCAGAATACGTACACAGGGTGCTGGGCACAACCGATATTAGTCACTCACCGAAGCATTGTTTGTTGACATTACTTGTACATTGAAGAAAATCTTTTCATTACAATGTGTTTTTTATAATAGAAAAACATACATGATCCATGGTAATACATCTTAATAATACAACGTTTAGTGATATAAGCTGGATAATCTAGCGCGATGTGACATGGCTGTATGTTGCATTACATCCTTGCATGAAATAAAAACGCTTTTAAGACTACGAGAAACGTTTTTATTTAGTTCAGTTCCAAAATATCCTACTCTAGAATTAGTGAGTCCACGATATATTTGTTTCCATTTCTCTTAATGGGATATGACATGGACACCAAGTAGGTAGGACGAACGACTTTTCCTGTATCTTCAGAAAGACAAAGTTGGGTGAACGACATTGCCCAACTCCGTAATTGCAATTGGAAGTTTTGAACCCGCGTCCCCTCAATCCAAAACATTACAACATAACCAACAAGTAATATTATGATTAATACATATAAATAGTGTAATTTAAGTGTACTTATATATACTTGTATATTCTACGCAATGCATACATTGAGTAAATGCCAGTATTACTCATATAATCGTATGTTTAAATAATAAAAACATTAACCGTGATTATATTTACATATATGTTTAGTGCAGTGAATACTTCCAACTAAGCAACTACAAATCTCATTAAAATGTTTAAGAAAATAAAAGGTGTTCGAGACAACAATGTGCTGGATTCATGATTTCGCATTGGTGAAGTCATGGACGTTGATTTATTATTAATTACATTGAAAGAAAGTTGCAGTGATGGTGTCCCTTCATCGGAGTCTTGGAAGTGTGGAGGGTACATCTGATCAAAAATAGTGGCCTGAAACAGTACGTTATTGTATCCTTCTCTGACGTTTCTGCACAATACAATAGATGCAGTAAGTTTTGATGGATCACCAATATTAAAATAGCTTAAGTGGTTAAAAGCTGCAATTTAAAAAAAAAACTGGTATCGGACTATTGAAAAGTGATTGCAGTGTAATTATTGCATTTAGTCATAATTATTTTAAATTATATATATTTAGTGCATTAAATAAATCTAGGCAAGAAACTCATTTAAATAATTGACTTATTTTTCAAGAAAATTGTCGTTATAGTGTCTGGGAACGTGTTACTCAAGACATTTCTGATTAATCATCGACCGATAATATGGTAAATTATTAAATGCAGCAATTTATACTGTTATTTGAATATCAAACATCGTTTGCTGCGGAATTATTGCAATTTAAGAGTAATTACGTTTAAATGCAAACTTAATGCTGTCAATAAATCCAGCAACCATCAATCAAATTCAAATAGTAATTTCATTTAAATACAAAAAACAGACTTGGGACTCAACATGGTGTATTCGTGATGCCGCATTAGATACTTTACTGAGATTTCTGTTTCATTACATAATTTTTTAATGTCATTATTTTATTCAGGAACTAATTTTCAGGGGAACGATCCACGTAAGGAATAATAATTTGCATCGATTTTTAAAATTACCCTCTACGTGTCACTGACAACGATGTATTACGTTGACGAACATAACAATTGACGGTAAATGGGGATTATTGATTTATTGTGCTATATTATACATGTAGTATGGCAGGCGAGCAACGACAACTTCGATGTAGCTACTATGGTTACAGTTGTTGCATATTATGGTGTCGCACGATCACGTTGGTCGTCATATTGCAACTATTTCGGGTAATTTATGGGACTATCATATTAACTGCCAGCATTTACTATCGCATCCTTATCGTTTTGCACATGCATATATAATTGCGGTGAGAACTATTGTATCGCTGTTATTTGTCATATTGGGTTAGCAGTAGTGTTAATTGTAGCAGCAGATAGACAAACAACTATTGATGTTTTGTTTTCAATTTCAGGTGTGTATCGCGTAAGTGGGGCACTTTCTGCTGTTATCAGGGGTATCACTACGGGCACTGCATATGTTTGGAATCATGAGGGGGGGTTGCTTATCGAGTAAACATCACATTTGAACGTACAATTTAATGCGTCATTTAAGGTTTTGATAAGTGTACATTGATTTTTAATAAAATATATTTTGATTCACTGAATATTCCTATCATATCTGGTCTAGAACTACACATGGTTAGTATATTGCTACGGGGCGTCATAGTACGCCTTTGTCCGTCAAGTGTGAATCTAATGTTCTTTCCTATAAATAATTTATTTTCACATAGCGCAATATCCTTAAAACTTCAACGCGTATATACTTATACTGTATTCACGTTGTCTCCCTCCCTACATGCCTCCTCCTCCTCCTCCTCTTCTCCCTTCCTTCCTCCTCCTCCTCCTCCTCATCTCCCTTCCTCCTTCTCTCACTCACACCCTTCCCCTCTCTTTCTCCTCATGTCCCCCTCTCTCTCCCCAATCCTCCTTTCCAGGTCTAGTCGATAAACAAGTGACGTTTATTTGTCATATACCTATATCGATACTTGCCAACGGCCGACATTTGGCAAAAACTATTTCTCAAATTGTGCAATTTTCTCTCTTCACTCTTATTTTTGTAATACTAAGTCACACGTTTTCTCTCAGCCACTGAACTGATGAGTGAGCTCCAGCAGAGAGATTCCGTCTGAGGTCCGCCGTAGACAGTATGACACCTGTTTCAGAGCGACTGTGGAGTACATGAAAGCGCCGTGTATTTCGTAGGACCCAGACAACGTCCAACTTGTAATAATGTCGTATAGCTGATACCAATATGTCGCTACTAACTTGTATTTCTCTAATCAATATGACTACGTAGTGAAAACAGTTGTAATTATATTTCGAAATTATACATTTATCCTTTGTTAACATAATTTCTCGTCCAATAAAATTTTATTTTACCCACTACGTTTCGTGCTACTTTTGAGTCATTCACTTGTTTTTACTGAATGCAGCAGTTAGTAAGCAGAACACGTACACAAGGTACTGGGCTTGCACAGCGGACATTAGAAACTTACCGAAGGTTCTCTTGACAAACCAGCATTGTTTGTTGACATTACTTGTACATTGATGCAAAGCATTTTGTTACCATGTAGAATTTACTATTGAACAACATGCGATACATCACTGACTATTGTTCGTGTTTGTTTAGAAGCACTCACCTGCTTTTACTGAATGCAGCACTTAGTAAACAGAATACGCACACAGGGTACTGGGCTTGTAAAGGTGACATTAGACAATTACCGAAGGTTCTGACAAATCATCATATTTTATTATCGTGCATTTTTTTATAAAGGAGCAACGTACCAATAAAATACGTGTCCAAAGGTGACCCATGGCTATGGTGCAATGGTGCAATGAAAACGGACATCAAAATACATAACAGTGTAATCAACTTCAACTCCAGTAGTTCCTCGGATCAAGTAACAATATTTACGGTTTGTGTCAATTCCAACAAGTCATCGGACCCATTGCATGACTGAAGGTTTGTCTCACAGTTTCTGGAATGATTTCTTTCAGGTTATCCTACTCTAGAGATTCAACGATATATTTGTTTCCATTTCCCTGCATGATACTAGATATCATGATACTAGATAAAGCACACTCACACACACACACACACACACACACACATACACACACACACACACACACACACACACACACACACACACACACACACACACACACACACACACACACACACACACACACACACACACACACACACACACACACACACACACACACACACACAACGCAGTACATATAATAATTGAATCTAGTAAAACTTTATATAATAATATAATTTTGAATAAAAAAATTAGTATAATTTTATTTACTTTGTAAGAAAGTTGCAATTATAGTGTACTTTAACTGAAGTGCAGTGATTTGCCAAGCTAATCCTCAATGTATTACATAGCCACAGGCAACAAGTGGAGGGGAAGGGGGCTACTTATTCACGGTACTATATCACACAATATTATTGGGTGATAGGAACCCTTAATCGAGGCGGCGCACGTACCCGCTGTGTTACTGTCATTGTGGACGGTGACACTGATGATACGGCGCGTCGTTTGATGTGACAATGTTGATGGATAATGGACGTGCCACGAATAAATCTATCGATACCATTTCGTTTGGTGGTATGTAAATTATGTGATATTCATAATCATTTGAAAGCACATTATATTTCACAATATTGCCGTCCAAAGCAAAACCTTATTTTATGCGGAAATTTAGTGCAAATTTACGTTGTGAATTGAGTGAACCAAATGTTATGAATTGTTGTACAAGGCCTACGTAAATTATACAAATAAAGCATTTTGAGTCAACTTACCCCACACCAAGTGTTAGTTAAGCCAGCTTACTAACGCTTTTTGAAACAGCTATATGTGATTATCTATCCATGTTAGATATATTATCTTTATATAACATGATTTACTAATATTCATAGTTTGTGTGAATAAAACAATGTTCACTTGTGAATATGATTGCGCCCTAGGCATCACAAATAATGAAAAAAGGTTCAACTAACACCGCCTTCACCAATCATATGGTATATCGTCTAGAAATATGAACATATAGCGTGATAGCGTATGTGTGGATGACCTTGCAACAAGTGGTAGTTGTTTCACTGAAACAACCCACATAATTATTCCGCACAAGATTTCAGTATCGTAGTAGCGGTGTTGTGAATGTTAAGTTGTCTTACAAAATAAATTTGAAGTATGTGAGATTGTTGTCTGATAATTTGATATTGGCTATGCAACTGCTTCAATTTGTTGCACCTAATTATATGTTAACATGGGTGGTGACAAAGTAAACTCTATATTATGGGACTGTCGACACATGCGTTATTTATATCCGTATAATTTTTCTCTGACTGGAAAGCAATTAGTTCTAGTGTTGGGACTTTCTGGTGAACCTGAACCCACATCCTGTATAACCGGGGCTGTCCTCAATTATTGAAGGGCATGCTCATCTACCTTATTAGTTATTTCTGCCTTTTCTGGAAGAAATCTTCATTATTGGGCATAAAACAAATAGACAGGTAGAGGCAAGAGACGCCAGCTTTGACACACAACCAGTGTGTCACATTACTTGTAACATCGGATCTTTTAACTTATTGCTATGTAGCAAAGATGCAGACGAACATAACAGCTTCTCCCGTCTCAATCCCTCAAGTTACTTTCTAATCCGTCTCATCGTTCACATAATTGTATACAGTAAGCGAGCCTCGTAGGTTTATGTTAATTTTCAGGTTCGCCACCCCTACAAAACATTACTACTTCCCGCCCCTATAAACACATGAAAAAAATCCTCTAAACATAGATATGCTGGAGTGTTGCAATAAACTTAGAATATACGTAATGTTGAATATACGTAATATTGAATATAAGTAATGTTGTGGAAAGCATACCACCAACTTTTTCAATTAGCTTTGCCATACAATTGCCGATATAATGCTTGGGAATGTGTATGCGCAGTAAAGAAACAAATAAAGTTCTATGTTTGTAACGATAAACCAAAAATGCATATTAATCACAGCTGTTTATTATTATTTTATCCAACACAGGTGGCAGGGAAGTGTAGCTACTTGTTGACATTGTTTAGTTACACAGTAGTTAGTGTATTTTGCAGTCACGTATGTATCCTAGAAAACAAATATCCCTTCATCGGAGAGGACAGTCTTGGTTCATCTGATGAACGAGAACTGTGGAGGAAATCTCCAAACAATATCCACCTGCATTATAACGTAATCCTTTACATATAGTTAGTGTGGCCTGAAGACGTTTGTGGTTATCCGTCTCTGATTTTCTATATAATGCCGTTGATAAATCACCAACATAAAATAATTTAAATGCTTCAATTATGCAGTTTATTAAAAAAAACTCATTTAAATAATTTATTTAGTTTTTAAGAAAATTGCCGTAGTGTTGTATGGGAACTGGTTACCCAGTCAGTTTTTATTAATCATCAACCTAAGGTATGTTAAATGCTTAAATTGTTATGTTTATACAAGTATTTGACTATTAACTATGGCTTGCTTTGTAATTATTGCAATTTAAAGGGGGGGTGAAGCACTCGAACAACCATAGCCCAAACATAATAACATACCATTTACAGTATATATCACCCTTATATGATGGGCGCAACGCCACGGTAATTTTGTAATATCCTTTTAAACTTTGCCAATATCTTCCCTGGGCGGCGCCATATTGCTCTGCGGGGGGCTCAGCGGCAGAGTGGTTTGAGTACGAGCTCCTGGCACCGCGTTCACACAGTAAAAACCTCTCGGAAAAACGGCCGAAACGCATGGAAAATCGAATAAAAAGAAAACTGGTGTGCACTGGATGGCTCCTGGATATATCAACTAGTACTACAAATGCAAGGAAAAAACTTTTGATCGACTTTCGAGGAAGAATTTGCAGCGGAAAAGGTGGTTGCAAATGCAGAAATTGCCGTGTCCGCCAGCCGCAGGCTCTGCGAGTGACTACTTTTCCGATGCAGATTACAAGACAAAAGACGTATGTGATGAGCATGGACAGACGGTGAGCATCAAGATGTCATTCTTGGTCAAAGACACCGTTCCATCTTAGATCTTTTTTTCCGCATATGACCATGCATCTACAGACTATTCTGCGACAAGGAAACGTCAGATATCAGAGGGCAGAGCGATGCGTAGGAAGCGACGAGCCGAAACCAGGTTAGTAAATTGTATTACCGTTACCATTGTGACTTATCACTACGATTACAATATAGTTCCACCCCAATAAGCACAGCTGTGCTTCAACGTCAGCATATATATGACCCACAGTAAATCGAAATGTATGAATACAATAAAGTGCGAGTAAGTGTTAATAGTTTGATATAATTACGAGTGTTTTCCAATCCGCCGATTTATTTTCGACGTGATCAGATGTACCGTCAATACGTGGCCGTACTCAAAACAATAACAATAACTCAGTAAGTGCTACAGGATATACTGCAGCCTTGTAACAAGGGCCATGGCGTATGTACTAGGCAAAATTATTCAAGAAAATAATTTGATATTATTTATTGACAGTCATAATAAGTCTCATACCCCTGTGTTCTAAATGCCTAGAGAGCAGGCGGCAAGCGTAAGGCTAAGCCTGGGGGGGTTAGATACATGGGAGAAACACGACCAAAAGACAGTATAGACTATAGTGCAACAGAAGCCTACTGTTGCTGTTTACATTTCAAATTCTTTATGGAAATATTTAAATATACAAATACTTTCATTGTGATTAAGTGCAAATGCAGTTACAAAAACTTTTTAAAAGTATTTAAATATTTAAGTAAAATGCATTTCACCCATGCAATGTCTAGCTGGAAAGGAAACTAAGGCATCGTCATCTACCCAGTTGAACACTGTCAGATTACATGTCTGCTTTTCTAATGACACTTTACAATTTCTGTCTGAATTCTTGTGACTTGACAATAAGGCAAAATTATATCAAATGAATTTGCTTTATTGATCAGATTAAACCCCACATGTAATAACCGGAAGTTCATAAAGAGATGTATTAATTACATTTTATTCTAACACGACTGATAACACTGTAATGAATATCGTGGGGGAGGGGGCAACTGTCGGCAACCCACAATAGTATTAGTACAAGCTATACATATGAAGGAAGTATATCAGGCATGGGGTCAATTCTGTTTTGTCAATTCCAAAAAATCAGTTCTAATTCCAACTGTTAAAATCCTAGGCTAAAGAAAAATTCAAATCCAATTCGTTTTAACACAGTTTTATTTGTCACGTGTGCACAATCATATTTAATTAGATATGATTAAAAAATTATTGTTCGTTAAATGCACACATACACACACATGTATATATATATATATATATATATATATATATATATATATATATATATATATATATATATATATATATATATATATATATCAGGTTTGCCATAAAAAACTTTAAAATGGCATCCAGCCATTTCATATGTACTTTTTGCTGCGACACCTCTCCTGGATTTTTGCTAACAAAACCAGACATTTTGGACAGCCCTGGACAGTTGGGTCATTAATCTGAGTTTTGAACAGTTTCCCCTGTATATTGGGTCCAGGTCATTTGCCCCCCTCCCAGACATTTGCCCCTTTGTCACTTGCCCCCCAAACATTAGCCCTTTGCCTTATTCAAAATCTGGACATTTGCCCCCTGTCCGTAGCTTCTGGATTATTTATAAGTTTTTTTAAGAAATGTTTTTTTAACTTATTTTTTTAATTTCTGAACATGAATTCAAGATATATATTACCCTAATTGCAATTAATGTTCTTTGTGCCAGATCAGCCAAGTAAATTACTTTATGTAGTTGGAGATGATCCTGTAATCAAAGGATTATCTTTATTGCAATTGTGGAAGAAGTCAGTGACATTAGGACCAGGACATGTTAGGACAATTGAGGATATTTGAAAGAAGCCATCTCAACAAGGTTTCTTTTGAATTGCATTTACCATGGAGAGTTGGAGTGACTCCATTTTTCTATAAAACTGGATGCACAAGCCAGAGTTGTCAGAAAACACTTATAACTTCATCATGGAAATTAGTACTAGCATCTGAGGAGGTCAGAAGCTATGTTTTGAGTGTCATTCCTACACCAAGAAGGGGGACCAACAAGATTACTCTTCAATGGGAGTGAAGCCAACGTCGATCCTAATCATGCAAGGGTGCTGTGGTCACTGATCTGATCTCCAGATCCAGAATGTGATCAACAAGACTGCCTGCAACCATGATGGTGACACGGCACAGATAGAAGCTGCCAAGGTCCGTGAGGACCTGAAAACTAAGGCAGCTAATACCAGGGGCACTCCAAACCACTGTTTATGGAAGCATCACCCCAAGAACCCATCTTCCACCACTGATCTGACTATCAATGATACCTGGAAGACAACTGGTGACAAGACGATCTCATACACACTCCAGGGGATAGGCCATTGCATTAGGCTAAAGTGACTTCGAATTGTCATTGAATGTTGTTATTGTAGTAATAATGATAAAACTGCAAACTGATTTTCACTTGTCAACTATCATAGAAAAAAGGGGCAGATGTCCTGAGGGGGAGCAAATATACTAGGAGGCAGATTTATATCGCTATCAGTTGTGGTATCATTGATATTTCATAAAATTTACTGGAAAGTTTGAGTCTTCAACATCCTAATCTCCAACATGTATTCTCCATGGGGACATTTTTAATTACTACAAAGGGCAAACCCTACAGCCACATGTAACAGCATTGTACAAGTGACCAGTGACATGTTTAGTATGGGAAACTTGTGGGCTGAACATTAGGCTTGGATAAACAAGGGGCTGCATTCAAGTGGGGCAGGCTTCCTCTCTCACACAAAGGGAATGAGCAGACAGGTGCCCTTAATTGGCAATCTCTGTAAATAAACCTTGTACACTGAGAAAGAAAATGAGGCCTGAATGGTCTGATTTTGGTTTTACTGTCTGTTACAGTAACTTAGTATTTCTTTTTGATGCAAATGCTTGATTATATTGTTCTTGGTCACAATGTTTCAATACCAGAGTAGACAGTGTCTATGCTGTAATGTTGACAACTTCCTGGCTGTTACCAGATTCAGGGTGACATGCTAATAGCAGACAAATATGATTTTTAAAGTAATATAAGTAAATATAAGGGTAAATATTAACAGTATCAAGTCAATAATTCCAACAAAATCAATTCCAATTCCAAAAAAAAAAATGTTGAAAAAAAAAATTCAAATTAAAAAAACATTTTTTAAGTCAATTCCAATTCCGGAACTGGAATTGAGGGTCAGTTCCAATTCCGGAATGGAATTGACCACATGCCTGAAGTATATTCATGACAATATCTTGTCTCTGTGTACTACAGCAACAGTCATGAACAGTATAATTGAATTGAAACAAGCTTGTCTGTGGGGCTTTTGTTGGGAGGGGCTTTTGTCCATGCACCATACTATCTAGCAGATGCTTTCAGTATAATACCTAATAATTATATATATATTTACATATATACATATATATATATATATATATATATAAATATATATATATATATAATTGAATTGAAACAAGCTTGTCTGTGGGGCTTTTGTTGGGAGGGGCTTTTGTCCATGCACCATACTATCTAGCAGATGCTTTCAGTATAATACCTAATAATTATATATATATATTTACATATATATATATATAAATATATATATATATAAATATATATATATATATATATATATATATATATATATATATATATATATATATATATATATATATATATATATATATATATATATATATACGTGTGGGCAGGTATGTGTGTGTGCGTGCAGCATTTATAAGGTAAAGATGTCATAAGCATAGATCTGCATTTGGTCCAATAACAATATTCATGCATTATGTTATCTAAATCGAGTGTCAGATATAAAATAAGGAACCCCATAGAAAGTATACCTATGGGTCCATATTTTGTTATGGAATTTGGACCCCTTATAGAATTTTGACCTCCCTGGCCCATTGAAAACAGTGCAATGTTGATTAGATAATATAATACACTTTGGAGCTAGGATGCTACAATTTTGGTTACATGCGTTTGGTTATGTTACCAGTGGCATTCGTCAAACTAACCAAACAGATTCATTAAAAACATTAAGAGATCAGTGAAAGACCCATTGGTTGAATTAACATGGCTCCATAGGGAAAATGCTTTTCCCTGTGGTTGATTACTTTATATATTCTATATGACACTGGCACTCTTATATTCTAAAAATAATATATACAAGAGAAAGTTTCTCACATTGTGATTAATTTTTATTATGCAAAAGATGAATTTTGTAAAATTTTCAAGTCACTGTATGTGTAATCTTTTCAGATGAAGGATTCACCATTGGTTCGTACAAGTACAGGTACTAGTTTTGAAGCGTCCAGCGCTACGGGTGATGCCGTCAATCTTTACATTACGGATGTCACCTTTAGTGCCATCACTGCTACTACTGCTGTGGCACCACATACAACTGATGCTGAAATGCAAATCGATCCGGTAACGATATTTCAAGTGCGACACTTCGCGAATGCTGCTGTAGTCATGGATGACATTATTGCACCAATGAATGTTGATCATGACTACTCCTATGTGAAGCTTCCATCAGATTCAGTGAGAATAAAGACATTGGTGCAGATGATGCACACTATGTGATAACAGCGACATAACCGAGGGTGACTCAAGCAGCTCCGACACCTATGAGAAAGAGAAGAAGTTTGTCATTCGTGAGAAAAACTTATGTCACTTTTCTGCACCTGCCACACACCAAACAGCCATAAACTGTGACACAGGTTGTACTCATGTCTGATCTATCAGCCAAGGTCTTTCGGATACTGGGGTGTCTGTCAGAGGAAAGTGTGCTGATTTCTACCCCTGGATGAGTGAAAGGTGAATTGAATATGTTAGGTGTACATGTACTATCAGTCAGAATAAGTAGTGTATTGGTGTATATTTACTGCCAGTAGTGTATTGGAACAGATGGTTGGTGTGCAAGTACTATCAGTCAGAACAAGTAGTGTATTGATACATATGATTGGTGTACATTTACTGTCAGTACAAGTAGTGTATTTGGTAGAGAATGAGACGCTTGGTTTACATTTGCTGTCGGTAGGAACAAGTAGTAGATTCAGTCAGAACAAGTAGTATATTGGATACACATGATTGGTGTACATTTACTGTCAGAAGAAGTAGTGAAATGGTGCAGATTCCAGAATGAGATCATTGGTGTACATTTACTGTTGGTAGGAACAAGTAGTGTATTGGTATGCATGATTGGTGTACATTTACTGTCAGTCAGAACAAGTAATATTGTTACACATGATTGGTGTACATTTACTGTCCAATCAAAACAAGTAGTCTATTGCCATTGGTACAGATGATGATGGTGAAACAGTTCAAATGCCTTGGCTTTATAAAGATTAATTATTTCCTAAGCTAAACTACCAGTATATTTGATATGTTGTGGCATAATAATGATGTGTGTAACTGTGATATCCATGTTCCAGGTTGTATTTCCCGGTGGTAGAAGTCACTGTTTTAGGTCAATGTTTAGTCTTGGTTTCAGTCGTTCTAGTTAGCCTTATTTCTTTGGTAATTGTTTTACTATGTGAATAAACGTTTGATATATTTTATGTTGGTCTCAATATAAATGAAATTGTGTGTAGTGACATGCAAGATGCTGCAGGTAACATTTTTGTTGACAGAAATGGGATATAGATAAGAAGGCATTCACATCATTCAGTTATTAATATTTTAGTGGGAATTTTTGTAGTTTTCCAGGTTGTTTTTCGACCTGCTGCATACTGTGGGTGCCTCACAATTTGTCTATAACAGACTATTAGTACACTCACCTGTGTCAGGTCAATCTCCATAGCTAAACTTTCCATCAATTCAATTCGGTTCAGAATAGACATCACAGATCCTTCCCACATCGCAGGATGGGATTACTTGTCTTGCCTTTCCTGAGCCTGAAATATAATTTGTCAGGGTTAGTTGATAGCACTAATTCCATAATTACCATAATAGTTGCAAAACTGTGAATATTACATACTGTCAGTAGTTAATTATTGTTATTTAAATTATTACATTGCACCAAACAACAAGGTGTTGTGGTGTGCTACAGAGAGGGGTGATTACAAGTACGAATATTAATGTAATCATGATTACAGTAATTATTGCAATCACAATTGCTAATGTAGTCATGATTACAATCACGATTACGGTAACATTTAAGAATATATATATATTCACATAATGAATTAAATAAACCTTCATGTTATTATTGTCATCAATGTTATTCAACACAAAATCAAACACAATATTAAAATACAGTCACGGTACACTTCATTAGATTAGATACAAAATAAAGAGAAAAGCCTGCTTGCATTGCCATTGTAGTTCGGATCTCGCCCTCAGGCTAGGTAAAAGAAATATGCAGAAAAAATATGATTATAAAAAATGGCAATGATTCGATAACAATTGAATTACTGACCTGCCCACGAATCAATGAGTCGGCACGCAAATCATGCAATGACAGCAGACCAACATCTAGCACTGCTCTGTTTGTGCATATCACTACAAAATCATCGCTTCGCCTTCGTACGGTGATGCAAGCACCAACGCGGTCGGGCACACAGTGCTGCATAGCCATAGCCATAGGCTAGCCCGGGCCTAGGCATGGTAGCTTCCTCGGCGCAGCATGATGACTCAACGTAAACGTGCGCAGACATCGGGACGCAATTTCCACAGGTTCACCACATCACATTACCTAGTCAGGAATCGTTGACAGTCAAAGCGCTGTTGTAATTTTTCCTGAATCCAACGTCAACAAAGGCGAAGCCGACCTGGAGTCTGGAGCGTGACTCGCACACTCGGTGACACTTTACGACTGTCAACCGTTGTTTCCGTGTGGCCTGTCGAAGTAGACTCTTCGTCTGTGGTTTCCATTTCTCCAAAGATAGACAACTATTACGGAAGTTCAGTAAACAACTAATCGCTAGTAGCAGATCTGGTAAAACTGTCACAAGCGATGCATCTATCTTGTCAACAAATAAAAAATAGTTCCGGTATTACGTTATCGCATATTCTCGTTGGTTAGCGTCTCGTGCGTTCGAGAAGTGTGGCGTTTTCCACGATTTTTTGCGTGTTTTGTTGTAATTTCTTTAACTTTTTTATTTGGAACGAACAAAAACGCTATTTTGTTCACGTGTGTAAACACTTGTATATATAACAGAGACCCATATCTTTTTTTCCGCTCCAGAATGCCTATTTACGAAATAAATCGCAAAAAATCGAAAATTTACATTGATTAGATATACGCGACTCAAACCACTCGTTTCGACAACAAGATGGCGATACGCAGTGATGCATTTTGTCGATTTTTGTCTCGAACAAAGTCAGTTTTTCAGTTTATCTTATAAATTAGCAGGTATCTGTCACCATTAATGCATAGTTTGATAATATATATTTAAATATACGGCATAACACAAAATTGCTTCAGTTCCCCTTTAAGAGTAATCATATTTAAGTGCACATGTAATGATGTCAATATATCAAACTACCATCAAACAAATTTAAATAGTAATCTCATTTAAATAAAAAAAACAGACTTGAGACGCAGTATACTACATTCAATACGCCACATTGGTGAATTTATGGAGCATTTTTAATTGCAAAGTGTTATAGAAAATGCCATTATGGTATTTAGAAAAAGATTCAGGGAAACGACCCACGTAAAGTATTATTAATTGCATCGATTTTGAAAACAACCCTCTAGGTGTCAGTGAGAACAATGTAATAATTTATCCAATATAACAAGTGACGGCGAAGGGGAATTACTTATTCACGGTGCTATATTATACATGTAATTTGGCAGGCGGACAATTACACCTTTGAGGTGGCTATTATGGCTAAAGTCGAGGCAACGTATACCGTCCATGAAGAAAGTGCGTGCTGTCTCCGAGTGACGTAAATACAAACCAGTCACGATATGTTTGCATTACAAATTACTTGTTATATGAAATATAAGAAGCGCGTTGGGAGGCGTTAAATGTATTGTCTCTGCAAAACACTTTTATCTCTACCAAATTGTAACCGAGCGGTTTTATTTTGAAAATCAAGTACCTCGCATGCAAATGTTACTCCGACGTCACAAGTAAACCTCGCCGCCATGTTCCGCCATTTTGATGCTTATTACTTGATAATGTATTTTGAAGATAAAACTTTACAACACATTTGAAAGTCTGCTTTAAAGAAAGAACATAAAACCTGAATATAATGCTTTTCTCCGCGTTCATCACATGTCCGCTCATAAGATGGACTTTTTTCAAGGGGAACACTTCGTCCATTAAGAAACTTTCCGGACACAGCAGGAGTTCGCTGGAGAGATTCTGTTGCAACTATTATCAACTTGATATGTTCTAATCAATTAACGACCATTCAAACTAATCGAACTTTTCAACACGAGAACGAAATGCTTTCAAATTGTACACAACGTTAACATGACGGATGTGTGTATTACCCATTGGAAAATATTTATTTTTTATTGACAACCTGCATGAGTTGCATTTAATTGCAAGAGTACCCAACACATATCTTGCCTCATCCCTGGGACAAGATGACCCTATGCCTTGTCAATAGCACCCTCCTCTTGTTTTCGCTTATATAAAAGAACCATTACATTCGTAAATGTAAAACGTGTACATGCAAACTGCATGATAGCAATATGTTAGGCTATCATAGGTGTTCAAATTAAATTGTAGTTAACATATAATATACAACTTGCAATCCATACATAGTTTAATATAGGTGTAGTAATATTGGATTATAATTACAGCGTAAAGGCTAGCAGAACGTAAGTTATGCAACTGTCATATTATGCTAAAATGTGCTAACTATAACTGAGCGTGTGTAAAACATGTTTATACATTATGATAAGACAAAATAACCGTCTTGCCCCATATGCATGTGGACCGTATTGCCACACATGCACTACTTGTGTCATAAAACGATATGTACAAAACACAACATACTACTGCCCATTTTGAATTGTTTGACCTATCGCGTAATTAATAATATTATTATTTCATTAATTAAGTTCATAACTCATATCGTTATATACTGAGTTGCATCATTTTACTCTTGCCAAAATATTATATAAGAGCGTATGACAGTGTATATGAAAAACACACTGATTTAGTTACATATGTCACGTGTTGTTGCGATTTCGGGTTGGGTATCCGACAGATGTAAACTTCATTTTGATCCACATTTTGGGACTTTCAGAGTTTCATATTTTGCGTACGTGCTGGGGGGCGTCTAACCTTCAGGGGCCATTTTTCCCCAGGTTTCCCTAAGCGCCACAACTGTGGCGTGCCATATGGACAATAATACTGGCGTGATTACTTCTTTTGGTCCTAGTGAAAACAATGTCCGTATCTTTATAATTAAATACAGCTACGAAAACAGAGGTAGAACACTTATTACTTATACACTAAAACATAACCTCCACAGTTAACACTGTCTTGGAACGCAGACTAAACTGAGCCTTATAGAGTCATAGTAGCTTGTCAAGCTAAAGACTCCGACTATATGTTAGTAGTATGTTATAGCTTTTGACACCCCCAAATAAAAAATAGCATATTATCCACCCATGGTCTACTTCTACATCCGGTTGCGCACGCAGTCTCACGAGCGTCACCTAGCGGACACTACGATCGCTCTCCGATTAGTTACTCTCCGCTAGGTGACGCTCGTGAGACTGCGTGCGCAACCGGATGTAGAAGTAGACCATGGGTGGATAATATGCTATTTTTTATTTGGGGGTGTCAAAAGCTATACTCTACTACTTATGTTGATGTTAAAATATATAAATAATGGTAAAGTAATGTAAGATCTCAACCGAGATAACATAACTAGCCCTCACAGAATAAGTAATAATGAAGCTATTGATGCATATATCTATAGTAAAATCTCCCTATCAGAGTATGTGAGTCTAGATTAAGGATAATTAGGGTCGGTGCTCAGGCTTGAAACACTTTCCCGTTTGTTGGTTTGGAGTGTATATACATCCATGCTGCTTTAGGATTTTACTTAGCCTATGTTACTAGCTTTATCTCAAATTCCTTATGTATCCTCCTTGTTGTTTTACGGACTTGATTTCTAGCCCTACAATATTAAATTTAGTATTTCCCTTTTTGTTTCAATATAAACCGTCCATAAAGTGTGTTTCTTCTTAATTTCTTGATTGATTCCTTGTTCATGGGTGCTTTCCCTTTATGTCTGTTAATAGTGCGCACTAGTCGATAAGGGATGCTTTCATCGTCTAACTTTTTAATATATTTTTAAATGTAACTATTGGTCGGTCATAGTGCTAGTGCCAAATATATCGCCCCAGTCTGTGTGGTATTTTAGTCGTCATACCTTTATAATCCCCTCGGTCGTAATAATATATAAGTCATTTACGAGTTTCTATTTTTGCACAACAACATTTGTTGTAAGCTTGTCTCGTCATTTAGTAAACCGCTAAAACTGGCGACGAGGATGGTTACCAAGCCCCCAATTATAAAATGAACAAATAATATATGCACGGCTTACGAGATAGTGTCAATGCTCTCGGTTTTTCAGTTCACACGACAAGAAAGTTTGCTATCGCGATCCGCAGTAGGAACCTCGATAAGATAACATGCGCTTCTTCCACCTCGAGTATGTGTGTGCTTACAGAGTAAGTGTGAAAAGGTGTGCCAGAAACAGAATCATATCCATCATTAGTACAATAATATGACACACTGAACAGTTTCGTTCAATGCAGCTTCAACAACAACACTTCAAAAACTCACCCTCCCTCTTCAGGTTTTGTAGCCAATCTAAGCCAGTGACGTCTTTGCTGGTCTTGACTATTGTTTGTGCGCATGGGTTGGAATTGTCATGTCTCCTCTTTCTCTTCCACAGTAAAGGTTTGGCAGCTTTAGCGCCCTTAACCTGTCACTATACTCGAGGTTCTTCAGTTCTTGGACTACTAATGAGTTGTCCGGCGTAACAGTATATCTCCCCCCTGGATAGCTCCTTCCAGGGGGAAGATGCCCTATGATATCTCTCCCTCCCTGGATATCTTACTCCCCTCCCAATAACCAAGTTGTCATGACTCCAAACTATGTTCCACTACAGCTAAAATCAAGAACATGGTGCAATTGAATCAATATTTATTATACATTTCATCATGTAATCATTTATAATTATCACAAAAGAGTTCACGTGCGATAAATTACAAAATCATTTTGATCACTAGTAATTATCAGAGAGAAAAATTACTTTTAAATAAGTTACAAACTTGAATACATTAATGCATTACGTGTCTACTCTGATAAAAAAAAATTCCGTCCCGCTTCGCTGCACCATTATTGGCAGTCACTGCAAGTGTCACCGATGATACACTGTGGCAAGAGATCTTTCACCTGACACACTTCTGCATGTTAGCAGCTAGGAATCCCCGACAGGTGCAGACGACTTTCATTGTGCACTCCTTCTGTGGCAGGAGACGGCAATTTTCAGAAAGTGGAAACGGTGTGATGTCTCTGCAAACAAGTGGTCAGGTGCCTAATCAACATTTTCACATCAAAGTTGAAGGCACTGCGCTGGCCGAACATTTCTATTGCCACATCAGCCCATAGTCAGTCGTGTTGCTCTCGCTGGAGGGTTCATTTGCCCAACGAATACTGTGATAGAAAGGTCCATCTACTTTATAACATAAACGTCTACACATGGTTACATATGCCCCAAAAAAGTACGTTATGTTTTTCGTATCTGACATTTCTGTATAATGCGGTTGATAAAATAAGTTTTGATGAATCACCAACGATAAATTAACTTAAATGCCTAAATGCCGCACTTTAGAAATAATAATAATAATATATTTTATTTTGTATATCGCCTGACCCAACATTTTTCGTGGCGCTTCACAACATTTTAAAGGAAAACCTTCACCTGAAATATACGCTAATTTGCGATACTGTCTTGCAACACCATAAGATGCAATAACTGTAACCATAATAGCCACATCAAAGTTGTCGTTGCCCGCCTGCCAAACTACATGTACAATAGCACCGTAAATAAATAATCCCCGTTCGCCGTCTCCTGTTATGTTCGACAACGTAATACATTGTTGTCATTGACATTTAGGGGGTAATTTTAAAGATCGATGCAAATAATTATTCCTTACGTGGGTCGTTTCCCTGATGTAATGAAAAATAAATCTCCGTAACTTCTCTAATGCCGCATCATCTATTTATATGAGGTTACTATTTCAATTTGATTGATTGTAGCTGAATATATTGACAGCATTTAATTTGCATTTAAACATAATTACTCTTAAATTGCAATAATTCCCCAGCAATCTATGTTTGATATTCAAATAACAGTATAAATTGCTGCCTTTAAGCATTTACCATACTTTCGGTCGATGATTAATCTGAACTGTCTGGAGTAACACATTCCCAGACATTATAACGACACTTTCCTTGCAAACCAAGCCAATTATTTAAATGTGTTTCTTGCCTAGATGTATTTAATGCCCTAAATATATATAATTAAAAATAATTATGCCTAAATGCAATAATTACACTGCAATCACTTTTCAGTAGTCCAGTACCAGTTTTTTTTTTACTGCGGCATTTAGGTACTTAAGTTATTTTAATGTTGGTGATCCGTCAAAATTTACTGCGTCAAACGCATTATACAGAAAAGTCGCAGACGGATAACATCACATACTTTTTTTGACGCCCCCTAGCAATCTACTAACTAAAGGTGGTTCGTATTAAAAAAATATGTAATACTTATCAAAACCTTTAGTGACTCATTAAGCAGTACGTTCACATGTGATGATTACTCCATAATACATCCCATTTGAAATCAAACTCTTGCACGTGAGGCTCATAGACTGTGGGCGGTTGTGTTCATGTACTCTGAAGTGTTGGGACCTTCTGGTGAACCTGAACCCACGTCCAGTATAACCGGAACTGTTCTTAATTGTTGAAAAACTCTTAATTAGTGCGCATACATCGAATAGACAGGTAGAGGCAACAGTCGCCTGCTTTGACACATAGATACATCATTACAGCATCAGATCCGTTAGCGTATTATTATGACACAGATATGCATGTGAACCTTTCAACCTCTCCCGAATCTACGTCAGTCCTGCTTATTTCACCACTGTGACATATGCACCTGTTGCGAAAAACACATCATCGGTTTTTATCAAACGGGAACTGGAAACATGTATGCACAGTAAAGAAACAAATAAAGTAATATGTTTGTAACGACATACCGCAAACTGCATATTAATCACAGCTGTTTATTATTTTGTCCAAAACAGGTGGCATGGAAGGGTGGCTACTGGCTAACATTGTTAAGTTACACAGTAGTTACTGTATTTTGCAGTCACGTATGTATCCATCCTAAGGTATCCCTACATAACAGGTGTCCCTTCATCGAAGGGGGCAGTATTGGAAGGGTGGAGTGGTTCGTCTGATGAACGAGAACTGTGGAGGAAATGTCCAAACAATATCCATCTGCATTATAACGTAATTGTGTACACGTGGTTAAAGTGGCCTGAAGAAATATGTTGTTATCCGTCTCTGACTTTTCTGTATAATGCGTTTAATACAGTAAGTTTTGATGAACTGGTACTGGGATACTGAACAGTGATTGCAGTGTAATTGATGCTTTTTATGCATAATTATTTTAAATTATATATGTTTCGTGCAATATATACATCCAGGTAAGAAACTCATTTAAATAATTGACTTGGTTTTTAAGAAAATTGTCGTTATAATATCTGGGAACTGGTTACTCCAGGCAGTTCTGTTTAATCATCAACCGAAAGTATGCTAACTACTAAATGCAGCAATTTATACTGTGATTTGAATATTAAACAGTGCGTGTTGTCTCCGACCGGGCCATAGTGAAAGGTAGTTATGTCTGCTGCACAAGATATAACTATAGTGACCACGTATGGAGACACTGATGTGTCCTTGTCTGATGAAGTCAACAATTTGCTCGTCGCTTCAACCTGAAGCTATAAGGCAACTTTGACACCAATCTGGATAAAGTCAGAGCCCATGCATTCAGTACGACAAAGAGGTGCTTTCCTCCAACGGAAGATTCATTTAACTACCATATGCTGCGTGCACTCTTCCGAATTCTCATTTACAAAGCTGCTCAGCAGAATCACCCCAGCATACCCGCCTCTACATCATTTTAAAGAGAGATTTGTGGTGAAAAACTGGTGCTATGTGGGTGCAAGTGAAACTTTGTGTTGAAGCATATGTAATTGTACCAAAATACTCCTAGTAAAATGGTAATTCGAAATATTCTATAAAGTTCGTTTCTACATATACTATTAAAACTGCTTGTAATAATTTAGTAAAAATGGGAATTTCTTTGTCGGCTATCTGTAAATTCAAAATGGCTGACTTAATTCGAGTTATCCATATTATACACTTTTGTACACAATAAAATAACTTTTAAGATATATAGCTGCTTATTTGGGTCCAACATGTAGGATGACATTGTGTTTTAGAGATAGAATGTTTTCACATGCAAATGACCATATTTACTTATCCAGCTGTTTTGGGTTGTCTGGTAATTAACATCACTTATGCAAGTTAGCAGCCAGGAATCCACGACAGGTGCAGACGACTTTCATTGTGCATTCCGACAATGGGAACGGTGTGGTGTCTCTGCAAACAAGTGGCCAGGTGCTTTATTAACATTTTCACATCAAAGTTGAAGGCACGGCGCTGGTCGAACACTTCTATTGCCGCAGCAATGGCCATCACCCCATAGTCAGTTGCGTTGCCCTCACTTGAGGGCTCATTTGATCAACGAGAACTGTGGTAGCAAGATCCATCTACATTATAACGTAAACGTCTACACATGGTTACAGTTGCCCAAAAAAGTACGTTATGTTTTTCGTCTCTGACATTTCTGTATAATGCGTTTGATAAAGTAAGTTTTGATGAATCACCAACAATAAATTAACTTAAATGCCTAAATGCCGCACTTTAGAAATAATTATAATAATATATTGTATTTGGTATAGCGCCTGACCCAACTTTTTTCGTGGCGCTTCACAACATTTGAAAGTACATAAAATAGTGTAGAATTGCAAAATCAACAAATAAATGTATTTAAAAAAACTACTAGTTATAAGAATTACTTAAAATAAACACAACAATAAAATAGTGTAGAATTGCTAAATAAGGAAATAACTAAATAATTAGATTAACTGCTAGTAATAAGAATTATTAAAATATTTATATAGCACAAATATTATATAGAAATAATACTAATAAATTAATAAATGTATATGTCGGATTAATAATAATAAATAATTTTATACTTTAGTAAAATATTTGTATAATAATTTTAAAATGTATTGTTAAAATAACGATTAACGTTAACGATCATAAATAAGATTACTGGAATAGTCATAATTAAATTGCTATGAGAAGATGAAACCCTTCACCTGAAATCAGGGTTGAAAAAAATCATAATTTTTTTTTTAATAAAAAAAATCGGATTTTTTTTATTTATTTGATTTTTTTGAAATCTGGTATACACAATGTCATAAAATATTTTACTATCAGGCTATCTGGTGTCAATACAGCTACACAAGTGTGCGCACTTTGTGCTTTTGTATTAAAAAACACACAAAACTTTGATCTCGATGCTTGTAAACAATTGTTTGTGTTAAATTCATATAAATCAGCGAATAAAAAAACCGGAAGTCAAAAAAATAATAAATCAATGATTTTTCTGGAGCGATTTAAATCATGATTTAAATCAATGATTTAAATCAGATGATTTAAATCAAACAACCCTGCCTGAAATATACGCTAATTTGCGATACGAAAGATATGTCTTTAGTCGACATTTGAAGCTGGCGAGAGTGTCACAGGTTTTAATAAAGTTAGGTAAACTGTTCCACAGAGACGCCGCAGCCACTGCGAACGAGCCGTCCCCAGCCTTGATACAAGTGCGCTTCACTTCCAAACTGTTACGGCTGGCTGAGCGCAGTGCTCTTGCCGGTTGATATGGGCGCTCGGGTTCACCCAGATACACTGGCGCTTCGTCGTGCTTGTATTTGGATACTGAACAGTGATTGCGGTGTAATTATTGCATTTAAGCATAATTATTTTAAATTACATACATTTAGTGCATTAAATTCCTCTAGGTAAGAAACTCATTTAAATAATTGACTTGGTTTGTAAGAAAATTGTCTGGTAACTGGTTACTCCAGGCAGTTCTGATTAATCTTCAACCGAAAGTATGCTAAATGCTTAAATGCAGCAATTTATACTGTTATTTGAATATTTAACATTGCTTGCTGTGTAATTATTTAATTTAAGAGTAATTACGTTTAAATGCAAACTTAATGTTGTCAATATATCAATAAAATAGTAATATCATTAAAATAGGACAAAAACAGACTTGGGAGTGCTCTGCATCACCATCGTGGGCCTGGTGAATCGCAGTGCGGTCATATATGAGTGTATCAACAAGCTCCTTGATATCTTCACTCACTCTCCGGTACAGACTATCGTACACTTGTAACTCACCAGGTGCCCAGTTCACTGCATAAATAATCACCCAGTGGTTGTCGTAGCTGTTGAAGATTTGAACAAACTCATCGGTGTGTACTGGAATCTGCCGACATTCCCCAATGCCGCAGTATATCAATCCACCAAAGAAGCTCCATATTGATACTGATGATATGGTGCGTGTAGACCCCTTCCTTAAATAGGTGAAATGACATTTTGAGAGGTTTGTGATCAAACGAGTTTTACATGAGAAGTGGGTGAAAGGATTTAATTATTGTTCATTGTGTGTGGTTACCAAACAAAATAAATCGAAGGTAAATAAACTATATTGCGAGGACACATTGGCAAAGTGTCTAAGCCAATATACAAAGGCAGATCCTTGAAACTTGTATACACCTCAGTGCCTTGAGAAAAGAGAAAATATATCTTTCCCCTGGGGGAAAGATATCTTCACCCGGGGTAAGATACACTGGGGGGACATGTCCAGGGGAAGATACCCTGCCACACCGGCATCGCTAGTCTGGACGGCTGTTGTGGAGGTGAATCAGGGTAGGGACATCTTCTTACTAGATAAGCAGAAACCGAACCAGTCGTAAACAATGTTGCCGAAACAGTCAATGCATGTGAGAAGGAAAATAACGTGTCCGAACTTACTTGTCACATTCGATTCACGTCACATTCTCGCTCTCCGGTGACGCCAACGGTGTGAAAATAGCGGCGATAATTTGCCTGTATGGAATTTAAACAGAACCAAATGCGCATACTGCGTTTCCCCTCACTCACTCGTCGCTCGCTTCTTCCGTAGCTACGTCATCTTAGTTTCACTACCGTCAATATGTCGACACAAATTAAAATACAAAATTATAATCTACTTATAACGAATTTCGCAGTTACTGGGAACAATGCCAATAATGCACTCACCAGTATATACATTTCAGGCATGTCCACTTTGTTGGCTGAATACACTTATTGATATCGGTTAAATTGCTTGTTTTTAGGGATTACATTCGTCTGTATCAGCGCTGCACACTCGTGTAACTGTCGTGTGACCCCTGAATTCGTCGGATACCAGCACAGTGTCTATTCTGCAGAACGCACCAACTTTTCAAAATCGGTCACCGAATTGAAAGGTATCTGTAGTGATATGTGCTGCCATCTTGTGCGGTTTTTTCGAACATCCACCATTTCCAATACGAAGGCACGATGTACGTTATTTATATTGAAACATGTATAACCATGGCATGAACATCGATACATCTTATTAAATGGTGATAGCGGTAAAAAAAATTAGCTACCAATAATTCGTACAACATTATACTAGTTCTTGAACGCGCGTTGAAACCTTAAAATACCGTTACCGTACCTGAACGAACATAGCCACAAACAAAATGCCTACTATGAAGTGAGGCCACGAACCCGTGGCTGACGCATTCAAAGCATTTAAGGCAATAACGTAATTCTATCTCGAAGATCAGAACGTCAATGACCGTCACAAACAAGCAACAAAATCAAAATAGCACTTCGAGAAAAAGGAGTGAGAAGAATCCTGGCATCAAGTTTGTCCGACGATGACAAGAAAGATCCAAATGCAGTATGGACCCTCATTGAGGAACAGGTTGATGCAACAGTCAAGAACAAGTTTCGCGGACATCGTCTAAAATTTGCACTTACGCGCCAGAAACCCCACGAAAATATTAGCGACTTTGTATCAAGACTCCGTGAAAAGGCTACAAAGTGTAAATTGTAAAACACTTAACTGAATGAGAGATTGACCGAAATGATCATAGTATCTACTCCTGTAGAAGACTTCCGCAAATAACTGTTATCAAAACCTTGTACTTGATCAAGGACGTCTTAGAAAGAGGCCAGTAGCATGAGGTTGTACAGGCTTCGCAGTCAACTCTGAGATATATGTCAGCTCCTGTAGTAACTACTGTCAATTTTGTGACACGATCGAGTTGTTCCAACTGTGGTCTACACCATCCTACCAAATCATGTCCAACGTACATAGTCAATGCTGTCCACCGAGAAGAAGCTTTCGCGACAGTGGTGATACATCACGATGAACCCAAAGTTAAGGGTATTCTGCGTATAAAGATAGAAACTGGATAAGCAGGAAATACCAGACCACTACGAACATTTAAACATGTTTTTGGCAGTATTCCACCACAGAAAATCCCACAGCGTGAACCAAGTACCAAACTGTCTTCCTACATTGGTGACAATATCAAATGTTTTGGATCCATCAAGTTAAGCATTCAACGAAACGACCAGAACGAGTACCATTGTCAGATGTTTTATGTTGTCGAAGTAACAGGACGTGCAATACTGGGGTTGCCAGCATGCGACTTGCTGAAGTTCGTATCCCTTGATGTCGATGCAGTTCACAAAGTCGAGGTTGGTGACATTCCCAACACACTATCCTTCTGGAAGATACCGAGAACATCAATGTGTACATTATGATTTTTTCGTCAACCAAGCAAGGTCAGATCAGACACGAAACTGCCTGTTTCGAAACTGTCTACTCTTAGCGGTCTGAGCCAAGTCTTCTTCACTGGTTGGCCAAATACAATCAAAGAAGTACCAAACAATTTGAGTGAATTCTGGAACTATTGCCATGAACTGGCAGTTGAAAATGGAGTCATCCTCAAAGGAAAGGAAGTTTTTAATACCTGAGCCGCTTCGAAGTGATATCTTCGCACAACGACACGCACAACTACATATAAGACACGAAGGCATAGGTAAACCAGACGACTTTCACGTGAAAGCTTTTTCTGGCCTCGCATCAAAAAGGATATTGAGAATATTTGCAACAGTTGCCAGCTATGCTAGGAACTTCAACCTCGACACATGAAAGAACCAATGATCACGCATGAGATATATGGAACACCATAGATCAAAGCAGGAACAGTTGTATTTAAAATTGGTGATCGCAATTACTTTATCATCTTCGACTATTTCAGTCAATATCCGGTCGTTAAATAACTACCAACTATTACTGCTGATAGAGTTATCTCAGCAACAAAGGAAACTGTCAGAATAATGGACGTGCCATGCGAAGTAGTTTCTGACAATATGATGATGATTAACTGTGGAATATCAAGTACACAACGTCAAGTTCACGATATCCCCAATCAAATGGTTTAATCGAAAAACAGATTAGTTATATCAAACCATTCATCAAGAAATGCATCGGATTAGGAGGAGATGTCAACAGAGCATTACTCAACGTCTGAGCGACACCACTGGACTCTGTGTTACCCAGACCAGCCGAACTTATGTTTCGATGACCAATGACCTCACACCTCTTCCATGTCGTGTTCAGATGGCACCCGACGAGTACCGTGCTCACATCAATAAGTCAGTTGCTCGAGAGAAAATGTACGCCGATCAATATACTAGAGGAATTGCTCCATTGTTAAACGGACAGCAATTGCGTGTACTGACATCGAAAACAAATAGTGGTTTCCGGCTATGGTGATTTCACAAATCAGTGACCGGTCTACTGAAACACGAAAACAAATAGTGGTTTTCCGCCAAGGTGTTCTCACAAATCGGTGACCGGTCGTACTGTGTACAGACAGAAAGTGGTCTACCGATTCGTTTTTTTACTGGAGCCAGCTACGTTAAATAATTCAAACTACTGGACAAATCACACTGAGCCAATCGTCGCATTCAGTGCATATATAGACCAAGCCAATGGACGAGAAGATATTGCGACCAGACGCAGTACCAGCCGATAATGTTCGACTAAAGGATGTGAAGCAGGTAGAAAGGGGTCGGTGATGACTATATGATATGGGTGTGTCGTTTTTCAGCCACGTCCATATGAACTGTAAAGCATGGATGTAATAATGGGGACTATGTGTGAACACATGTACACATGTACTTTGATGAACAGTTGGTTAAGCATTCGAGCCACTGGCATTCAGTGTAGTTTTGAACCAGTTACATTGATTATAACAATTTGTGAAGATATGGGCATGTGAACACATACTTGTTAAATAGTTAGTTAAGACTTTAAGCGTTGTAATCAGATAGTTTTACGATAACATAAGAAAAATTTAAGGAAGTGGGAAGGGGGTAAAATGATATGTGCTGCCATCTGGGGCGGTTGATCCACTATTTGCAACTCGAAAGCACGATGTACGTTAGCTATATTAAAACATGTATAACCATCGTATGAGCATTGATGAATCTTATTAAAGTATCAGCTTGTTTTTTTTTATTCTTAAAAGCGAGGTACGCCGATTTCACGAATTTCCCACACGAATTCAGGCCCACCTCGATTTCGACGTAATTAACATTCAATATGTACTGTAACCATGAAAAATGCATGCTGATCTACGGAACATGTAAATTTTTAAATATGTTATGCATAAAAACACATTTAATCGCCTTTTCGAAGCTCGAATTCGCATATTTAACCTGCTTTAAGCGCCATATTGCTCCCTGTATTCGCAAGATGACGACACTTAAAGCGAGGTAAATATGCGTATTCAATAATCGAAAAAGGTGATTAAATGTGTGTTTATGCACAACATGATTAATAATTTACATGTTCCGTAGGCCATGCATGCAATCTCTCGGTAAGGCGAATAGATCAATCTGTGGAGGCAGGTTGGGTTTTTGAATGAAAACAAACTGTTTGCCATATTGATTTTGAAGGACGTGCGTAGTAGCGTATGGCTATATACGCGCCTGTTTGTTGCAGCACCGGTGTTACATCAAACGTTTTCCAATCAATATCCCCATTTGTCAGACACAAATAACTCATCAAGAATCAGTAGTTATGCATTTTGATTTGATTTTAATATTTTGTATATACGGTAAAATAGGAAATAATAATATATTGTTGTTATACATGCATTTCCCATTGGGAATTTCATTATATATTTTGTTCAATGCATACTGTTTGTCGAAATGTGGAATAACCACAAATTCATTTAAGTTCATATTAGTGAAAACATTGTACCCCTAAATTTGAAGCCATTATACTTTTCGAAGGATTCGAACCAGGCTCTCATGTTACTTATGGGTGGTACTACTTTCCTAATGTTTCTACTTTTGTCGAGCAAAAAAGGTTTAACGTTTATCACAGTAACAACCAAGTGTCCCATTTGTTCACAATGAACACGGACTCTTAAAACCAACAATATGCAGTCAATGCACATTATAAAGACGTAGTAATATTAATAAGACTGACCGAGTTGCTTACTTATTTGTCGCGTCTGAAGCCACATGAGTGGGGAAATACGTTGTCCAGTTTCAGAACATTGAAACCTACTAAGCATAGGATTCCGACACATACGTACATTGTAGAAAATGGACCGATGTATTAATCACGACAATGTTTTAATCGACAAACAAGTATCGACAGATATAGGCGACAGTCGCTTGCTTTGGCACACATATACTTATTTAATAGCGACGCCAGATCCGTGATACTCTACATTGAAAATGTATGGCGTCTGTGTTGATTTCATACATTACATGTAGTGTATGAGTAACGACGCCGCCATTACAAGTGAACATAGACGAGATATTAAGGCTTATGGCGGCGGAGAACAAAGTGACTGGCTCGTGTCAAAACTCAGGTGCATCGATGTAGTGAGGAACATAAACACAACATGGAACCGCGGATCATAAATCAATTGGAATTCCCTTTACTTAATGTGAAACAAAATAAAGTAAACACACAATGACGTGTAGTAATACATCACACAATTGAAAACTCTCAATTGGCAGTGCGAACCATGTATCAGGGCGTAGTTCGTACCACGCTTTGATACGTCAACGAAATATCACAGTTCCGGGAATCCACGGAAGAATGCACTGATATACCAACACGTTGAGGATGTACCGGCGTGTGTGTTCCACTGCGGTACCTCAATACATGTTCCCAACCTCACTGTCGGAGCGGATCCCCTTGTCCGCAAAGCGAGGCAGCAACGAACGTGGTGACAATCGACAGAGCGTCACTCGGAGCAGTCGCAAGAGATGACAGCGGACATGACGGCGTGATACGTATGAATTCAGGTGTGATGACAGCGGACGTGACGGCATTACACGTATGCAGTCAGGCGTGATGATAGCGGTCAAGAAGATGTCGCTCGTGGCATTGCTGAGTTTTTTTATTCAAGGAGTAGCGGTGGTGGTGATGTTGGTGGGTGTGGTGGTGGTAATGGTGGAGGTTATTGTGATGGTGGTGGTGGCTGGCAGTAAGTCCGAATCTACTATCACGTCCATGATACACTACTGCATCGTTGCGACGTGTGCGACTCTTTAATAAACGTCCCACCGGTATGTTATTGATGATTGGCGGTGACGGCTGCAGCTCGTTCGTTCGGCGGATCGACGTGACTGCTCCGTAGATGCATGTACTGCCACCGATCGGGGTTGCCGACCAGATCGTTCGGGACGTCGAGTCGCTTGAGGTGTCGCGCGAATGGTTACCACCCCGTCGTTCACCACGGTCACTCGTGTCGGTGGTTGCGCGCGTATATCGTTCATGTCGTTGTAGCGACTCAAGAGCTGATTGTTCAGCGTTACCTTCTCCCGGTCTTACAAATCCATTCGAGTGAAGATCGCGTTCATTTCGTCGTCGAGACTTCGAATTATGTTTTCGACCGTGTATGTGGTCGGTTGTGGTCGGAGGGCCTCCAACAGCCGTGGATCCACCAAGACCATTTTCATGGTGTGCTCCATCTTCTGTAGCAATTTGTGGAGTCCCGGAAGAAGGACCGAAGTCGCTAATGATCGCTCTCTGACACGCCCCCTAAGTTCCTTTCTTCGCCAATGTTCTGAGTTGCTTTATGTACCACCGTAGCTTTGCCTTCTGCCTCGGCGTCAATCGAACGTTCCCTTTTATAATGCTATACACGCACTCGGCGATATTACAGATTAGATCGCTATCGGCGTTGGCGATGATGACTTTCTTCAATGTCGCGTTCTTCTTTCTCGCGAGCATCTGCAGACACAACACGTCTCTTTTCACGCACTCCAACATATCTTAGGTGCCGACTCCAGTTCATCGACTGTTCTTTCATGTCCTCGTCAGGTAGATGTACTGAACCGTCCGGAAAGATGGTCGAGCGCAGTCGCAGAGTTTCCCGTGGATCCTGTTTCAGATCGATCAACTCATTAATCAGACCTTATTAAATATATATTTGACCTTTGTTTTACCTTTAACTTAATTTATTTGACCTTTGTCCTAATTATTTTGATATTTGACCTGATTGGTTTTATCACTGACATTCCTTTTGATGTTCCGACGAAGCTATACCAATACTCTTAAGACGATGCCAAGCTGATGAGCTGATAATTTGTCAATATACTATTGAGATGATGTTATGAATGATACTGATATTAACTCAATATATGTACTGCACATAATATAAATGTATAGCTAAATACTCTTAAATTACAATATTTATCTTCATTAATTAAATTGTGCGGTGTCTATGTGGCAGTGAATTGGACATTCCGTCGAGGGGACGGAATTTCGAAACCTGTCATTGCCGTTTCGAGACTTGGGCAATTTCGTTCACCCAACACTGTCTTTCTACATACAGTCACGTGTCCTTTCTAACTGGTTTCTACATCATATATTCCATGCACAAAAAACTAAACAAGTAAATCGCGCACTCACTATCTCTAGAGTAGGAACTTTTGGAACTCAAAAAAAATTAATTCATCAATTGTTTTAACACAACAACTGATTACAATATTATTATTGTGAATTTTAGTTTCAAAATTGTTCTTAGTTTTTTTGCAAGGATATAATGCAACTCACATACATGTTGCACCGCGCTAGGCTATCCAGCTTATGTTACTAAATATTGTATTATTAAGGCTTATTGCCATGGATCATGCATGCTGTTCAATAGGAAATTACACATGGTAATAAAACGCTTTTTCATCAATGTACAAGTAATGTCAACAGAAAATGCTGGTTTGTCAGGAGAATCTTAGGTGAGTGTATAATGTCGTTTGTGCAAATCCAGCACGCTGTGTACGTATTCTGCTTATTAAGTGCTGCATTCAGTACAACAAGATGAATTCTTCTAAAGAAACACGAACAATAGTCAGTGAAAGAAACTTTAAAGATACGAGAAACATATGTTAACAAAGGACAAATGTATAATTTTTAAATATAATCACACCTGTTTTTGCTGTAAAATCATATTGGCTAGTATATAATACAAATTAGTAACAGTATATTTGATTCAGTTATACGATATTAGTAGAAGCTGCACGTTAGGTTGGATGTACGAAGATGAAGGAACTAGAGGTGGAGTTGGAAGAGCTGAGGCTGCTCGTTGTGGCAATGGTGGGAAGGGAACAGGGTGGTTGTGCCAGTAGTTCCGGTGGGGGAACAGTAGATGATAAAGTGGGGAAAGACACAAGAGATGCTAGCGAGAGCTCACCGCAGCCTGGGAGGAAGCTGAGAGGAGGGAAGGTGACAGGTCGTAGGGAGTCAGGACGTAAGGAGACGGGAAGAAAAGGAACGGGAGGGAAGACAACCGGAGCGAAGGAGAGGGGAGTAGGGGAGACAGGAGGGAAGGAGAAGGAAGTGGGGGAGACAGGAGGGAAGGAGAAGGGAGTGGGGGAGACAGGAGGGAAGGAGAAGGGAGTGGGGGAGACGGGAGGGAAAACAACCGGAGTGAAGGAGAGGGAAGTGGGGGAGATGGGAGGGAAAACAACCGGAGTGAAGGAGAGGGAAGTGGGAGAGACAAGGGCAAAGGAGTGGGAAGTGGGGGAGACAGGAGCGAAGGAGACAGGAGGGAAGAGGTCAGGACAGAATGTGATGGAGGGGATCGAACGGAAGAGTTATTCTGCAGCAGTGATAGAGGGGGTGAGGAAGAGAGCGAGGGTGTTTGTGGGGGATTCGATAGTTAGGAAGACCGACAGAGTCTTAAACAAGGGAGATGATGTGGTGGTCTGCTTGCCTGGAGCCAAAATAGAGGCGATAACTCAGAGGGTAAAAAACATCGTAGGCTCGGGAAAGGGTGGATCTGTTTTAGTACACGTAGGGACAAATAACGTAGAGAGGGAGGGTACAACTGCCATAGTTAGGAAATATAGGCAGTTGGTCAGAACACTAAAACAGACGCGGGTTGAGCAGGTAATACTGTCAGGGATTTTACCTGTAATGGGCAGGAGGGGTCACAAATATCGAAATTGTCGGGGGATGGCAATTAACATGTTAGTCCAGAAGTTATGTAGGGAAGAGGAAGTTGGATTTGTGGATTTATGGGGAAGTTTTGTTGGGAGGGCTGATATGTACATGAAGGATGGGCTTCATTTAAGTGGAAAGGGGGCGGCAGTATTCGCGGACTAACTTTCAGCAGCAGTAGATAGTGACTTGGGTACAATGACAAATATTTTTGGAAGTAAACATTCTTTAAACTAGAAGTGCAGGGGGGTTACCTAGAGGTGTCTCAAGCAGAACAAGAGGCCACTAGCACAGATAAACCAATATCAAATCATCCGAAAAACATCACTGAAAAAGGTTATAGATGCGTATGTTTAAATGCAAGGAGCATAGTAAATAAGAAAAACGAATTAAACATTATGGTAGAAGATATTGACCCTCACATAATTGGTATAACTGAATCATGGGCCAACATAGATATAACAGATGCTGAATTAGGACTGACAGGATATGTAATGTTTAGGAAAGATCGAATAGGAAGAAGGGGCGGGGGAGTTATTTTATATGTTAAAGAATCTATTCAGGCTAATTAAATAAAACTAGAAAGGGAAGCAGATTGCGATGAAGCTGTTTGGTGCAAAATTGTTTCAGGAAATTCAAAATTAACTATTGGATTAGTTTACCGAAGTCCAAACATAAACGAAGAGGACAACACAAAAATAAAAAACGCTATAAAGGAAGTTAGTAAAGGGGAATGTATCATAATGGGAGATTTTAACCATGGACACATACAATGGAATTCTCTAGAGAGCACAGGGATTGAGGACCAACAATTTCTATGTTTAATCCAGGATAGCTTTCTTACTCAGCACGTACTAGAACCAACCAGGGGAGAAAATGTATTATATATAGTTTTGTCATCACAAAAAGAATTAGTGGACAATGTAAAAATATTTGAACCATTGGGTAATAGTGACCATAATCAAATACATTTTGACATCAATGTAAAATCAGAAAGTAAAAATAAGAAAACGTACAAGAGAAACTTCCACAAAGGTAACTACAAAGATATGAGAAAATACTTAGCAAAGCTAGATTGGAATAACATGCTGATGAATAAGACCGCAATTGAATGTTGGAATATTCTAAAATATGAAATTGAGAGTATCATCGATAAATTTGTTCCCTTCCAAAAACAAGGAAAACGGTGTAGAAAGAAACACTTGTCAAAAGAGGCTATTAGAAAAATAATGCTAAAACAAACTATGTGGAGGGTTTATAGGCGTACCAGAAAGGACGAAGACTATGCAAAATACAAAGAGGCACTTAATGCAGCTACAACTGAAATCAGACAATCTAAAAGAAGCTATGAGCAAAAACTAGCATGTAACATAAAAAATGACAGCAAGAGTTTTTATGCATATGTCAGGAGTAAACAAAACGTACAAGACAAGGTTGGACCTCTAAAAGACAGTGCTGGAAATATAATATCACAGGGGTTTTTAATGGCGGAAGACCTAAATGGTTACTTCAGTTCAGTGTTTACCAAAGAAGATATTAGTTCATTACCAGTTGCTGATGCTAAATTTCAGGGGGCTAAATCTGACTATTTAGGTCCGTTAGTTGTAACTCCAGAATTGGTAGCTAAGAAAATAAAGGCAATGAAGGATAACAAATCACCGGGAGTGGATGGGATTCCTCCAAAATTACTAATGGAAACAGTAGAACAAATCAGTATACCACTTGCAAGAGTATTCAACTTGTCATTAAAAGAGGGAGTTGTTCCGTTTGAATGGAAAGAAGCAAACATCATACCATTATTTAAAAAGGGTTCGAGAAATAAGTCAGAGAATTACAGACCAGTGAGTTTAACGTCAGTGATTTGTAAATTATTAGAAAGGTTAATTAAAGACCATATGGTGGACTTCCTCGTTAAGCATAAATTATTAAATTCATCTCAACATGGATTCCTTAAAGCGAGGTCATGCTTAACAAATATGTTATGTTTTTTGGAAGAAATCACTAAGTGGATAGACGTGGGATCGCCAGTAGATATTATCTACTTAGATTTTCAGAAAGCTTTTGACAAAGTGCCACATCAAAGATTACTACTTAAATTAAAAGCCCATGGTATCGGGGATAGCATAACTGACTGGATAGAACAATGGCTGACTGACAGAAGACAACGAGTTGTAGTAGATGGAGAAGTTTCAAATTGGAAATCGGTTTTGAGTGGGGTACCTCAAGGATCAGTATTAGGACCTATATTATTCTTAATTTATATCAATGACTTGGACGACAGTATAACAAGTAACATACTGAAATTTGCGGATGACACAAAACTGTTTAGAAAGGTTAATACTGATGGTGATAAACAACATTTACAAAACGATCTAGACAGATTAGTGAAATGGTCTGAGAAATGGCAGATGTTGTTCAATTTTGGGAAATGTAAATGCCTACATACAGGACATAGGAACTTGAATGTAAACTATAGAATGGGAGATACTGTTCTGGGTACTACTGTAAAAGAAAAGGACTTAGGAGTTACAATAAGCGCTGATATGAAAGTTTCAGAGCAGTGTGGTATTGCAGCTTCAAAGGGTAATCAAATTCTTGGATTGATTAGAAGAAACATAACATACAAGGGAAAAAAGTTAATTATACCTCTTTATAAAGCAATAGTTAGACCTCATTTAGAATACTGTATACAAGCATGGAGACCATATCGTAAGAAGGATATAGATACGCTTGAACGCATACAAAGGAGAGCAACTAAAATGATTCCAGAACTGAGATACCTTAGTTATGAAGAACGCCTGAAAGAATGTGGTTTAACAACTCTAGAGACAAGGAGGTTACGAGGAGATCAGATTGAAGTTTTTAAGATATTGAATGGGTATGAAAATATTGATAGAAATATGTTTTTCTCACTCAAGAAGGATAGCAGAACTAGAGGACATGAGGTAAAATTAGTAAAGGATCAATGTAGATTGGACATCAGGAAGCACTCGTTCTCACAGAGGACAATAAATGAATGGAACAAATTGTCTACAGATTGTGTAACTGCTAGCAGCGTGAATATGTTTAAAAACAAGGTTGACACATATCTCAGGAGGGCGGGCTATAAGTAGATGAACATTGTTGGACTCTCGATAAGCCAATGGCTTCCTTGTCCACTTGCCATCTGGGCCTTTGGCTTGGATGGCAAATCTTGTTAAATCTTGTTATTTGGTCGTACGAAGTACACGGCGCTTTCATGTACTCCACGGTCGGTCTAAGACAGGTGTCATGCTGTCTGCGGCATACATGGGAAGAGATCTCTCTGCTGTAGCTCCCTCAACACTCCACTGTCTGAAATAATAAATGTGACGTTGTATAAAAAAACAATACCGTGTGAAGAGAGTGAATTTGATAATTTGACAAATATCATTGGCCAAATTATATTTCGGCACTTTACCCAATTTGGCAACTTTCCCTAGCAATATACTAACCTTAGGTGATTCCAAACAAAATATGATCGGAACATGCAATGATCCGAAATATATTTAAATATTTAAAAAACAATGTAATCCTTATCAAAACCTTTAACGACTCATTAAGCAGTACGTTCAAATGAGGTGCTTACTTGATAATGCTTAAACCCAAAACCACACTTGCAGTTGGAGAGGCAAACAGACTCTCCACTACAGCAGAAAGTGCCACAATTAGGCATTGTACACCTGCAGAAGAACACAAGTCACCAATAAAAAACAACAACACAATTGTCCCGACCGCAATTATATATGCGTGCACAAAACGAGGAGAACGTGTTTGTGGTATAGAAATATGCGGATGCGACATTAAATGCTGGCAGTAAATGTGATATTCCAATTATTTACCCGAAATAGTTGCAATATGATAATATTTACCGTTAGTGATCGCTGACGACAGAGAAGGGGTGTCGCAAGTGTCAAATATATTTTCTGTGTGACTGGTGCTTATCGGCTTACTTAATTTGTTTCACTTACTTCTTTTTACCGCAAGCTTCGATATGTGACATCATCTAAACAATGAAAATACGCTGTGATATCATAGGCACTCGCAGTGCACGTTGTTGAAAATGATAAAACATGTATTCATCTAAAATATGTAGCATATGCTTAAGAACAAAGGACACGCCCATGTGGCGAACAAAGGTTATATTTCGATCCTCGCAAATGCTTTGCTATGCATTCCATAATGTGGCACATCCTCCTACCAAGAAGTTAAATCTACTGAACAGGTATTGAAACACATATACTTTAAATTAAATGTGCATAATTTCGTATTTCTAAACAAATGGAATAATACTTTCAACATTACCTGACAGAGCAGCAAGCACACGAGGCTCAACACCAGCAGTCCACGCACATTAGCCATTTGACTTGTACAATAGTCACCTACGAAACAAGAGTAATAACATTGAGTTAGTATCGTGTGTGTGTGTGTGTGTGTGTGTGTGTGTGTGTGTGTGTGTGTGTGTGTGTGTGCGTGCGTGCGTGCGTTTGTGTGCGTGCGTGCGTGCGTGCGTGCGTGCGTGCGTGTGCGTGTGCGCGTGACTGTGTTTGTGCGTACGTGGGAGCGTGCTTGTATGTATGTGTGTGTATATATATATATATATATATATATATTGCTCGTAACATCTACCTGAATTACCCGGCATTGTGAAAAGGCATCCGCAAGTATTTCTACTTAGTACAGGGTCTACATATAATAATCACTTTGAGCTATGCGCGTTTTCAATGCCCATTTTTATATACTTTTTATACAGGGATTGCTTTTATAAACGCGTTCGTACGAATGAACTGATGCGGGCGTTTGACTTACATTACGTTACTCGGAGCAACCTTAGAAAACATGCATGTCGTAGCTACTACATATCTGCCAACTACCCTTCTAACAACAGTTCCCCGAATCGGCGGAATTTCGAGAAAACATTTCTGCCGCATGCAAACGATACTGTGGGAACCCCCCAAAAAAAATGCAGCCGCAAACTGTGTGATAGTGTACATGGTGCTATGTAGTTCAAGTAAATCTGAAAGTTTACTTGGATGGTATACAATCAGAATCAGTTAGAACAGTTCCAATCTATACTATATTAATATATAATGTTCTAGAGTATTACTCTGTATTACAAACTGAATATTGTAAAAGTGTTTAGAAACAAGTTAATGTAAAAAAAAACCAATATATTGTTATATAATTTAAATTAGTTAAAATGTCAACTTGTCACGTACCTGGATACTACTTGTCTGTATGTTTGTGCTGTTGCTCAGTGAGTACTTTACTTTGCGCGCAACGCCTTTATAAATGCGATGTCACGTGACTTAATATCATATGAATAACCAATGGGTTTGCATTTGTGCTTTGGCCACCTTACTTAAATAACTGTCACGCCCACCACATTAAATCGAAAACTATGACGCATTATTGCAATAAGTCGCTCTACAATTGACGGTTATTGCACCACGGATGTTGCACCACACGTTAGTTGTACATTGAGAACAGTGCATCGATCGTAAAAATTATCTGGAGCTTACTAGTGGGTCATTTTTAACATATGTCCACATTTATTTTTATTGTCTTTAGTATTTTCTAATATATACATGTTTCCGTCATTCAAAATAGTATTAATCATACATCATTTAGTTTTGATTTTCTTTCTGTGTCCAGTCATGATGAACTCATGTAAATACTCTCTGACACCTATTATCCATTCCTTTGTGTGATTTTATAAACATGAAATATGACATCTACTGTACGTCTCATCAATGCATGTTGACAACATTCATGATAGCATTGCCATTGATTATAATTTCAGTCATATTTATTGAGGGAAACACCATAAAATCCTCACTTGGCTTTACTGAAAGTGGTGGTCTGCGTTCTAGCTGGGCAATTTACTTTGATCTACATTGTCCCAGTTCATTCTGGTGTATAAAAGAGTATATGGCAATGTATTGTGGTATATATAATACATATCGCGCAGTAACTTCAGCGTGGCCGATTATTTCCCAGAGAAGTCGAGTTGGTACTGGAAGGAACAGGTCTGCAAGGGGATGAAATATAAAGCCATTTGAACGTTCCTACATACTGCGCTATATAAGAACTGATTTGTATTATGCATTAAACCAATATTATGCATTAAAGCAATTTCTCATTAAAATAATATTTTATTTTGATACAAAATATATAAAGTAACATTAACATTAAAAGCTATATGACCAAATTGCGCAGAATACCAATGTAAAACAGTTCGTTAATTGGCATAATTTTGGGAAAACTATTTAAAATGTCGTCTTCAGTAAGAACCTTAATTCAGGTTGCCTACGTACTCACTGTTTTTCTGTCATTATGAAAGGTCCCTTAATGGTACGCAGTGTCGATTGATGTGACATCTTAATGGATGGGTGTGCTTACAAGGAACGGCCACTGCATTTCGTGGTATGTAATTTAGTTCATGTACAGCATCGTTTAAAGTAACATTATGTTTTACAATATTGCCATCTCAACTATAATTTTTTGCCGGAAATAAGGTGCAAATTAACTTTGTTATTTAAATGAACCAAACTACAACGCACTCCGCGATCACATGATATATTTATTACATTTCACCAATTAGCATTTCAACTAATACTATACCAAACGTTCAGTAATGTAATAGTTTGTCTGACAATTACTCAATAAAATACACACAATAGTTCCATAAACGAGCTGGTTTTTTGATGTGGATACTAGGTTTGATTTTTTGTAAAAAGAATTTGACATGAGGCTAGCAAAAATTCGAATTGAGAATCTGTGACATTTTATTTAATTGATATTCTCGAATAACAAATGACCTTATTAAGAAGAAAATCGCAACATAGTTCCATCAATCTCGCGAGGCCTAACATTGACCTATAGAAAAAAAGCCACAGGTATTTTTTCAAATAAAAAACATGTTATTTCGTGCCATTAAGATAAAATCCGAATCTAATAAGCCCGGACAAAAAGCAAACGTGTTAAGTTATGCATTTTAACACTACGTCAATAGGAAATGATTCCGTCCCTGCCATTTTAATTTTATTAAAGAGCTGATTGTGTTAACCGTGATGTTGTTAAGTTAGTTTGCAAAACATTTCTCACAAACAACGTCTTAGTTGAGAAAGCAATATTGTAAAATATCATGTTACTTTAAACGATGCTGTACATGGTATAAATTGCATACCACGAACTGCAGTGGCCGTTCCTTGTAAACACACGCATCCATCAAAAAGCCACATCAACCGCAGCGTCGTACCATCCAAGTCACCGTTCACAATAACAGAAACACAGCGAGTACGTTCGCAAATTCGATTTAGGGATTCTTACCGAAGACGCCATTTTAAATAGCAGCTTCCAAGATTATGCCAATTAATGAACTGTTTTATTTTGGTATTCTGCGCAATTTACTCACATAGCTTTTAATGTTAACATTACTTTATCCATACGTTGTCGAAATAAAATAATAGTTTAATACGAAATTACTATGACATTGGTTTAATACATAAAACAAATGAGTTATTATGTAATGCAGTATTCAGTATGTATGATCTTTCAAAGCGCTTTACGCTGCACCCTCTGGCATACCTTACACTCCATCCATTGGAAGACGTTACACTTCACCCCCTGGCAGACTTTACACCCTAACCACTGGCAGACTATACACTAAACCCCCGTCATATATTACACTCCACCCAGCCAGATTGTACACTCCACCCCCTGACAGAACTTCCAATCCACCCTCTGGCAGACGTTACACTCGATCCCTTCCAGACATTTTCCTTCCAGCAACAACTCGACTTCCGGGGGAAGCAATCAGCCACGCTGAAGATACAGGGCTATAGGCTTTTTACACCACTGTATATTGCCAGGTACACTTCCTTCCCTCTCTCACTCCAAAACTCTCTCCTCCCTCCCTCTCCCTACATCACTCCCACCGTTTCTCCGTCCCAGGTCTTGTCTATTCACAATTGATGTGAATTTGTCATATGCCGATATTGAAACTTGCCAAATTGGGCAAAGTGCCGATATTTAATTTGGCAAATACTATTTCTCAAATGGTCAACTTCTCTCTCTTCACACGGTTTTTTTTTTTAGAAAGTCACATTTTATATTTCAGCCAACCGAGTGTTCAGTGAGCTCCAACAGAGATTCCGTCTCAAGTCTGCCGCAGATGGCGTGACACCTGCCTTAGAGCGACCGTAGAATACATGAAAGCGCCGTGTACTTCGAATGACCAAACAACGTACAGCTTCTAATATCATTTATCTGACTGAAAGATACCGTTACTAACTTGTATTATTCTAACCAATATGACTACACAGCGAAAACAGTTGTAATAATTTTTCGAAATGATGTATTTGCATATTATTCTCGTCATATTAACGTTTCTTTCATTGACTATTGTTCGTGTTTCTTTAGAAGCATTCACCTGTTTTTTTACTGAATGCAGCACTTAGAAAGTAGAATACTTACACAGATTGCTGGGCCTTCACATCCGACATTAGACTCTCACCGAACGTTCTCCTGACAAATCAGTACCATTTATTGACATTACATGTACATTGAACAAAACGTATTATTACCATGCGTAGTTTATAATAGAACAACATACACGAACAGAGACAATACATCCTAATAATACAACATTTAGTAATACAAGCTGGACAGCCTGTCGCTGTGCGATATGGCTATAACTTGCATTACATCCTTGCATTACTTAAATAAAAAACGCTTATAAAACTAAGAAAAAATATTGCAGCTGAATGTCAAATTAATAATAATGAAATCAGTTTCTATGTTAAAACCATTGGCATATTTATTTATTTCACTTTCATAAGGTCTTACTCTAGAATTAGTGAGTCCACGATATATGTGTTTCCATTTCTCTGCATGTAATATAACATAGTCACCAGGTAAACAGGAAGAGCGGCTTTTATTGTATTTTCAGAAAGCAAAGGCAATGTTGAGTGAACGAAATTGCCCAAGTCTCGAAACGGCAATAGGAGGTTTCAAACCCCCGTCCCGAATGTCAAAAGCACTGTCACCGAGCCACCGCGCAATTTAATTAATGAAGATAAATATTGCAATTTAAGAGTACTAACCTTTACATTTATATTATATGCAGTAAATATATTGAGTTAATGCTAGTATCATTCATAAAATCATCTTGTTTACATAATTAAAACATGACGCGTAGTTACATTTAAATATATGTTTAATGCAGTAGATACTTATAACTAAGCTACCAATCTCATTTAAATATGACACTCTTTAAGAAAATTAACGGTGTTGGAGGCCACAATGTGCTGGATTCATGATTTCGCATTGGTGAAGTCAAGGACGTTGATTTATTATTATTATTTACTTTGAAAGAAAGTTGTAGTGATGTTGTCCCTTCATCGGAGGGGGACAGGAAGGGAGGAGGGTTTATCTGATCAACGGGATGTACGGTAGCAATATTATCTGCATTGTAACGTAAATGTCTACACATGGATTCAGTGGCCTGAAGAGGTATGTTATATTATAAGTTTCTGACATTTCTGTATAATGCGATTGATGCAGTAAGTTTTGATGAATCACCACCAATAAAATAACTGAAACGCTTAAATGCTACAGTTTAGAAAAAAACTGGTACTGGGATACTGAAGAGTGGTTGCAGTGTAATAGTTGTGTTTTAAGCATAATTATTTGAAATTGTACATATTTGGTACAATAAATACATCCAGGTAAGAAACTCATTTAACTAATTGACAAGGATTGTAAGAAAATTGTCGTTATGGTGTATTCGAATTGGTTAATCCTTTGAACTCTGATTAATCATCAACATAATACTTGTGCTGAAATTCAGCAGTTAATACTTGTATTTGAAGTGGAGTATTAATCTGATCAACGAGAACTGTGGAAGAAATATCCATCTGCGTTATAACGTAAACTTTTACATGTGGTTACAGCGGCTGTATAATATTAATACTTCCAATTCAATTGATATACTTTATTTCTGACGGATCGGTTTATTTCTCTAAAGAATGATCAGCTGTGCACAGATAAACAATTAAACATGTGACATTAGCAGCACATTTTCAACTATAGTGAATTTAAAGCAGCTTCTCCCAGTGTTCACTACTGTGGATGGCAATCAAGATATGTTTTTTTCACTCTTTGCAATTCTTGCCATAAACATTTCGTACGACCGTTTGATGGTTTGATGTAGTAAGTAAACATCTGACAGTCTAGCGGTAATAAAGAAATTGAAACTCCTCACACTGTCGCAGTATCGGGTATTTTCAAGAGGGCTAAACTTTTCGGAGATTAATATTTTGCATCGATTGAACACTGAACACTATTCCTAACAGGCAGATAGTTTTAGTTTTGAGTGTAGGGGATGCGCAAGGATGAAAGAACTAGAGGTGGAGTTGGAAGAGCTGAGGCTGCTCGTTGTGGCAATGGTGGGAAGGGAACAGGGGAGTTGTGCCAGTAGTTCCGGTGGGGGAACAGTAGACGATAAAGTGGGGAAAGACACAAGAGATGCTAGGGAGAGCTCACCTCAGCCTGGGAGGAAGCTGAGAGGAGGGAAGGTGACAGGTCATAGGGAGACAGGACGTAAGGAGACGAGAAGGAAAGGAACGGGAGGGAAGACAACCGGGGTGAAGGAGAGGGGAGTAGGGGAGACAGGAGGGAAGGAGACGGGATGGAAGACAACCGGAGTGAAGGAGAGGGGAGTAGCGGAGACAGGAGGGAAGGAGAAGGGAGTGGGGGAGACGGGAGGGAAAACAACCGGAGTGAAGGAGAGGGGAGTAGGGGAGACAGGAGGGAAGGAGAAGGGAGTGGGGGAGACGGAAGGGAAAACAACCGGAGTGAAGGAGAGGGGAGTGGGAGAGACAAGAGCAAAGGAGTGGGAAGTGGGGGAGACAGGAGGGAAGGGGTCAGGACAGAATGTGATGGAGGGGATCGAAAGGAAGAGTTATTCTGCAGCAGTGATAGAGGGGGTGAGGAAGAGAGCGAGGGTGTTTGTGGGGGATTCGATAGTTAGGAAGACCGACAGAGTCTTAAACAAGGGAGATGATGTGGTGGTCTGCTTGCCTGGAGCCAAAATAGAGGCGATAATTGAGAGGGTAAAAAACATCGTAGGCTCGGGTAAGGGTGGATCTGTTTTAGTACACGTAGGGACAAATAACGTAGAGAGGGAGGGTACAACTGCCATAGTTAGGAAATATAGGCAGTTGGTCAGAACACTAAAACAGACGCGGGTTGAGCAGGTAATACTGTCAGGGATTTTACCTGTAATGGGCAGGAGGGGTCACAAATATCGAAATTGTCGGGGGATGGCAATTAACATGTTAGTCCAGAGGCTGTGTAGGGAAGAGGAAGTTGGATTTTTGGATTTATGGGGAAGTTTTGTTGGGAGGGCTGATATGTACATGAAGGATGGGCTTCATTTAAGTGGAAAGAGGGCGGCAGTATTCGCGGACAAACTTTCAGCAGCAGTAGATAGCGACTTGGGTACAATGACAAATATTTTTGAAGTAAACATTCTTTAAACTAGAAGTGCAGGGGGGTTACCTAGAGGTGTCTCAAGCAGAACAAGAGGCCACTAGCACAGATAAACCAATATCAAATCATCCGAAAAACATCTCTGAAAAAGGTTATAGATGCGTATGTTTAAATGCAAGGAGCATAGTAAATAAGAAAAACGAATTAAACATTATGGTAGAAGATATTGACCCTCACATAATTGGTATAACTGAATCATGGGCCAACATAGATATAACAGATGCTGAATTAGGACTGACAGGATACGTAATGTTTAGGAAAGATCGAATAGGAAGAAGGGGCGGGGGAGTTATTTTATATGTTAAAGAATCTATTCAGGCTGATGAAATAAAACTAGAAAGGGAAGCAGATTGCGATGAAGCTGTTTGGTGCAAAATTGTTTCAGGAAATTCAAAATTAACTATTGGATTAGTTTACCGAAGTCCAAACATAAACGAAGAGGACAACACAAAAATAAAAAACGCTATAAAGGAAGTTAGTAAAGGGGAATGTATCATAATGGGAGATTTTAACCATGGACACATACAATGGAATTCTCTAGAGAGCACAGGGATTGAGGATCAACAATTTCTATGTTTAATCCAGGATAGCTTTCTTACTCAGCACGTACTAGAACCAACCAGGGGAGAAAATGTATTAGACATAGTTTTGTCATCACAAAAAGAATTAGTGGACAATGTAAAAATATTTGAACCATTGGGTAATAGTGACCATAATCAAATACATTTTGACATCAATGTAAAATCAGAAAGTAAAAATAAGAAAACGTACAAGAGAAACTTCCACAAAGGTAACTACAAAGATATGAGAAAATACTTAGCACAGCTAGATTGGAATAACATGCTGATGAATAAGACCGCAATTGAATGTTGGAATATTCTAAAATATGAAATTGAGAGTATCATTCATAAATTTGTTCCCTTCCGAAAACAAGGAAAACGGTGTAGAAAGAAACACTTGTCAAAAGAGGCAATTAGAAAAATAATGCTAAAACAAACTATGTGGAGGGTTTATAGGCGTACCAGAAAGGAAGAAGACTATGCAAAATACAAAGAGGCACTTAATGCAGCTACAACTGAAATCAGACAATCTAAAAGAAGCTATGAGCAAAAACTGGCATGTAACATAAAAAATGACAGCAAGAGTTTTTATGCATATGTCAGGAGTAAACAAAACGTACAAGACAAGGTTGGACCTCTAGAAGACAGTGCTGGAAATATAATATCACAGGGGTTTTTAATGGCGGAAGACCTAAATGGTTACTTCAGTTCAGTGTTTACCAAAGAAGATATTAGTTCATTACCAGTTGCTGATGCTAAATTTCAGGGGGCTAAATCTGACTATTTAGGACCGTTAGTTGTAACTCCAGAATTGGTAGCTAAGAAAATAAAGGCAATGAAAGATAACAAATCACCGGGAGTGGATGGGATTCCTCCAAAATTACTAATGGAAACAGTAGAACAAATCAGTATACCACTTGCAAGAGTATTCAACTTGTCATTAAAAGAGGGAGTTGTTCCGTTTGAATGGAAAGAAGCAAACATCATACCATTATTTAAAAAGGGTTCGAGAAATAAGTCAGAGAATTACAGACCAGTGAGTTTAACGTCAGTGATTTGTAAATTATTAGAAAGGTTAATTAAAGACCATATGGTGGAATTCCGTTAAGCATAAATTATTAAATTCATCTCAACATGGATTCCTTAAAGCTAGGTCATGCTTAACAAATATGTTATGTTTTTTGGAAGAAATCACTAAGTGGATAGACGTGGGATCGCCAGTAGATATTATCTACTTAGATTTTCAGAAAGCTTTTGACAAAGTGCCACATCAAAGATTGCTACTTAAATTAAAAGCCCATGGTATCGGGGATAGCATAACTGACTGGATAGAACAATGGCTGACTGACAGAAGACAACGAGTTGTAGTAGATGGAGAAGTTTCAAATTGGAAATCGGTTTTGAGTGGGGTACCTCAAGGATCAGTATTAGGACCTATATTATTCTTAATTTATATCAATGACTTGGACGACAGTATAACAAGTAACGTACTGAAATTTGCGGATGACACAAAACTGTTTAGAAAGGTTAATACTGATGGTGATAAACAACATTTACAAAACGATCTAGACAGATTAGTGAAATGGTCTGAGAAATGGCAGATGCTGTTCAATTTTGGGAAATGTAAATGCCTACATACAGGACATGGGAACTTGAATGTAAACTATAAAATGGGAGATACTGTTCTGGGTACTACTGTAAAAGAAAAGGACTTAGGAGTTACAATAAGCGCTGATATGAAAGTTTCAGAGCAGTGTGGTATTGCAGCTTCAAAGGGTAATCAAATTCTTGGATTGATTAGAAGAAACATAACATACAAGGGAAAAAAGTTAATTATACCTCTTTATAAAGCAATAGTTAGACCTCATTTAGAATACTGTATACAAGCATGGAGACCATATCGTAAGAAGGATATAGATACGCTTGAACGCATACAAAGGAGAGCAACTAAAATGATTCCAGAACTTAGAGACCTTAGTTATGAAGAACGCCTGAAAGAATGTGGTTTAACAACTCTAGAGACAAGGAGGTTAAGAGGAGATCAGATTGAAGTTTTTAAGATATTGAATGGGTATGAAAATATTGATAGAAATATGTTTTTCTCACTCAAGAAGGATAGCAGAACTAGAGGACATGAGGTAAAATTAGTAAAGGATCAATGTAGATTGGACATCAGGAAGCACTCGTTCTCACAGAGGACAATAAATGAATGGAACAAATTGTCTACGGATTGTGTAACTGCTAGCAGCGTGAATATGTTTAAAAACAAGGTTGACACATATATCAGGAGGGCGGGTTATAAGTAGGTGAACATTGTTGGACTCTCGATAAGCCAATGGCTTCCTTGTCCACTTGCCATCTGGGCCTTTGGCTTGGATGGCAAATCTTGTTAAATTTTGTTAAACATGACAGTATTGCTGTTGGACATAAAGTATCACACTTCAGCCAAGCTGTGTGGACAAAACTGGGCCAAGACAATTGAAGAAAACGGCTGATGTTGTCGTTGGTATTGTTGTTGTTGTTGTGTTTGTTGTTCTTGTTACTGTCGTTCCATTCAGTGCTGTTGTTAAGATAACTTGGGCTCGGCACAGGACTCATTTTGAAATCATCAACACACAAACAAAAATGCATGTAATGTAGTTTATTTTAGTTTGTTCAACATCAGCGCAGCCATTCAGGTGTGACAAAGGGATGTTTGATGCGGTGTGTCATCGTCGGACACGCGTGACTGAAAAACGGATGTGGTCTGTCGCCGTGGAGACGCTCAGTTAGCAGCACTTCATGAAATATGATGATGGTATAACATGAAAAATATATAATATGTCCTTTGTTTAATGCAATAACAATCTCCGTTTTCTTGGCAGCTGTCATGTTGACCAGACCGACGAATAAATGCCAGACAGTTTGTGGAAGTCGATTTCCGCTGTGACGCATTAAAACGCTTTAAATGTTTTCGACATAAATCGAAGGACCAATGGGTATACACCGAATCAAAGCTAACTCTCAATCAAGCGACCTGCTGATTCAGAACGGAATAAGTGTAAAAAACCACCAAACATTGGGATAAAATAGAGTTAGACGCAAACCGCATGCCCATAGTCTATTGTCAAGCTTTGGACTATGGGTTTACAAATATATTTTCATTTGGTAAGTGAATATATTGTTATACTGCAAGCACTACTGGCGTAGTGTTAACTAACAGAATGGCGCGGCCCATGATGTTAAGATGTTTAGCACGGTTTCCCTAGTAGACCACTGGCGATATATTCGTGATTGTAGTTGCAAAATTAATAGTTACGCATTAGTAACTCTTGAAGGTGCATGGACCCAAAATCGTGACTTTTATGTCCCTTTTAAATATTCTGTAATTTCTCGCCATGGTTATCTCAATGGATCACACGGACAGGTTGCTTGGGCTTACTTATTTGGTACAAAATCTTCGAATTGTTATATTTGTTTTAGATTCCCGCTGCAGTAACAACCTAGTATCATGTATTCATTTGTCGTCGTTGTTAGTTTGTCATAGAACGTACATAGTCCGCCGCCGTGTGAACAACTTACCCCGCATGCAGGGCTAATTGTTACAATCGACCGCTCCTGGGAAACTGTATAGGCCATTATATCTAATTAATTACAATAAGGAGTATAATTGGCATGGTAATTGTTTTATTAATTATAATAATAAGTTACATTGAGACAAATTATGCAACTAACATACATAACAAAAAAACATTCAATTGATGAGTGTAGCCACTAACCCTGGTATCCCCTATTACATATAAGGCTCTATCAACAACGAGAGTGTGTGCTAGTAAAAACCGCAGCTTTAGATAAAACATATCCTTACATTTTTACGGTGTTCATTGCTAAGCTAATAACGTAATATGATACTGTCAGTATAATTAAACACAAATATTCTAATGCGTAGTCGTTTGACACAGTACTAATGACATCATCAAAACACTGCATACACCTTTATTACTTCCTTAAAAAACACAATTCGTATAATTTACGGATGATCTTTGTTTATTCTATAGCATTGTGTCTTTCTTGTTATGTGCGATCAGGTCAACACAATTCACTGGCCTTAGTGTGGGCCTACCAACCTTGCTTTCCGTCTAAATCATACAGGAGCAGGTGGTCAATACCCATTCGCAGCGTTTCGTCACGTCACAATACAACAGAATATCGGTCCGGCGCATGACCATTTCTTCGTGGACGCACTTCACGAAGCTCGAGCAGGTGTGGCAGTCGTGGTAGTCACCGTCCGGCAATCTGCAAACCTGTGTAATGCCGATATATTCGGATATAACGTTAAATGTGACAGCCTTAGCAACACGTTCGGTAGAACACGAAACATGCAGGCCCCATTGGCGCGGTGGCTAAGTTGGTCTGTATTCGAGGGAGTACAAAGTATTACCAACATATCTCTTTTGCAAATCCAAAATAAGTACTCCGCTGATAATTAATCTGCGCTTTGCCAGTACTTTAGACGTCCAACCCATCAACATCTTCAGAAAACATTGAATCCGAGTTAATCTTGAGAAGGCCGAAGTAATGTGGATAGGCGAACATGAGGTGGATATCCATACAGTAGTCGATGGAAAGCAATTGAATAGCGTTTTGTACTTGGGCCGTATAGTGCGTGGGGATGGAGGAAGTAGCAACGAGCTACAGTGTGGCTGCAAGCAAACCACCAGAATGGAGGATGGACATATAGTTGGAGAAACAGCTAAAGGGGAAATGTGTGGGACGCATGCGTGATACCAGCTTGTGTGTATGGGTTGGGATACCAGCAGTGAAAGAGACAGGCGACAAAACGACTGCACGACGATAGGCGCAGGCAAACGACTTGGCGATAAGTGGCATTCTACGTTACATGTAGGCTTCAGACGAATCTCGTAGGCACGTGGGTTGTATTTTGTCGTCGAAAACATTAGAACTTTGCCATTAGATTGCATTATCAGCAGGTTCCATCCAGTTGATGCATACGCATTTTAGCTCCGTCAAAAGTTGGTAAACAAAATAAATGTAGGTTGCCGTAACTCGTCTCCTTATATTTTGTTGGAAAGTTCTGTTGACACGGTTTGCTAAATTAAAGTGAACGCCTGCGCCTATAGTATGTCAACATTATTGCACACAACCCCCACAGAAACACACACAAGAACACACTCGTACACGCACGCACGCACACACACACACACACCACACACACATACACAAAAATAAATATATACACAGAAACATAGACAAACACAGACACACACGTACATTAAGCATACACCCAGAGACACACGTATACGCATACAGACACTAACAAACAAAAACACACCTAACAAATGCCCGTCAATTTCGATGAAGCCCGGTTGATGATTTAATAAGGTTTCTACGTTGCACATACACACACATACAAACACATACATATACACAAACACACATCCGCACACACACACACACACACCCTAACCAAACATACCCACATAGATACACATACACAAGCAGACATACGCACACGTACACACATAAACACATACACACAAATACACATTGTGGCACGCAAGCATACACACAAAAAATACAGACATACACACTCAAACACACTCACACACACACACACACACACACACACACACACACACACACACACACACACACACACACACACACACACACACACACACACACACACACACATTCTCTCTCTCTCTCTCTCTCTCTCTCCCTCTCTCTCTCTCACACACACACACACACACACACACACACACACACACACACACACACACACACACACACACACACACACACACACACACACACACACACACACACACACACACACACACACACACACCCATATGTACACAGGCACATTATTTGATATGTTAATAAAACTACAATGCGAACTTTTAAATGCCTGAAATAAATGCTGATTGTCCAAGTCCGGTGATCCCATATGTAGCTATTGTTTGGTATATAGGTTCTCAATTGCATAGTTATATTAACACCTTAAAGCGTTAGTAATTTGAGAATTAGCAATAAACAGTTTTCAGCGTGGCTACGCCCAAGGCCTGTCTACTGCACTGCTCGACAACATATCAAATGTTTCGACACAATGGCATAACTCAAAGTTATGTGTTGAAAATGTTAGCCGTTTTTATGAGTGTCTCCTAGTTGATTTGTTCGTCTGTGTGCGCCACAGTACAATGGATTTAAGTCGTGCACGACATCGTATATTGCACACATCATATTAAACAATAATTTAAATACAATGAATAATTGTGTAATTATCATATGAAAATCTGCGTATTTTATTAACAAATTGTTCAGTGAGGTAGATAATTATAAATATAAATGTCCTGTTATCAGATGTCCAAAATCGCAATTAAACGCATGTTTCAACTCTCGGCGATTTGTTGCAACGTAGCCTACCCATAGCGAATGCAAGATGTTGTTTTGAAGATCTCAGAAAGAGGGTCAAATGGGAACATGCTAAGTCACCCATTATTTGGCTGTGCCACAATATATTGGCGTAACAGGTTATGTACGAACAGTTCTTATCCCATAGACAGGTGTGCGGCTTGGCTCTTTGTCCTCTTCCCCAATACGCCACTGTGGGCACAAGTTAGACGTGTTTCGGTTTTGTGCCGCTCAGTGAATAACTTGATGCGAACACGTCTGTCTTTCGTCATATCGGCGGGTTACACAAGAAGGAAACAGCAGAAACAAAAGTCAATTAAACTTTGTCAGTAGATTAGTTTGCCTTATAAAGCCGAGCGATCATCCATTAAGCCGCAAAGCGACGATTATCGCCAAAGAACTCAAGTGACCCTGCTGCAATTAAGAATGCCTGTGACGCACAGTGGATACTTGTATAAAGAGACTGGTACTGCAACTTGTTAATAGTAATGGTGGCATTCCACGAAATATTCCCTATGTGTATGTGCGTTCCTTCATAGGCGGATTTAGCCGATATATGGGACAGGGCAGAATTTGTGGGGCTTTAATTTTGCATATATGCTGGAGGAGCGCTATACGACTAAGACATCTCAGCGCAGAGCAGCACCGCGAACTATCCAAAGTGGAGCATACCCATACTGTTTGGGGCATTGTAGTCTCCCCCAGTAAACCAGTTGAAACAATGATCAGTTTTGACAGATATATGATTAAAGCTCAAAGCGGGATTGGCGAGAGACAATACGTTTACACATACATACTTTAGTTTCGCGTTATTGTACGTTAACACGTGTCTGGTTCGGTCCCACACACACATACACACAAATACATAAAGACAGTCACACACATACACACACAAACACACACGCATACACACACACAAACACATACACACACACATTGAAAATAAGACACTCAGACACACACACATATACACACACATAAAAACACACTCACACATTTACACAAAGACACATACAGACATCCACACATACACAAACGCACATGTACATATACACAGACAATTGAGGTCAAACACAAATACACATACCCACACACAAAATACATATATACACACATAAACACACGAAAAAAGACGCATTGCACACACATAGGCACACACAAACACATCTAGGCATACACAAATATAGAAGCACAAACGCATACAAACTCGCGTAAACAGACACATAGAGAGAGAGAGAGAGAGAGAGAGAGAGAGAGAGAGAGAGAGAGAGAGAGAGAGAGAGAGAGAGAGAGAGAGAAAACGATAGACGCACGCACGCACGCACGCACGCACGCACGCACGCACGCACGCACGCACGCACGCACGCACGCACGCACGCACACACACACACACACACACACACACACACACACACGAAAAACAATTGCGGTCTATTTTTGTGGGTTTACTGAAACATGCCATATACCCATTATATTTACCGGTGAAAGCATTGTATATTTGCAAATATTCGACAGCCAGACATTGTTAGACAGTCGGTTAATCCATGTGCGAAAATTTCTGCCTCCATCAGTCCACGTGTCTGCCATAAATCCGACAGGGTGCGCTACCATAGAATGTTAAATTCTGGGATGTTCGTAGGTTGGCAGCACTGAAGAAAAATAAGCATAATTTTAATAATAAGCCTGCATGTAAGATAATTAACAGATTGGAATTATTTTAACACAAGACAAGACACAATGTATATTACATAATTATGCTAATATGTTACAACAAGTTAGCCCCAGGTGTGCGCAGTGTGTGCATTTTGTGTGCGGGGGGTGGGTGGGTGCGCGCGTGCGTGGGTGCGTGCGTGCATGCGGTGTGCATGCGGTGTGTGCGTGTGTGTGCGCGTGTGTGCGTGCGTTTGTGTGTGTTGGTGGGTGTGGGAGGGTGGGTGGGTGGGTGGGTGTGGGTGTGGGTGTGTGCGGTATTCGGTATGTGTGCGTTGTTTGTGTTTATATACAGCTGAATATGTATTGGTATTAACATTGATGTCGATAGGAACCACTGGTAATATGAGGATGTATTTCCATACCCGGCTATAGGCCTTGCTATATTGTTAGACTTTGATAGACATCGCACATTTAAGAGATATGCAAATTTGTGATCTTGACTAAAGTTGCTCAGAATGTCATTTACATGATGGTATTGATTGTGAGGAAACATTTTTTATGGTTCAGTTTTCAGAAAAACGTTATCGTCTCTGTAGTAGACCCCTAAACATAACATTGTATTCTATGATAAATACCATTACATTTGTGTTAAACAAGCGTATTTTGGTGGTTTCTCCAATTACCTTTGACTTCCACACATTTCTCAACAGGTGGAAAGCTACCCTTGCTTTGCTGATCATTTTCTTTACGTCAGCCTCTATCCCTCCATGCGTATCCACTATGCTGCCTAGATATCTGAAATCTGTGACCTCTTCCAGTGTCTCTCCCTCAAGAATGATTGGTGTTTCGCAAGTAGCATTTGTTCTCAGGATCTTTGTTTTCCTTTTGTTGATTTTCAACCCAACCTGAAAGCGCTGAAATTAATGTCAGTTCTGTTGTTTTGTCCTGCATCTGCCTATGGCTGTGAGACAGGAGTGCAAGGTCATCCGCAAAGTCCAGGTCATCAAGTTTGGTCAGCATCGTCCAATGTATTCCATTCGTTTCTCCTTGGTTGCTGTTTTCATGACCCAATCTATGACTAGAATGAAGAGGAATGGTGTCAGTAAGCATCCCTGTCTCACCCCTTCCTAACCTCAAAGTTCTTTGTAAGATGACCTTCATGAATGACTCTGCATGACATTCCCTCATAGGAGTTTCTGATCATGTTGACTAGTTTCTTGGGCACCCCATAGTGTCTTAGCACTTTCTAGAGTGTCTCCCTGTCCACACTGTCAAGGGCGTTCTCGTAATCAACAAAGTTGACGTATAGGGATGTGTTCCATTCGATGGATTGTTCCATTATGATTCGCAGTGTCTTAATCTGGTCAGTACACGATCTCTCCTGCCTGAAGCCTGCTTGCTGTTCACGCCCAGTTTGGTCCACTTTGCCTTTCATTCTCTCTAGGATTATTCTGCTTAGAATAGGTACTGACAACAACGTGATTCATCTGTAGTTATCACAGCGGCTCAGGTCTCCTTTCTTGGGATCTTGATAAGGTAACCTTCTTTCCATTCTGCTGGAATTTCTTCTTTTTTCCAGATCTCCTCAAAAAGACTGTACAGCATTTCTACTGAAGTATTTACATCTGCCTTTAGTGTTTCTGCAGGGATGCCATCAGGGCCTGCTACTTTCCCATTTTTCATATGTGCGATTGCCTTTTATCTCTTCTCTAGTGGGTTTATTACGGTCTATTGGGAGATCCGTCTCAGCCGGTCGGATGTCTGGTTATTCTGCGGTGCTGGTCTTTTGAGTAGCTCTTCAAAATGCTCTGCCCATCTGTTAAGCTGTATGTCTGCCCCCATCAGGACGCTCCCATTTTTGTCTCTGATTGGCCGCTCTGATTTCTTAAACTTTCCAGCTAACTTCCTTGTTGTATCGTAAAGTTGCTTCATGTTCCTGCCAGTTGCTGCCTTTTCTGCCTGTAGTGCAAGTCCCTCCACGAAGTTCCTTTTGTCTGTTTTTACACTTTTCTTCACCTCTCTATTTGCTGATGTGTGCTCTTTCTGAGCTATTACCTTTACCGCCCTTGTGCGGCTGCTGTTGACTGCTTCCTTCTTGTCTCTTCTGGTCTGTATTTCCCTCATTATTTCTACTGAAATCCACTCTTTCTGTTGGGGTTTCCTTCTGCCAATTATATATTCGCACTTGGTGTTTACTGCATCCTTGATGTGACTCCACTGGCAGTTGATGTTTACTCCTTCATCTTCATCATACAGCTCTTGCAGGACTTTGAATCTATTAGCTAATGCGACTTTATATTCTTCTGCTGTTCTTGGATCCTTCAGGAAATCCACATTATATCTTGCCTTTTGTCTTTCTTGTTTTACTCCATTTCTTCTTTGCTTGAGTTTTAGCCTGGTTGTTACAAGGTGGTGATAAGAAGCAACGTCAGCGCCTCTCTTCACACGCACGTCTTGTAGCAATCTTCTGAACATTTTGCTAATGCCGATGTGGCCTGTCTGATTTTCAGTGACTTGGTCAGGAGATACCCATGTCGCCTTATGTATTATTTTGTTTGTGAACACGCTTCCTCCAGTCACAATGTTGTTTATTGCACAGGCATTCACAAACCGCTCCACATTGTCATTCATCACACCCAGCCCATGCACCCCCATCACATTTTCATATTCTTGGTTGTCCGATCCAATCTTTGCATTGAAATCCCCCATAATCAGGTTGATGTTTTTATCCCTTAAATTGCTAATGATATCAATGAGTTGGTTGTAGAATTCATCTTTGGTTTCATCAGCCTTGTTGTTGGTTGGGGCGTAGCACTGCACAATGTTCATTTTAATCATTTTGTTCTTTGTACTAAAGGATGCTGTTATGCACCTCGGTCCTCTGGCTTCCCAGCCAATAAGTGCTTTATGTGCCTCCTTCCCCAATAAGAGGGTAACCCCCTCTAAGTGAGGGGTGTCATCTTCCTCGTGTCCGGAGTATAGTATAATCTCTCCTGTTGTTAGCCGCAGTTGTCCTGACTGGGGCCATCGAGTTTCGCAGAGCCCGAATAGAGCGAGGTTGAATCTCCGCATTTCTGCTGCCACTTGGGCAGTTTTCCCCGTATCATACATTGTTCGCACATTCCATATGCCGATGTATACATTTTTCCTGGTAGAAAGAAGAGTAGTCGGCATTGTGGCTTCCTTTCGGCTTTGACCGCAACATTTCATGCACCCTGGTAAACCAGACCCTATCTCTTCCAGGACAGACGTCGTAGTTTTATTTGTTGTGAATGTTTCTGTAGCGTTGGGTTTCTTTACAGGGTGGGGGTGCTAGCCCCACGCCCAACCCTCCTCCTTATTCAGCCGGGCTTGGGACCATCCATGGCGGAGTTAGCTATATGTATAAACACTCATGAAAATATACCGTGGTAAATGCATGGTATACCATGGTGTTTTGAAACAGGTAAACCATGGTAAATACCATGGTATATTTTCATAAGGGTGCAGACAATCCCCGTTTCCTGTCAAATCAAGAAACAAGTCAGCAATCATATTATTGACTGGGATCGGCTCTTCAATAGATGAGGTGGGGGTCCGGGTCTTGTGAAATCCCGAAACAGGTCAGCAGTGTTATTCAGCGCGGGGCGCGTTCCGCTTCGTGGAGGGTTCCGCTTCGCTGACAGCGCGCAGTGGGTTAAAAACGACGCTGCATGCGACACTCAAGCAACCCCAAACTATGATCTCGACTCCTTATGCGGGTTTACGCGACACTCTTGATCGAGAACATTAACAAACTGTCAGACTGAAGTACAAACGGTGTAGTCGTTGAATCGATCTTCGCTCCATGGAGGGAGAGGCGTTGTGCGTAGGAGACCAGGTCTGTCTTTACTCGGAGGACGTGCATGGATACATCCACAGCTTCCAGTCAAGGTACACAACTTTCTCTTTCTTTTCTTTCAGGGGTGAATATAAGGTGCGGCATGGTGGATACTGGGTGCATAATTGTGCGAATCTACATTAACAATGTAAATCTACCATACCGTAGACACGACAGACAAAGGTTAGCATTTAATTTATGGGGAACTAGCGAACGTGAACAAGTGATGATATCTATTTAACACGGTTGCACCAAATCCACATCCTTGCTGATGCCCATATTCAGTTCATATCCCGCTGCTCGTCTAAACAAATAACTAAACCTTTGGCGAGGAAGTGTGTAGAAGGACACCGCAAATGTGGAAATGGCGCGAAACGTATGGGTCTAAATGTCGGTACTGATTTTGTGGAAGGTCGTCGCAAAAATAAGCTAAACCTGCATAGAAAGTTAACGGCTGCAAGTTGAAGTGCGAAATACTATTCTTAATAATTAGTAACATGCAATTTTTCGTAAAAATTTTCAAGTTAGTATACATATATATATATATATATATATATATATATATATATATGAATTACGAAAATAGTAAATCTAATATTAGCGCTGCAGTTAAAGCTCTGGTTCGCCCACTGGACGTATGCAAGTATGAACAAGTTGAAAGATAAACTCGTCATTTACACTTAAAACGCTGTTTTATCTTGCTTGCGGCGTGGTCCTAGTGCATAACCGGAGGACTGTCTGAACAAATATATAAGGGGTCGTCTAAATATATATATAAGGGGTCGGCTCAAAAAATATAAGGGATCGTCTAAAAAATATGAGGGGTCGTCTTAAAAATTAAGGGGTCGTCTCGAAAAATTAAAGGGGGTCATCTCAAAATTGTAAGGAGTCGTCTCAATAGACGAACAATCAGCGTAGAACGTGTACAAGTATATTTATTGTATTTCTCACCATGCCCTTAACTGTAAGCCTAACTGTGTTTCTCACCATACACCTAATTGTATAGTTACCGGTGCAGTTTTCGACCCACGCCAGTTTTCGATCCATTGAAATATCGCTTGATATCGCGTTAGAGACGTCACAGCGTCTGTTTACGACAATAACCATACAGAGTCTTGTCTGAGCAAAATATATTTTTATATATAATATGGCATGGAACACGTTTATGATATACATACCTTGATAAAAAACCGACTTTGCATGCTTACCAGACATTATTATTTAGCGTCTGCTGCCGCATGTCTCGTTCTTGGCCACATGACACTAATAGCCCTTTTTGTGGTAGATGTATGGCAAGCTAGTCTTGTCATAAAAGTAGGAATAATTAAAAATGTTTAAATATACGAGAAAAAATGTACTACATTAACATTATATATTCAATGCAAATATATGTGAATGTGTTTTATAAAGAGCAATGTCAAACCTGGTTGATAAAAAGGTTGACATAACTGGAACAAAGTGGTAAAATTAAAAACGATTGTCTGTACGGCTTGCCATAAATATAAGTCGAATTTCGCCGGTTTCCTCGACTAGCGCGACATGGTTCAGACGTTCAATATTCGTAAGTTTTTCACTCAAAACAACTGTTTTAATACTTTGTTTGCATTGAATAAACGAAGTAGCTTTTGCTGATTTAGTATATCGATCTCTTACACAAAATGTTTCTTCAGATTTTTTTTTAAACGGCATATTCTATTAAGTAGGTCGAAAACTACATCGCCCAATATACCCTTACCTGTAATGTTCATAGTACCTTTACTTTAGCTGTACCCTTAACTGTAATACTCACCACCCTTAAAGGGGGGTGAAGCACTCGAACAACCATAGCCCAAACATAATAACATACCATTTACAGTATATATCACCCTTATATGATGGGCGCAACGCCACGGTAATTTTGTAATATCCTTTTTAACTTTGCCATTATCGACGCTGGGCGGCGCAATTGTTCTGCGGGGGGGGGGGGCTCGGCGGCAGAGTGGATTGAGTACGAGCTCCAAGGCACCGCCTTCACACAGTAAATCAATATGAGCGACGACGCATTACCTCTCAGAAAAGCGGCCGAAACGCATGGAAAATCGAAAAAAAAAGAAAACTGGTGTGCACTGGACGGCTCCTGGATATATCAACTAGTACTACAAATGCAAGGAAAAAGCGACGAGCCAAAACCAGGTTAGTAAATTGGATTAACGTTACCATTGACATTGTGATTTATCACTACAATTACAATATAGTTCCACCCCAATATGCACAGTTGTGCTTCAACGTCAACATATATATGACACATAGTAAATCGAAATGTATGAATACAATAAAGTGCGAGTAAGTGTTAATAATTTGATATAATTACGAGTGTTTTCCAATCCGCCGATTTATTTTCGACGTGATCGTAATGTGACCTTACTCAAAACAATAACAATAACTCAAGAAGTGCTACATGATATACAGCAGCCTTATAACATGGGCCATGGCGTATGTACTAGGCAAAATTATTCAAGAACATAATTTGATATTATTTATTGACATACAGTCATAATAAGTCTGAGACCAAACGGTTATATGCTAAGGACCCCGAATTGAGGCACTGTTTTTAACCAGCAAGCACACGGTCACATTGCCACTGAGTCTGAGTTTTCGAATAGGTTACTGCACCTCCACCGTTTCGAAGCTTGGGCAATTTTTCCGTTCACCCCAGTTTGCCTACTGGGTATGTCTTTCGGAAGAGACACTAAGGCTAAGGGGAGGGTTACATGGGGAGAAACATGACCAAAATACATTATATCTATAGTGCAACAGAAGCCTGCTGTTGCTAATTGCAAGAAAGTGCCGTGATATGTGCCAGTGTAAACAAAGCAGTGCAAAGGTAAAGTCCAAATAAAATAAGGATTTTGGTAGCATCCTTCGAGCTCGTAGGCATGTCATATCAGCTCAATACAAACATTGACACAGTAGCAGGCTTTAGCAGCTAGCATGATTGTTTAACTGCCCAGGGAAAGCCAGCAGGATCACGAAAAAGCAAGATCAAAACTACAAGACAGACCAGTGCAACAAGAAGCTAAACAGCATCTAACGTCATTTATTGATAATGCACAAAGCTTTTTGATTGTTTACATTTCAAATTCTTTATTGAAATATTTAAATATACAAATATTTCCATTGTGATTAATTGCAAATGCAGTTACAAAAACATTTTAAAAGTATTTAAATATCTTCAAGTAAAATGTATTTCACCCAATGTCTAGCTGGAAAGGAAACTAACTAAGGCATCGTCATCTATCCAGTTGAACACTGTCAGATTACATGTCTGCTTTCAATAATGACACTTTGCAATATCTGCCTAAATTCTTGTGACTTGACAATAAGACAAAATTATATAAAATCAATTTGCTTTATTGATCATATTAAACCCCACATGTAATAACTGGAAGTTCATAAAGAGATGTATTATTACTATTAATTACATTTTGTTCTAAGTCGACTGATAATACTGTAATGAATATCGTGGGGGGAGGGAGTAACTGTCAGCAACCCACAATAGTATTAGTACAAGCTATACATATGAAGGAAGTATATCAGGCATGGGGTCAAAATCTTTAAAAATGGCATTCAGCCATTTCATATGTACTTTCTGCTGCGACACCTCTCCTGGATTTTTGCTAACCAGATATTTTGGACAGCCCTGGACAGTCAGGTCGTTAATCTGAATTCTGAACAGTTTCCCTCGTTTATATCGGTTTAGGTCATTTGCCCCCCCCCCAGACATTTGCCCTTGGTCACTTGCCCCTAGGACACTTGCCCCCCAGACATTAGCCCCTTGCCTTATTGGAAATCTGGACATTTGCCCCCTATTCGTATCTTCTGGATTATTTGTAAGTTTTTTTTAAGAAATAGTTTTTTTAACTTATTTTTTATTTCTGAACATGAATTCAAGATATGTATTACCCTAATTGCAATTAATGTTCTTTGTGCCAGATCAGCCAAGTTAATTTTTATGTAGTTGGAGATGATCCTATAATCAAAGGATTATTTTTGTTGCAATTGTGGAAGAAGCCAGTGACATTAGGACCTGGACTAGTTATTTCAATTGCGGATATTTGAAAGAAGCCATCTCAGCAAGGTTTCTTTTGAACTGCATTTACCATGGAGAGTTGGAGTGACTCCATGTTCCTATAAAACTGGATGCACAAGCCAGAGTTGTCAGAATCCACTTATAACTTCACCATGGAAATTACTACTAGCATCTGAGGAGGTAAGAAGCTATGTTTTGAGTGTCATGTCTACACCAAGAAGGAGACTTACTCTTCGATGGGAGTAAAGCTAACATCGATCCTGATCATGCAAGGGTGCCGTGGTAACTAATCCGATTTCCAGAATGTGATCAACAAGACTGCCCGCAACCATGATGGTGACACGGCACAGATAGAAGCTGCCAATGTCCATCAGGCCTGAAAACTAAGGCAGCTAATACCAGGGGCACTCCAGACAACCTGATCTCTGACTCGTTACTGTCCACCACTGTTTGTGGAAGCATCACCCCAAGAACCCATCTTCCACCACTGATCTGACTATCGATGATACCTAGAAGACAACTGGTGACAAGATCATCTCAGACACACTCCAGGGGATAGGCCACTGCATTAGGCTAAAGTGACTTCGACTTGTCATTGAATGTTATGTTATTGTAATAATAATAATAAAACTGCAAACTGATTTTGACTTGTCAACTATCACAGAAAAAGGGGCAGATGTTTGGGGGAGCAAATGTCCGGGGGGGAACAAGTGACCGCAACCCATTTATATCAGTTGTGGTATCATTGATATTTCATCAAATTTACTGTAAACTTTGAGTCTTCAACATCCTAATCACCAACATGTATTCTCCATGTGGAAATTTTGAATTACTACACAGGGCAAACCCTACAACCACATGTAACAGCACTGTACAGGTAACCAGTAACCTATTTAATATGGGAAACTTGTGGGCTGAACATTAGGCTTGGATAAACAAGGGGCTGCATTCAAGTGGGGCAGGCTTCCTCTCTCACACAAAGGGATTGAGAAGGCAGGTGCCCTTGGCAATCTCTGTAAATAAACCTTGTCCAATGAGAAAGAAAATGAGGCCTGAATGGTGTGATTTTGGTTTTACTGTCTGTTACAGTAACTTAGTATTTGTTTTTGATGCAAATGCATGATTGTATTGTTCTTGTTCACAATGTTTCAATAACAGAGTAGACAGTGTCTATGCTGTAATGTTGACAGCTTCCTGGCTGCTACCAGATTCAGGGTGACATACTAATAGCAGACAAATATGATTTTAATTAAGTAAATATAAGTAAATATAAGGGTAAAGATTAACAGTATCAAGTCAATAATTCCAACAAAATCAATTCCAATTCCCCAAAAAATCAATTCCAACTAATTTTCGAAAATACATTCCAATTCCGGAATTGGAATTGATGGGTCAATTCCAATTCCATAATGGAATTGACCACATGCCTGAAGTATATTCATGACAATATCTTGTCTCTGTGTACTACAGCAACAGTTATAAAGAGTATGATTGAATTGAAACAGGCTTATGTCCGTGGCGCTTTTGTCTGGGGGGGCTTTTGTCCATGCACCATACTATCTAGCAGATGCTTTCAGTATAATACCTAATAATTATATATATATATATATATATAATGTATATTATATATATATATATATATAATGTATATATTATATATATATATATATATATATATATATATATATATATATATATATATATATACATACGAGTGTGCCTATGGGCAGGTGGGCTAGTGTGTGGGTGTGCATGTGCAGCATTTATAAGGTAAAGATATCACAAGCATAGAACTGCATTTGGTCCAATAACAATATCCATGCATTATGTTATCTAAATTGGGTGTCAGATATAAAATAAGGAACCCCATAGAAAGTGTACCTATGGGTCCATATTTCATTATGGAATTTGGACCCATTATATAATTTTGACCTCCCTGGCCCATTGAAAACAGTGCAATGTTGATTAGATAATATAATGCAGTTTGGAGCTAGGATGCTGCAATTTTGGTTACATGCTTTTGGTTATCTTACCAGTGGCATTCGTCAAACTGACCAAACAGATTCATTAAAAACATTAAGAGATCAGTGCAACACCCATTGTTTGAATTAAAATGGCTCCATAGGGAAAATGTTTTTCCCTGTGGTTGATTACTTTATATATTCTATATGACACTGGCACTATTATATTCTAAAAATAATATATACAAGAGAAAGTTTCTCATATTGTGATTCATTTTTATTATGCAAAAGATGAATTTTGTAAAATTTTCAAGTCACTGTATGTGTAACCTTTTCAGATGAAGGGTTCACCATTGGTTAGTACAAGTACAGCTGCTAGTTTTGTAGCATCCAGCACAACGGTTGATGCCGTCAATACTGACATTACGGATGTCACCTTTAGTGCCAACACCGCTATATCTGCTGTGACACCATCGACAACTGATGCTGAAACGCAAGTCGATCCGGTAATGATATCTCAAGTGCAACACTTCGCGAATGCCGTAGTCACGGAAGACATTATTGCACCAGTGAACGTTGATCATGACTACTCCTATGTGAAGCTTTCATCAGATTCATTGAGAACAAAGACATTGGCGCAGATGATGCACACTATGTGATAACAGCAACATAAACGAGGATGACTCAAGCAGCTCTGACACCTGAGAAAGAGAAGAAGTTTGTCATTCGCGAGAAAAACTTATGTCACTTTTCTGCACCTGCCACACATCAAACTGCCATAAACTGTGACACAGGTTGTACTCATGTCTGATCTGTCAGTCAAGATCTTTCGGATACTGGGGTGTCTGTCAGAGGCAAGTGTGCTGATTTCCACCCCTAGTTGAGTGAAAGGTGAATTGAATCTGTTAGGTGTGCATGTACTATCAGTCAGAATAAGTAGTGTATTGATACATATGATTGGTGTACATTTACTGTCAGTACAAGTAGTGTATTGGTAGAGAATGAGACGATTGGTTTACATTTGCTGTCGGTATGAACAAGTAGTGTTATGGTATAGATGCTTGGTGTACATTTACTGTCAGTCAGAACAACTAGTATATTGGTACACATGATTGGTGTACATTTACTGTCAGAACAAATGAATTGGTACAGACTCCAGAATGATATGATTGGTGTACATTTACTGTCGGTAGGAACAAGTAGTGTATTGGTATGCATGATTGGTGTACATTTACTGTCAGTCAGAACAAGTAGTATTGGTACACATGATTGGTGTACATTTACTGTCCAGTAAAAACAAGTAGTGAATTGCCATTGGTACAGATGATGATGGTGAAATAGTTGCATTATAATTATTATTAAAATGCCTTGGCTGTATAAAGATTAATTATTTCCTAAGCTAAACTACCAGTAAATTTGATATGTTGTGGCATAATAACGATATGTGTAACTGTGATATCCATGTTCCAGGTTGTATTTCCCAGTGGTAGAAGTCACTGTTTTTATTCAATGTTTAGTCTTGGTTTCAATCATTCTAGTTAGCCTTATTTCTTTGGTAATTGTTTTTCTATGTGAATAAACTTTTGATATATTTTATGTTGGTCTCAATATGAATGAAATTGTGTGTAGTGACATGCAAGATGCTGCAGGTAACATTTTTGTTGATAGAAGTGGGATAAGAAGGCATTCAGATCATTCAGTTATTAATCTTTTAGTTTAGATCTTTTAGTTTTCCAGGTTGTTTTTCGACCTGCTGCATACTGTGGGTGCCTCATTATTTGTCTGTATCAGATTATCAGTACACTCACGTGTCAGGTCAATCTCCGTAGCTAAACTTGCCATCAATTCAATTTGGTTCAGAATAGACATCACAGATCTTTCCCATATTGCAGGAAGGGATTACTTGTCTTGCCTTTCCTGAGCTTCCCTCTTGCCCACAGTGTGAAATGCCAATATGCAGCTAGTCGATATGTTCTGAAATATAATTTGTTAGGGTTAGTTGATAGCACTAATTCTATAATTGCCATAATAGTTGCAAAACTGTGAACATTACATACTGTCAGTTGTTAATTATTGTTATTTAAATGATTACATTGCACCCAACAACAAGGTGTTGTGGTGTGCTACAGAGAGGGATGATTACAAGTATGAATATTAATGTAATCATGATTACAGTAATTATTGAAATCACAATTACTAATGCAATCATGATTACAATCATTATTAGTCACAATTACAGTAACATTTAAGAATATATATTGACATAATGAATTAAATAAACCCTCATGTTATTATTGTCATCAGTGCTATTCAACACAAAACCAAACACAATATTAAAATACAGTCACGGTACACTTCATTAGATTAGATACAAAATAAAGAGAAAATATTAAAATACAGTCACGGTACACTTCATTAGATTAGATACAAAATAAAGAGAAAAGCTTGCATTGTAGTTCGGACCTCGCCCACGGGCTAGGTAAAAGAAATATGCAGAAAAATAGGACTATTAAAATGGCAATTATTCGATAACAATTAAATTACTGACCTGCTAGCTATAGGACGAATCAATGAGTCGGCACGCAAATCATGCAATGACAGCAGACCAACGTCTAGCACCGCTCTGTTTGTGCATACCGCTACAAAAGCATCGTCTTCGGTGATGCATGCACCAACGCGGTCGGGCACACGGTGCCGCATAGCCATAGCCTAGGCATAGCAGTTACCTCGGCGCAGCATGATGACTCGACGTAAACGTGCGTAGACTTCGGGACGCAGTTTCCACAGGATCACCACATCACATTACCTATTCAATAACCGTTGACAGTCAAAGAGCTGTTGTCATTTATCAGTAACAGTGTCACTTCCTGAATGCAACGTCGACAAATAAAAGGCGAAGCCGACCTGAATCTGGAGCGCTACTCGCACACTCAGTGACACTACGACTGTCAGCCGTTGTTTCCACAGCACACTGTGATTGTATGGCTGGGTAAGTACACATACTAAAGACAATTTAAGTCATTAAAGTGAGGGGTGTAGACATAATTAAGCTTAATATTAACAAATGTGTCTGATACATAGCCATATAAATCCATTATTGTCAGATATTCGTTGTGGTAGGATTGACTGTTTGTATCATATTTGAAGCCTCATAAAATATTCTAAATGTTATATTTGTACTGTCTTTATTACAACCGACATCAGTACCTGTGTTGGCGTTTGGATTATTTGGGTTAATGCTTTAATATATATATATATATATATATATATATATATATATATATATATATATATATATATATATATATATATATATATATATATATATATATAGTTAGCCTATCCATCCGGTATCTTAAACATTGTCTGGTAGTTTATTTAAATATTCAAAACTGAATTTTAGCCATACTTTTTAATATGCTTTTATTTAATACTTGGTTCTGTTTCAGACTTGGTGAATCTTGTTCACATGTAGCAGCACTACTCTTCAAAGTAGAAGCAGCAGTGCGTCTGGGCTACGCAACACGAGCATGTACTGAGCTACCATGCTACTGGAACAACGACTTCATAAAAAAGTCAAACCAGCTCCAGTTCACAGCATCAAATTCTACAAACAGTCTGCCGTCAAAAAAAATCAGAAGCGGAACAAACGGAAGCAATACACTGCTCAAAATGTTTCCACACACCATGAACAGACACATTTGCTTGATCTGCTCGCCAGCTGCTCTCGCCCGCCGATAGGACTGAGCCTCTGCAAAGGCCACTACAATCCATTTCGCTGCAAGACAACAGCTGAACTGGAGCATTTGCCACAACAGCTGACTAAACTTTACAAGATGGAGTATGCCAGTTTATCAAAGGCTGATCTCGATAGTTAGATCACGGAAACACTGTCTTCCATTAGAGTGACCGATGCCGAAGTGCGATATGTGGATAAAAACACTCTCAATCAGGCTGGTTGTCTGACAACCAGCATGTCATGCCAGTGCTGCACAATAGGCTGGACCACCCATCTGTCTCACTTCTTCATGACATCTGCAGAGACAGTGCAAATAGCTTCTACTCTCCTGCAACTACCCGGGGCAAAGATCATGAGGACACAGCTTCGTTTATCGAAGCACATTCCATACATTAATTGGGGCATCAGCAGACGGTGTAGCATGCTGTGACTGCCACGGTGGGCGAGTAGTGGAAGTGAAGTGTCCCTACAAACACAGAGACAATACACTAGAAGTGATGATGGCAGATCCTACTTTCTGCTTGGAAAGTCACCTAAGCTTGAAACGTGGACATGCGTACTACACCCAAGCGCAACTCGAAATGTATGCGACTTTGTTGTGTGGACTTCAAACGTGTGCATTGTTGTAGAAGTTGCACTCGATGCTGAATTTGTTGCAGGCATGGTGCCTAAGCTATGGACATTCTTCAGACAATGTGTGCTGCCAGAACTGCTGACACATCGTATGCAACATGGACATGAACCGACATGCTCTGTGTCAGCTGTAGCCCACGCCAGCACTGATGCGTGAAACTGTACTGCAATTGTCGTATGCCTGCCAATGACAATGACTTGGATGATGAATTGGTTGGCTGTGATTCGCCTCACTGCCCCCGTGGTGAATGGTGTTACTTTACATGTGCAAAAGTGAAGAGGGCACCAAAGGGCAGTTGGTTGCAGTAGATTTGCATCATGAGAACCTTACCTAGAATGCCTTGTCATTGTATACAATTACATCACTCATGTTAACAAATGCAACACAGACACACACAAGTTTATCAATTGATCGGTCGGCTTCTTCTGCTTCGTCTCTGAGATTAAATTTAATTAATTGAAAGTGGTCCCTGCGGAATGGTGAATCTGTTTTTCAACAGAACAATAACAAGTTCAATGTATTTTACAGACAATATTGTGAACAGCACCAATGTATTGGAACTATGGTACTTAATATATGTTTATGTATCATTGTTATCTTACACTGGACGCTATGATATGCAGTTAGCTTACTTGTACTGTTTGTATTTGTACAGGCTCAATCTTTGATGTGGTACTGAAGTTAGATTAAGAATGTAAATTGTGCAATGACTGAGAAACTTGGTGTATTTAGTAGCAAGTTTAGGTTAACAGTTTAGTTAGTAAGCAGCAATAAATGCACATTTATCTAACAAACTTGCCTTACAGTAGTAGTAGTAGTAATTCTTAATTTAGGCATGAACTTACCACCCGCAGCATACATATTATTATAGTTATTTAACAGTCACATTAATGAGACATGTATTTTAACCCATTGTACATTACACTCAATAACTGAAGTTGTTTAGTAAATGTTGGTATGATATATGATGAAGACTGGGTGCTGTGCTGTAAAACTATATACCCTGGGCCTCCGGTATGTTCTTGCCGCGCAACAATTTGGATATCACTGGCCCATGCCTGCATTGATGTATCATGTTTCAACCTTCTTGTTTACTATGGGGTGTTATATTTATGTCTGTGATTGTTTATATGCTTTGGGCATAACAGTTGCTAAAAAAACATGTCAATTGCCACTGGCGCCATGTCATGGCTGCTCAGCACGAAAAGGGGTCATGCCACAGTTAGACTTCCTGGTGTGTTACACAGGAATGTAGGGCATAGTAAGTTTGGATATAGGACATTTTTTAAATCATACCATCTGACATAAGTGCAGTTGCGCAGGGACATTACCAGATTTGCTGGTGGAAGCAGTTGAGAGTGAAATGGTTGATTTTTAGAAGAGTTTAATAGGCAGAAGGATATTTGTGATTTTTTTGGGCCACTAGACACGTGTGCCCATAATTCGTGCCAGTATTGGTAAACATTGAGGGGTATCGCACATACAGGCATATTACAAGAGTTAAAAATGTCTAATTTTGTCAAAACTCGACCACCATGTCAGTGGGATGATGGCAGCGGCTGGTAACCTTTAGAATTTTTGATAGTCATGCTTTCTTATAATTATGCAAAACGTTAACATGGCCACCAATGGGAAATGTAACTGTTTCCTGAACCCAAAAGCCTAAGGTATTGTCACTGACATACATACCTACATTATGTGACTGCTCGCTTCGCCAGCTACGCTGATGTATTTGGGCCAGGTTTGTAAAGGACTACTAAAACGAGTATTTGATGAGAAGCATCACCTCTAGTCCTAGTTTTTTGTTTGTCTTTCTATGGGGGCTGCAATGTTGAAATCACTTTTGTACAATCGGTTCACTTCATTGCTGTTTTTCATCCGAATGGAAATAACCAATCAGAGAGGCTATTAGACTTCACATTTTCTGGGTCCAAATTCTTGAATGACACGAATTTGCCATTTCTTACGTAAAATAGACTTACAAAAATTCATTGCTAGAGGAGACTGGGGGAAAATGTGTTGTGTGGTCTGAGAATGTCCTATACAACCGGGTTGTGCACATAGTGCTGCATACAACCCAACCCTGTGCATTTGTGTGCATAGCCCCAGAATCATAAATGCAATTTTGCAACTGTGAATATGTTTACCGTTCCATGACCTTCTGTACACCGTACAAATCTTCCATTCAAGCCCAGAATCCAGTTCAACAATATGTGCAATCACATGTTGTGTGTGCAATGTATACTGTCTTCTGTATGGCTTCAGAATCTGATCCATGAGTACAACCGTCTCATGATTACAGTAGTTAATTACAATGGCTGCTCAATTTGATCAGGATTACTGGAACTTAGTATAATACAGAGTTACGTAGGTTCGTGCATGTAATTACACGTATACCAATGCATTTTGTCTTTTAGAGTTCACAGGGATAATTTTTTGTAACAGATTACTAGGCTCGCTGGTATAGAAATCTGTTTGGATTACCACTATAAACAATTGTGAGCCAAGTTATTATTAAATTCATTTTAAAAATCAAACAACGGCAATTATTTTGAAAAGAATCATCTTTACGCCCAAGATACCACAGTGGCTCTTCACTGCGGTATATGTTTAGTGCTAGCACCATGAATATATTTTAAAATAAAACTGACAAATATTTCAGAAGGGCAGGTTAACCATTGTTGAAAGATTGTACTCTCGACAAGCCAACGACTTCCTTGTCCATTTGCCACCTGCGTGTTTTGATTTCGATGGCAATTTATTTAAATCTTGTTATGCCACCATATAGCTCTTTCGTGATGTTTACACTTTACTTTTACAGCTCCGTCCATAATGAGCTGGCTGTGGCCCCGAGACAGGATCGTGAGAAACCGGATGTGCCAAACTGTCAAGGTTAGTGGCTGATCCAGTAATTGTAGTAACTATTTGAGCACACTGTGTTGACCCAGGCAGCAGTAGTGACACCATAGTATTATAGTGTGTTAACACGTTAGCCAGTTCAAAACATGCTGACATGTCACCATGTTAGCCAGTTGAAAACATGAAGACATGTCACAACATTAGGTAGTTGAAAACATGATGACATGTCACCATGTTAGGTAGTTGAAAATGTGATGACATGGTTACTTGAATAGGTCACATGGTAGCAGGACAACATCCCTTGCACTGCGTCATCCAGTATGAATTAAATACCTTTTACGAAGTGTGCCTGGCTAAGCACGGGGGGGGGGGTAGAAGGCTCACCCGTGTCACCGATTAGGAATATTACGGGGGCATAAGACGACCCGCATCCTAATATGGTATCGTCAGCGAATCAAGGCGCGTGCGACCAAGCCATCAGGCTAGAATTCCTAGGCTTATTATCTTCTTTCACGGCGAGGCCACGCGCCTACGCTGTAGGTCGAACCTGCATGTGAATACATGTATTATGTGTCTCTATTCGAAGTCGCGTCAGGGCTGACTGCTGAATGAAGTAGGTGGAAGGTCCTGACGTGAGACGGTTATGAGAGACCAGTAACAGTGAAGTTACAATGACGAGAGCGCCAGGGTTTTTTTTACCACTGGAGCTATAATGGCGACCGCGACTACGGACGAACAGAACGTCTGTTATAACGGCGGACGCTGCTGACACTACACGCGCTGCAATGAAAACTACACGGCACGGTGTAGGTTACAATGACGAGCGGCTAGACATTCTTTACGGCTGATGGGTTCAGCCTCCTGTTACGTTTCCCATTGACGACCATGTTAACGTTTTGCACGATTATAAGAAAACGGGACCATCAAAAATTCTGAAACGTCTTACCTGCTATTACTATCATCTCATTGACATGCTGATCGAGTTTAGTCAAAGTCTCGTACTTGTAACTCATTTAAAATGCCTGAACGTGCCATACCCGTCAATTTTTATCAATTTCTGCATGAATTACTACGCACACGTGCCTTGTTGCGAAAAAATTGCCAAAAATCCTTCCGCCTATTGAAATCATCTAAAAATCCACAGTTACATTGCCAACATGTTCTACCAGCAAACTTGCCAATGTTCCTGGCTCAAATACAGTTATGTCAGATGATATGATTTTTTTTAAATAACACATCCAAAATTACTTATTAATTACGTATTAAATTGCGATATGTGAATTTAAAGAATTCATATGATGTGACATAAGTGCAATTGAGCAGGCATATTCACAGGTTTGTTTGTAGAAGCTATTGGCTGTGAAATGGTGCATTTTTTGAGAGTTTAAAAGGCGGAGGGATTTATGGGAATTTTTCTGCTATGGGCCACGTGGGCGCATCAATACAAGGCTATTTTTGTCAAAATTGATGGGCATCGCACGTCGGGGCGTTTTAAAAGAGCTGGAGGTATGTGATTTTGATAAAACTTGGTCAGCATGTCAATGAGATGATGGCAGATGCTGTGAAAAAGTTTCAGAATTTTTAGTGGTCACGTTTTCTTATAATCTAACAAAACGTTAACATGGCCACCAATGCAATTTTCAACTGTGGTCTGACTCCAAATAGACGGAAGTCGGGGTCACAAACACGGTTATAAAATGTTGATATGCTTATGTTTTGGTTGTTATTATTAGCTTAATTGTGGATATTACACGTAATTTGGATGAAATTATTAGTTTGTTATAAAAAATTTCTTATAATTTTTATAATTTGCAATTATGATAATATAATTAGGGCTCATATTTTGGAAAATAAATAAAAACGGTTGCTAACCTGTCCCATGTTGTGTGTGTTTGACTTAGACAATTGTCGGTGTCAGACTGGATAATATTATATTATATTATTATATGTATGTTATAGATTCCATCTAGCGAACAAGATCATTACTGGTTAAACGCCGCTACTATTTAAACTGTTTAACAGTCTCCCTTAGGAGGTGTCTTATAACAGATCTACTAAATATAAAACATGTCAAATAAATGTACATTTTAGTTTTGTACTATAACGTTTGATGTGCACGAGCTGATATATTGCGCAAGTTGATGTTTAATATGATATTTCATTGCTAATAAATCCAATTTTTTTATTTTTCATATGCTAAAATAGCATTATAGAACTTGTGGTAAGCTAAAAGTGTACAATAAGCAATTTTTAATATCAACAATAACTGTTGCCTTTCCAAAATGTCTGCTCACCACATATCAATACCAATTTCATGTTGTGTGCAGTACTTTGCAACCCTAACCGTAGCTAACCCCATCTTTAGCTAACCACATGCCTGGCTAACCCCATCTCTAGCTAACCCCATCCCTAGCTAACCATAACTCTGAAGTGGTTAACATAGGATATAATTATTCCCATAGGCACAGGTTGATAGGAAAAGTGAACAGTTTACTTGGAAAAGGCAGACAGCAGTAGCAATCACGAACATCATGATACAGATCAGATGCCAAAATGGAAAGTTAGCGAAAATGAGGGGGTATGACATAAGTATGTGACGGAACAGGTAACCATTTTGGACTAGAGCGATCATTGGTGATATTTGTCTTGTGGCCCAGTGCGTTAGCAACATTGTGTAACAAATTTGGACAGAATAGTTGTATTTTGGTTGTGTCACACCCACTGGAAGCACTGCGTAGATCAGCATTTTCAAATCTGGCCGCGACTGGCATCTGGTCATGTGATACCCTTTTATGGTGGCGTATCGAAATCAAGCCGTTCGCCTTGTATCTTATCAACTAGAAGTATGAAAGCAGTCACATAAACAATAAAATTGGACAAACCTGAATCATTGGAATTTACCCTAAATCCTGTTAAATGTGAAAAATGTCCAATTTTCTTACAAAGTTATGCCACGTTTGGTTTAAAATCAAGCAATTATATGAATAATAATTTTAAAATAAACTCATTAGTATATTCAAAGGGACAGTAAGCAGGCTTCATTGGTTCGCAGTGCTATGTAAATCAAGTGTACATGATCTATGATTTATCAAGTGTCAAAATCGACCTATAATTAAATTATGTGACTGGTTTTCAGCTAATAATACGGACAAAGCATTGTTTAGACTTGGCTGTCAAACAAATAATAATGACTTGACAAGTAGGAGTGTTCCATAATGTGTCTACATATACACTGTGCCGCAACTTGATATAAAATTTGATACTTTCTGAAACAAACAAATTCCCTATTTGGGGTAAGACCACAGTTGACCTTCCTGTTTATTGTTTCACACGAATGTAGGGCGTATTAAATTGCGATATGTGAATTTAAAGAATTCATATGATGTGACATAAGTGCAATTGAGCAGGCATATTCACAGGTTTGTTTGTAGAAGCTATTGGCTGTGAAATGGTGCATTTTTTTGAGAGTTTAAAAGGCGGAGGGATTTATGGGAATTTTTCTGCTATGGGCCACGTGGGCGCATCAATACAAGGCTATTTTTGTCAAAATTGATGGGCATCGCACGTCGGGGCGTTTTAAAAGAACTGGAGGTATGTGATTTTGATAAAACTTGGTCAGCATGTCAATGAGATGATGGCAGATGCTGTGAAAAAGTTTCAGAATTTTTAGTGGTCACGTTTTCTTATAATCTAACAAAACGTTAACATGGCCACCAATGCAATTTTCAACTGTGGTCCGACTCCTCTAGCTGTGCGCTATAGAGTTATAATGGGTTTGCGATGCACCGATTGCAGCTGTGGGTGTTTTGTTGTTGGACTGAATAAAAGCACTTCCGGTATTTACCACTAGACTGAGTCTGAGTGGTTTCAAGTCTCAAGTTGTTTACTCCAAACAGCCCAAACTTGGGCTAACGCAGGAGTTTGTGGTGGACTGGTTCAGGTGTTACAAATCCCTATACAAACATGACAATATTGGCGACGAGGTGAGGCTGAGCACGAAAAAAAAACATGGCTTCACGAACCCTGCGTTATGAGGAATACAAAGAAGAGAGGGAATTATTCGAAAACTGTCTTGAACGTTTCGAACTTTTTTGTAACAACGAATGCTGTGCCCGAAGTAGCAATGCCGGAGCTCGTTAGGCGGCGCTAGTAGTGCTATGATCGGCAAGTCGACCAAAACGTGTACCCAGAGGCCCGTTTATAGGGGGTGCCTTTAACGGTCCATAGCAGCTGACATACACCATCTATAATAAAAGTGTGCATATGCCTGCAAAGCTATAAACGTTCTTTACTCTTATGTACATCCTGTTTTATTTCTTTAGGTGAAAGTATTTTGTTTTTTAAGGTGAAAATTTCATGATTCTCGCAAATCCGGGATTCACCTTGATTCACGAAAAAAACAACTGTATGTCTTTCATTAATCATTTATTAACACAAAACTATTTTTTTTATTTTTGCTAGGTCTGGCTAGTGAGGTACTGTACAACTAAAACAACCCCCTATCACTATCCACTGAAGCCAACAATTAGAGTTTCCCGTTCAGGTGCACAAGCGAACGTAGTAACAGCTGCTCAAAATCTAAATCCTAACTAACCATTCAAAGTTCTTTAACTAATAGTTAAACTTATAGCACAAGTCAAACTAGATACTGTTAACAGTACCAAAAATTAAATAACTTCTACCTTCTAGGATTCCCAAAATAACTTTAACTTTGAAATAGAATTTTTCCCGCCAAATTAAAGTAAACAAAGGAAAAAAGAACCCCAAGCAACGCTCGACATACAAAACTTAGAAATAGGAAATTAGACATAAACATTAGTTAGACAAAACACTAGAAATTAGTTAGACATAAATACATTTCTTCAACCATCCTGCACAAATTCTTGACCTTATACTAATTTGGCCCTTTCATCAAGGCAACTCAATATACCCAGAGTCGCCCTGGGTATCACTCTTCGTTTCTGTAAATAAACCACCGAGTCTTCGATCTACCCCCCAGACTCAATCTCTTTTTCCCAGCACTGCCTTGATCCCTTGCACAACATAATATTATAAAAAATATATATAAGCAATAAATAATAGTTACTCTAACTCAGTCTTAAAGTAGACATAAAATAAATAAAACTAAAGTAGCCAGGTTATGGCAAGTAAAAAAAACCAAGGACAAAAAGTAAAAATGACTCTGGATGACCGAAGAAGATGACGTATGTATATGCACAGGGTGTAAAAAAAATTTCAGGACCTAACCACAAATTGTTGGAATGCAAGTACTGTGATAAACATTACTGCATTGAATGTGTTGAAATAATGGATAAAAAATATAAAATTATGACGGACAAACCACAAATTCACTGGTTCTGTCCACCATGTGACACAAAAGTAATGAAAAACATGAAAAAAGCTGCGAAGAAAGGTGTCAGAAGTTCCTTAAGAAAGTGGAAGAGAAAATCATTGAACTAGAGAAAGAAATCGGAACCAAAGTGGATGAAACAAGAGTCATTGAAATGATCAAAGAAGCTCAGTTGGAAAAAACCCAAGCAAAGTCATCAGCCCAAATGAAGTTAAGGAAGTCGTACAAATTCAGGTAAAAGAACAGAACATGGAATCAAGACAGAGAAAAAAGATTCAACAACGTAATCATTTTCAACTTACCAGAATCTACATCACAACTGAAAACTATGAGATAACAACATGACAAAGAACAAATTTTAGAAATGTGTACAGAAATAAACAATAACTTCACAGACACTGATGTCACAGAAACGAGGAGGTGTAGGGAAGCCAACGAAAATGCAACCGGTCCCAGACCGGTTCTAATCACATTAACACATATTGACAAATAACTAACCCTTCTTCGAAGGTTCCATCACATCAGAGAAAATGACAAGTTCAAAAACATAAAAATTGATCATGACAAAACTAAACAAGAAAGGGAGGAATCAAAAAAGCTCTATGAAGAAGCAAAGAGGCAGGAAGCTGCAGACAAGTCGGGGGAATACCTGTACAGAGTCAGGGGTCCACCATGGGAGAGAAAAATAAGAAAGATAAGCAAAAGCCAGTAAAGACTACACATCCACCTAGAATGACGGATGGTAAAACAAATGTTAATAAAAATAATCTTAATGACATAGGCAACATTCTGTGTTTTTATACCAATGCTGACCAACTAAGGAACAAGCAAAATGAATTTGAACAAAGAATTAAAGAACTGAAACCCCACATAATAGCAATTAATGAGGTAAAACCAAAAAACCCCAAACGCACTGTAACCATACCAGAATTTTCCTTAGAAGGCTATACATTGTTCTCCAAGAATATAGAAAATAATGAAGGTAGGGGTATTATAATATACGTCTTAAATTCCCTATATGCAGAAAATATAAACCTGGTCTCAACCTTCAAGGAATGCTTATTTATAGAAATTAAACTTAAAAATAAAACCATCTCTTTGGATGCATATATAGGAGCGATGGGGGTCAGAAGAAAATAACGCAGAACTTCTAAATATGATTAGATCCACATCAGGACTTAAATATTCACACATTGTAATTACAGGAGATTTCAATCTCCCAGATATTAACTGGAAACATTGGACGACCAAATCAGTTAACCCCAGCAACCTAAATTTTAAATTTGTAGAATGCCTTAGAGACACATTCATGTTTCAACATGTCTCAAATCCTACTAGAGGACGAGGCACAACTAACACAAACCTTTTAGATCTGATTTTATCAAGCGAAGAAGACAGCATAGGGGAAATAGAGTACCTCAGCCCTCTAGGTAAAAGTGACCACTGTGTCATTACATTCAATATTTTGTGCAAAGTTATAACAAATAAATACACTAAAAAACGGACGGAAGCTATTTAATAAAGCAAATTATGAAGGAATGAGGAAAGAGTTTTCAGATATAGATTGGGAAAAGAAATTTAAAGACTGTAAAGACAACGTTAACGACCAATGTGAAATCCTTAAAACAGTACTAAAATTATTAGAAGATAAATACGTACCTCAAAAAGAAGTTTCAAATTACAGAAAGGGAAATTTCCCCCTGAATGCAAACACCAGAAAACTAATTAGACTTAAAATTGACTATGGACAAGATACATTGAAACAAGGGATGGGACAAAATATTTAGAGTATTGTAAAAGCAGGAATAAAATCCGAGCTTTAACAAGAAAGCTCCGAAAGGAGTTTGAACGAAATTTAGCCACGCAAACCAAGAAAAACCCTAAAGTCTTCTGGAACTATTATAAATCAAAAACTACAGTTAAACAAGGAATTGGGGGACTGAATATAGACCACACAAATCCGAAATCCCAAACAACTGAAGATGAAGAAAAAGCAAATATTCTTGCCAACTACTTCTCCAGTGTATTCACTACTGAACAGACAGGGTCTATCCCAATTACACCCAAAGTAAACAATAAATTAGCGATGGATGAGCCAAAAGTAACTGAAAGCAAAATATTACTAACATTAAAAGAACTTAATATAAGCAAATCGCCTGGCCCTGATGAAATAGGTGCCAGATTACTAACTGAGTTGTCAGAAAATACCTGTCTCCCATTACAAAAAATATTTGAAACATCAATAAAAACATCAAATATTCCTGATGAATGGAAGGATGCCAAAATATCAGCAATATATAAAAAAGGAAATAAGAAATCACATCATCAGTTAAATGAAAGTCAATGGTCTGTTCAGTCAAAAACAATATGGTTTTATCTCTGGCAGATCAACAGTTCTCCAACTAATTAAAATACTAGATGAATGGACCTCAGAAATGGATAAGGGTAATTACACAGATGTTATTTATATGGATTTTCAAGACTTTTGATACCGTGCCACATACGAGTCTAATAAGTAAATTAAAAAGTTTTAACATTAGGAATGATTTAGTTACCTGGATTGAGGCATTCATCACAAATAGACGACAAAAGGTAGCAGTAAATGGAAAAGAATCAAACTGGCACAAAGTAACATCAGGGATATCGCAGGGATCTGTCCTAGGACCTTTATTGTTTGTTCTATACGTAAACGACCTGCCAATACATTTCTGTTTGCTGATGACATTAAGATATTTAGAGCCATAAAAATGATCAGGATATACTACAACAAGATTTAAGTATCCTAGAACAATGGAGCGACAAATGGTTATTAAAGTTCCACCCAGACAAATGTAAACACATGGAAATTGGAAAAAATAATATAGGTGAAAATGAATATTTCATGACAAGTAATAATGTTAAACATTCATTAGCCACCACAGATAAGCAAACTGACTTAGGTGTAATTATCGATTCAAAATTGTCATTTGATGATCACATAAACCAAGTGGTAAATAAAGCAACCAAAATGACAAAAATAATCCGAAGAACCTTCCAATTCCTAGACACACACACTTTCTTGCCACTATATAAGACAATGGTTAGATCTCACCTAGAATATGCCGTGCCAGTATGGTATCCATATAAGATAAAACATAAAATAGCAATAGAAAACGTCCAGAGAAGGGCCACAAAACAACTTCCTGGTATGAGGGATTTATCATATATAGAAAGACTAAAATTACTGAAGCTACCCACATTAGCATACCGAAGGCTAAGAGGAGACATGATAGAAGTCTATAAAATAATGCACGATCTATACGATAATGAATCTGCACCAAACCTCATGAAATGGGAGGATGTGACACTAAGGTCAGGAATATATTTACCCAAAAGAGCAAAAATAAATTTAAATTCTTACAGTGGCTGAACCATGGAATAGTCTCCCAAACTCTGTAATACAAGCTAGATCAATTAACTCATTTAAAAACAAACTAGACAAATTCTGGTCTACCCAGGCAATAATATACGACTATGAATCTCCTTTAACAATAACTAATGGAACCGGAAATTATGATATAAAAATATTTTATTCTGAAGATCTGATCATGGAGGAATCAACTGGATCCTGCGATCAGAATCGTCATAAGGTATCATAAGGTATCATCTAGTTATTTGAACGTTAGGTGGTGCCACACACACGTCAGAATAATAAATTATGCATTGTCCTAGCCCGCTGTTGTTTCAAGTTCGTCTTTATTGTCGTAATTGTTGAAAGTTCATAAATATCCATTCTTCAAGTACGTGTGTAAATAGTAACTGATCTATCTAACTATATTATCGTGTAGCAGTGTATGTTTGAAGTTCTGGAGGGTGTTTTGCTCATTTTGGCAGGAGATAAAACATGTAAACAAACTTGCAAAGTAACAGCGTGACCGACCAGTCAAACGATGTCCCAGCGGACAAGACGAAGAAAGGCAATAGCTCAAAGCTGACAGTCTTACACTTGGAATGTTAATATGATTTACACCAGGGGTCAGCAACCTGCGGCCCGCGGGCCAACTGCGGCCCGCAGAGCTATTTCATGCAGCCTGCGGACTGATAGCGAGATTATGCATGACGCGGCCCACGCCTGCAATATTGATATATAAAATTAAAAATAGTACGTCTTATCTAGACTAAATTCTAGACGAGACATATCACACAATGCAACTCGGTAATACCATTTCCACGCGATGAACATATCAAACATTTCTCACTTCTTTAAACTTTAATTCACTTTTGCCAACATGCAGACATGAATGTTCTATCTTTTTTGTGTTTGAGTGATAATGTGTTTTTTGAATAACACTCGTCATCACTCGTTAAATCACTGGCAGTTCCAGCACCTTCCGTCCGAGAGGAATGTGCAATATTAACAATTCCTGCATTAAACCGAAGTGCCCTGGCTAGGTTGGGTTGCCATGCTGTGCCACGTGTACGAGCTGAGACATGAGACTAGGTTTGGCTGCCATGCTGTGCCACGTGTACGAGCTGAGACATGAGACTAGGTTGGGTTGCCATGCTGTGCCACGTGTACGAGCTGAGACATGAGACTAGGTTGGGTTGCCATGCTGTGTCACGTGTACGCGCTGAGACATGAGACTAGGTTGGGTTGCCATGCTGTGCCACGTGTACGAGCTGAGACATGAGACTAGGTTTGGCTGCCATGCTGTGCCACATGTACGAGCCAAGACATGAGACTAGGTTGGGTTGCCATGCTGTGTCACGTGTACGCGCTGAGACATGAGACTAGGTTGGGTTGCCATGCTGTGCCACGTGTATGAACTAAGACATGAGACTAGGTTGGGTTGCCATGCTGTGTCACGTGTACGAGCTGAGACATGAGACTAGGTTGGGTTGCCATGCTGTGCCACATGTACAAGCTGAGACGTGAGACTAGGTTGGGCTGCCATGCTGTGCCACGTGTACGAGCTGAGACATGAGACTAGGTTGGGTTGCCATGCTGTGCCACGTTTACGAGCCGAGACGTGAGACTAGGTTGGGGTGCCATGCTGTGCCACGTGTACGAGCTGAGACATGAGATTAGCGTATTCATGGAGAAGAAGGATGCAGAAGTACCGGCATTCACTGACCCCTTATGGATGTGCGATTTTGCATTTTAGTCTATGTCACGGAGCACCTCACTCTGCTGAACGCCAAACTTCAGAGAAGAGAACAACTAATCAATGAACTGTGCCAGTTTATCTCCGCTTTCGAGACCAGGTTTCGATTGTGGGAAACACAACTGCGGGATGCAAATTACTTCCCAACACTCATAGAAAACAAACTAGCTACTCCGGACATGTAGGCCTTCGTAGCATTCATTGAGCTGCTGAGACGGGAGTTTGATGACCGATTGACAAGTATCAGGGCTTGCAACAGGGAGTGAAAAAAAAAACTTCAACGTGTCCAAAATTGTTTGGCTAGGGTAGTTACACGATCCCCTCTTTTCTCTCGCTCACTGCCACTTCTAAAATCATTGCATTGGATCCCTGTGCGATATCGCATTATTTTTAAGATCTGTAAAATTACCTATCAAGCCCTTTCAATCAAACAACCTGCATATTTACATTCAATGCTCACTCCAGCAAGACAACCCAGACAGCTTCGGTCATCTGGTTCTGGTTTACTTTCTGTTCCCAGAGTTAAGACAAATGCTGGAACTCGATCTTTCTCGGTTGCCACACCAACTCTGTGGAATTCACTCCCCGACAGCGTAAAATCAGCAAGAAATATAGCTTCATTTCGCCGTAATCTGAAAACCTATCTTATCAAAATTGCCTATCCTCCTTAGATTCTTGGCACCTCCATCCATCGGTTGACGACTTTTTGCATTGTACATGGTAACGAGAATGCCTAATCCTTTGGTTTTGTTGCGCCACTGAGCTTGGATTTTCTGATGATATTGGCGCCAAAGAAGTAATTTTATTATTATTATAAGATGAACTTCGTATAATGCAAGCCATGAACGCATCTAACAGATGGACATTTGGATGACGTGCTGAGGCTCGCAGTGTCAAGTCTGCAGCCAGATGTGGGACACTTGGTGGCACAGCAACATCTCTAGCATCAGGCGTCAGTGGCACACGGGTCAACATGGCATCAGCGGCATGCCAAGAACACGTAACATGAATAATGTGTGTTTTTAAACAGCATAGTGACTATCGAACTGTTGTTCAAAATCAGACCTATTTACAACAACACTCGATACCACTGCTACACACAATGTATGTATGTTGCATGCATATATATATATATATATATATATTGTACGTGTTACAAGAATGATAATATCCTTATGTGCGTGTTTGCATGTGCGTGCGTGCGTGCGTGCGTGCGTGCGTGCGTGCGTGCGTGCGTGCATGTGTGGCCCACTGACCTATTCCAAGTCACTAATTTGGCCCTCCGTTCAAAAAGGTTGCCGAACACTGATTTACACTGTGCTTTTTGGTTGCTTTTCATTATAAGTACTATCATAACCGTGGATACGACTTATGTATAGTGACTAAATGACTAGTAATGTAAATATTTGTTTATGCAAAATTTATCTATTCTGGATATGATGATGGGTGAAGATGTATGAAACTCTAAAAATTATGTACAACTGATAGTTGGTATGCAGCATTGTGTCAGAATGGTTATTTACTCAACGATCCACACATTGATATGATGAGAAAGTGGACACCAGCATACTTGAAATGTACGTATTTATAGTAGTTGTTTCTTACTTTAACTACCAATACACCCAGATAATGCAATAAGTATGACAATAAAAGCTTACCGGTACATTTCATCCTACATGATACACGTCAAAAAAATTCATCTTGCATCAGCATTTCTTCAGCTGTGAAAAGGCTTCTGTCAAAATCTGCATAATAGTTTGCAGTTAAAACCTTGTAAACAATATTTTCATATAAATAATAATGTTAATGACCTATACATGTCAATCATGCTTAGAAATAAACACATAGTTTAAAAATGTCTCTGTAGGGTACATATTGGTTTTTTCTTTTTACCAACTGCCCCGTATAAATGTGCAAAATGGGTAAAAAAAATAGCACTGTTTACAGCCCTCTTACAACCAAAATAATGGATGCACTGGTATGAATGACCCCACACAGGTTGAGAACATTTAGTACTTCCACAATATGTAAAAAAAATACAATAACATTAATATTAGCAATTTTTTAGGCCAGGTACACTTTTTATCAAAATAGAAAAAAACATGTTTTGAAAATGTTCATGGGGGTGTCTTTAAAGTGGTCTAACCTGAAATCTAATTAACGTACAACCATACAACCGAAACCACGATGTATCTTGATAATAAACCTTTCCAATAATCTTCATCCTACATGATACACATGTCAAATATTCATCTTGCATCAGCACGTATTCAGCTGTGAACAGGCTTCTGTAAAAATCTACATAATAATTTTGCAATTAAAAAAACTTCGTAAAAACTATTTTTCATATACATAATAATGCTAATGACCTATACCAAAAGGCACGTCCTATACATGTAAAAAAATTTTAGAAGCTAGCACTGAGATTTACAAAATGTCTCTGTATGATATATACTGTTTTTTTTTGCTTTTTGCCAACTGGCCATGTATAAATGTACAAAATGAGTGAAAAATAGCATTGCTTACAGCTCTTTTGCAACCAAAATAATGGATGCACTGGTATGAATGACCCCCACACAGGTTGAGAACATTGAGTATTTCTCCATGAGGAAAAAAAAATTACATTAACATTAATATTAGTACATTTTTTAGGCCAGGTACACTTTTTTAATAAAAAAAAACGTGTTTTGGAAATGTTGACGGGGGGTGTCTTTAAAGTGATCTAACATGAAAACTAATTAACTTACAGCCATACAACTGATTCCATGATGTATCTTAATGATAGACCTTTCCAATGATCTTTATCCTACATGATACACATGTCAAATATTCATCTTCCATCAGCATGTCTTCAGCTGTGAACAGGCTTCTGTAAAAATACATAATAGTTTGCAGTTAAAAAAATCTTGTAAAAAATATTTTTCACATATATAATAATGCTAATGACCTATACATGTCAAACATGCTTACAAGTAGACACTGAGGTTTTTTTAATGTATCTATAGGGTATATACTGTGGTTGTTTTTACCAACCGCCCCTATAAAAATGTGCAAAATAAGTGAAAACTAGCACTGTTTACAGCTCTCTTGCAACAAAAATAATGGATGCACTGGTATGAATGACCCCCACACAGGTTGAGAACATTGAGTACTTCCATAATATGTAAAAAAAATACATTAACATAAATATTAGTAATTGTTTTAGCCCAGGTACACTTTTTTGATCAAAATAGGGAAAACGCGAGTTATTAAAACATTGACAGGGGTGTCTTTAAAGTGCTCTAACATGAAAACTAATTAACATACAGCCATACAATACAGACACAAAAAACTGTTTGCTGCTTGGCAGTGTTGGTCCGCAAGCTTTCACAAAAATAAAAAGCCAACTTAAACCGGAAAGTCTGGGTGACAAAAGTTATGAGGAAGTAGTGTCTGCGGCCCACGAAGTATACGAACAGCAACTAACAGTTATCGGTCGAAGGAATCAATTCATGAACATAAACAGAAAGCCGACAGAATCGGTCCCACAATATGCTTTGGCGCTGCAGGAGCTATGTGGTGATTGCGAATAACAGGCAACAGTGCAAACAGAGATACTGCGAGATGTGTTTGTGAAAGGACTTAACCTACCTGGCAAAACTAATGCTGAAAGACAACACACTAACTTTTTAGAATGCACACAAAGAGGCAGTGGCTGAAGAACAAATGAGGCAGCCAAATGTTCAGTTGAACTCAATGCCTCATCAGCAGCACACAGCAACTCTGAAGCTTAAACCAGAGCAGAATCCAGTCTACCAAAAGGCGTGTCCTGTTCCTTATGCTCTTAGGGAACTCGTGGAGAATGAGATCAACAGACTTGAATCAGCTGGTGGGCTGTACAGGGTCGATAACAGTGAATGGGCGAGCCTGACTGTGAATGTGCCTAAGATGAAAACCGGCAAGATGTCAGTATGCGTATGTGGGGATTACAAGCTCGTGAATGTCACCATTGAAGATGACAAGTATCTCCTACCCACGGCTCAGGATTTGTTTACCAACCTGGCTTACAAAGGGAAGGGACCGACGGTGTTCTCAATCCTGGACCTGAGTGGTGCATTCAACCAACTCGAGGTTGATGAGAAATCGTCACCACTGCTCACTCACCCTTAACACTCACAAGGGACTGTACAGGACACACCGTTTAGCTTACGGTGTTAAAACTGCACCGTCCATGTTCCAGGCGACAATGGACAAAATTATAGCAGGAATAGAAAATGTCAGGAACATCTGAAGACACTGGAATAAGTGTTCAATCAGTACAACGTGAAGTTGAACAAGGCGAAATGCCAGTTTATGAAGTCCCAGGTGCAATACACACAGTCAATGCAAATGGGATCCAACCTATCCAGGATAAAGTGAAGGCCATCCGGAAGGCACCGCCTCCAACCAACATAACGGAACTACAAAGCTTCCTGGGTGTCCTGCAATACTATGTGAAGTTTGTACCAAATTTGTCCACCGTCTTACATCCTCTGTACGAACGCCTGAAGGCTGGCGTCGAATGGTCGTGGGACAGTTCATGCGATGAAGCATTCAACCAATGCAAAAGTTTGTTGTCTAGTGAGACGGTACTTACTCACTACGATGGAAGCAAGCCACTCATTCTTGCCACGGGTGCAAACTCGTATGGAGTTGGAGCTATGATTATGATCAAATGTCAGATGGTATGGAAAAACCCATCGCATTTGCATCAAGACCATTGAGACTTGAGTTAGCTATGCTGGACCATTTTGAGATAACTAAGTTATTGCAAAGTATTATACATCATTGGAAAGGTATATTATTAAGATAAATCATGGTATCAGTTGTATGGCTGTATGTTAATTAGTTTTCATGTTAGAGCACTTTAAAGACACCCCCCATCAACGTTTTCAAAAACACGTTTTTATATTTTGATCAAAAAGGTGTACCTGGCCTAAAAATTTACTAATATTAATGTATTTTTTTTGGCATATTGTGGAAGTACTCAATGTTCTCAACCTGCGTGGGGGTCATGCATACCAGTGCATCCATTATTTTTGTTGCAAAAGAGCTGTAAACAGTGCTATTTTTCACTTATTTTGCCAATTTTTACAGGGGCGGTTGGTAAAAAGTAAAAAAACAACCACAGTATATACCCTACAGATACATTTTTAAAACTCAGTGTCTACTTCTAAGCATGTTTGACATTTATAGGTCATTAGCATTATTATATATGTAAAAAATATTTTTTACAAGATTTTTTTAACTGCAAACTTATGTATTTTTACAGAAGCCTGTTCACAGCTGAAGACATGCTGATGCAAGACGAATATTTGACATGTGTATCATTAAGATCATTGGAAAGATATATTATTAATATACATCATGGAATAAGTTGTATGGCTGTATGTTAATTAGTTTTCATGTTAGAGCACTTTAAAGATACCCCCCGTCAACATTTCCAAAACACGTTTTTCTATTTTTATTAAAAAAGTGTACCTGGCCTAAAAAAATTACTAATATTAATGTTAATGTAATTTTTTTGACATATTGTGGAAGTACTTGATGTTCTCAACCTGTGTGGTGGTTCATTCATACCAGTGCATCCATTATTTTGGTTGCAAGAGAGCTGTGAGCAATGCTATTTTTCACTTATTTTGCACATTTATACAGGAGCTGTTGGCAAAATGTAAAAAAAAACAGTATATACTCTACAGAGACATTTTGTAAACCTCAGTGTCAGCTTCTCCGCATGTTTGACATGTATAGGTCATTAGCATTATTATGTATATGAAAAATATTTTTTACAAAGTTTTTTTAACTGCAAACTATTATGCAGATTTTTCAAGAAGCCTGTTCACAGCTGAATACATGCTAATGCAAAATGAATATTTGACATGTGTATCATGTAGCATGAAGATCATTGGAAAGGTATATTATTAAGATACATCATGGTATCAGTTGTATGGTTGTACGTTAATTAGTTTTCATGTTAGAGCACTTTAAAGACGCACCCATCAACATTTTCAAAACACGTTTTTTTTTATTTTGCTAAAAAGTGTACCTGGCCTAAACAAATTGCCAATATTAATGTTATTGCAATTTTTTGGATATATTATGGAAGTACTAAATGTTCTCAACCTGTGTGGGGTCATGAAAGCTGTAAACAGGGCTATTTTCACTTATGTTGCACATTTATGCAGGGGCAGTTGGTAAAAAAAAAAAAAAAATATATATATATATATATATATACCCTAGAGAAATATTTTTTAACTCTGTGTCTATTTCTAAGCATGATTGACATGTATAGGTCATTAGCATTATTATGTATATGAAAATATTGTTTACAAGGTTTTAACTGCAAAATATTAAACAGATTTTGACAGAATTAGCCTTTTCACAGGTGAAGACATGCTGATGCAAGATGACTATTTGATGTGTATCATGTAGGATGAAATGTAAGCTTACAAGTATGCTGGTGTCCACTTTCTCATCATATCAATGTGTGTGAATCTTTGAGTGAATAACCATACTGACGTAATATTGCATACCAGCTATCAGTTGTACATCGTTTTTAGAGTTTCATGCATCTTCACCCATTATCATATCCAAATTAGACAAATTTTGCATAAACAAATATTTACATTACTAGTCTATGACTAGTAGTCATAGTCACTATTCACGATTATTATAGTACTTAATTATAATGAAAAGCAATCAGAAAACACAGAGTAAATCATATTAACATTCCAAGTGTAAGATTGTCAGCTTTGAGCTAATGCGAGTAATGGATGCCTTTCTTCGCCTTGTCAGCTGGGACATCGTTTGACAGGTCAGTCAGGCTGTCACTGCAAGTTTGTTTACATGTTTTATTTCCCGCCAAAATGAGCAAAACACCCTCCAGAACTTCAAACTTACACTGCTATACGATAATATAGTTAGATAGATCAATTACTACTTACACACGTACTTGAAGAATGGATATTTATGAACTTCCAACAACTACGACGAAAAAGACGAACTTGAAATAACAGCGGTCTAGGACTAGGACAATTTATTCTGACCTGTGTGTGGCGCCACCTAACGTTCAAATAGCTAGATAATTCTTGGCTTCAGTGGATTGTGATAGGGGGTTGTTTTAGTTGTACTGTACATCACTAGCCAGACCTAGCCAAAATAAAAAAAATATTGTCGTGTTAATAAATTATTAATGAAAGACATACAGTTGTTTTTTTCGTGAATCAAGGTGAATCCCGGATTTGCGAGAATCATGAAATTTTCACCTTAAAAAACAAAATACTTTCACCTAAAGAAATAAAACAGGATGTACACCAGAGTAAAGAACGTTTATTCAGCTTTACAGGCATATGCACACTTTTATTATAGGTGGTCTATGTCAGCTGCTATGGACCGTAATAGGCACCCCCTATAAATGGGCCTCTCTGGGTACACGTTTTGGTCGACTTGTCGATCATAGCACTACTAGCGCCGCCTAACGAGCTCCGGCATTGCTAGTATAGGCCAAATAACAGTAATAAATAATAATAATAATAATAGTATAGTGCCGAATAATAGCATGGGGGGGGCAAATTGTTCAAAACAAATAATAGTACAGTGCGAAAAAGTAACTAGTATATTTGTCTTTTTTAGCGCCAAAGCAATGTTTACACGACGTAAAGCCAGGGCAAGTGGCAAGGGCCAAGGGCAAGGCGTCTCTAGAAAACTACGCGGATCGCGGGGTATTTTTTTTCTGCCGAGTATGCATAAACTTTATGCATATTCACGTCACTGCTGATATAGTAACCACATTTTATATCTGCGAAAAACCGGGGAATTTTCTTTTTTTTAATGGACATTAAAGTTTTATTGAATTGAATACGCAAGCCCGTTTCATGGGAAACCACCTCCAGCCGGTTACGACCAGTTTGAGGCGCTGCGCACGGCGGCCATTTACGATCGGTTAACGAGGTGTTAATGGCATCTTAACTAATAATATACCATGTCGAGCTTCCGAGAATTAAGGATTCTGATCGATTCATCTAATCATGGAAATCTCACGGTCTTACGCTTCAGGATCCTCAGAAGCACGGGATCCCGCTAAATGCACGACTGTCGTTCGAAAGGAAGAAAACTGTCAGAGGGAGCCACATGCAGCTCCAGTTGGAGCAAGTGATTTTAGCGCGAGCGGTAAACCGCTCCGTGGATTATTAATTGGCGCCACGATTATCATATAATATAGGCTGGCACAAACATTTTAATTTAATAATAGTATACTGCCAAATAAGGTGCGTATAGGGTGGCATTTTTCGCCAAATAAATACGCGTATAGGGACGCTTTTTCGGAACTCAAGAGTAGATGATTGAAGCTGTCTGAGACTGGGGCTGGGCTGTTTTGCAGGAGTGAGCAGTGAATGTAAATATGCTGGTTGTCTGGATGAAAGTGCTTGATACGTAATTGTACATTGTACAGATGTTAAACATAATGCGATATCAGGCAGGGAGCCAATGCAATGATTTAAGAAGTGGTAATTAGTGAGAAAAATTAGGAGACCGGATAACTACCCTTGCCAAACAATTTTGCACACGTTGAAGTTTCAAGATATCCTTGACTTGAGTTGAGAGCAATATTATGACAAAGGGAATTGCAATAATCAAGTCTACTGCTAACAAGAGCAGTTGCAATATTTTTGGCAACAGCAAGACATATACCGGCGAATACAATGAAGGTCACAAATATCCATGTTACAAATACCAGGATTTTCCCTTGCATGTGCAGATTTTGTCTTGCCAGCGATCTGTGGCAGGCAAGGAAGCAGTAGTTTGTCACAATTGTATTTTTATCGAATTAGCATAGATTAGTAAGTACTGAGATGTGCATCACTAATACGGTCTGACCCAGCTGTTGCCGCCGGGATGACTCAATGCCAGTGGGGTGGGGCTGATAACTTGCGCATTTTGGCTAACTGAATCGGCAGAAAGCATTTTGAATAGGCGGCTGCCAATAAAAAAAACCTTAATTTCGAACACTGTTATCATGTCACGTGTTGGTTTCATTATTTTTAACTAGTCTAAATACTAAATTTATGCAAAGTTGTCACTACTGCACATGCAATAATGCCAACCTCGCAACACAGCTAGCAAGACTTGGTTGGGCCAATAATGGCCAAACTAGACTTGGCCTGCCATGAAAAAAAACTTATTCGGCCAATAGTAGTTGTTGGCTCAACTGGCATTGGCTTACCAGTGCAAAAAACAAATGGGCCAATAATAGCTGTCATATCAACCAGCATTGGTTTGCCAGTTAAAAATACAATTGGGTCATTAATGTCTGTCGTAGGTGTGAATGGCTTTCACGGAAGTCATTCGCACGCTTATGGTTACACATTTAAAAAAGTTCAAGACTGGCAAAATTTTATTTCAGTGTCTGTACTAACTTCTGTAGTCCAATAGGTAATAGGGGAAGACTTCTGATTCCCCAGTGTAAATGCTGTTATGCTTTATCTTGCAGCCATTGCTTTTGAACTGTGTGTCGCAAATCGCTACAAACTAAACAAGGCCTATGAGAAACTCAAAGCAAAATCTGATGCTAAACCTGATGACATGACACTGAAGACCCAGTGCTTACAGGCGGAGGTAAGCAGCGAGGTTGCCTTTGGAATATGTTATACTAATTTCTTATGCTGCAGTGCATATAGTTCAACAGGCAGCATAATAGTAGATATAACCCATTCCAACTACAGTTTGGGTGTTTTTATGAAAAATTAAATAGTTGTTTTCACGAACTGCATGCAGGTAATTAATATTTTAGTTAAATGAAAAGGAAAATGTAGGAAAAAAAGGATTGGGTTGAGCTTGACGATATGTTTGCCAACGAATTATCGATATCTAATATCTATGCAGTATATTTGGGTGGTCATTCATCAGGGGTTCTACTGTATAACAGGGTGGTCATTCATCAGGGGTTCTGCTGTATAACAGACGGTGATCATTCATTGATTCTGCTGTATAACAGACAGTGGTCGTTCATTGGGGTTCTGCTGTATTACAGACAGTGGTCATTCATTGGGGTTCTGCTGTATCACAGACGGTGGTCGTTCATTAGGGGGTTCTGCTGTATAACAGACAGTGGTCGTTCATTGGGGTTCTGCTGTATTACAGACAGTGGTCGTTCATTGGGGTTCTGCTGTATTACAGACGGTGGTCGTTCATTGGGGTTCTGCTGTATCGCAGATGGTGGTCGTTCATTAGGGGTTCTGCTGTATAACAGACAGTGGTCGTTCATTGGGATTGTGCTGTATTACAGACGGTGGTCGTTCATTGGGGTTCTACTGTATTACAGACGGTGGTCATTCATTGGGGTTCTACTGTATTACAGACGGTGGTCATTCATTGGGGTTCTGCTGTATTACAGACGGTGGTCGTTCATTGGGGTTCTACTGTATTACAGACGGTGGTCATTCATTGGGGTTCTACTGTATTACAGACGGTGGTCGTTCATTGGGGTTCCGCTGTATTACAGACGGTGGTCGTTCATTGGGGTTCTGCTGTATTACAGACGGTGGTCGTTCATTGGGGTTCTGCTGTATTACAGACGGTGGTCGTTCATTGGGGTTCTGCTGTATTACAGAGTGTGTGTTGTTGTTTCTTCAGATTGGCGCTGATGCTGAAAATGAAGACAACATTTCAGAACAAAGGAGACAGTTGGGAAAGAAGGTTGTATATGGACAAGTCATACAGGTTAATCAATGTTTTCATCTGTACAGTATAAACTAAGGTCTTCACACAAAGGCTGTTTGGCCAGGTCAGTTTATATAATTTTCATATGAGCACAAAATATTAATAATTTAGCACACTTGTTGACTCAAGTCACATGGGCTGACTTGTCTTGGAATTCAGACAAATGATGCGAGACTTGACTTGGAGGTCATTGACTTGAGACTTGACTTGACTTGCCAGTTTATGACTTGCCAACAAGTCTGTTATTTTTGTTACCTGGGAAGTTTGGTTTACTTAGTAATGGTTCCATTCAATCTCTGTTAATATGTGCTGCAGTGCCTACATAAATATTGTCTACTTCCAGTTGAAGCACTTATATGTGCTGCAGTGCCTACATGAATATTGTCTACTTCCAGTTGAAGCACTTATATGTGCTGCAGTGCCTACATAACTATTGTCTACTTCCAGTTGAAGCACTTATATGTGCTGCAGTGCCTACATGAATATTGTCTACTTCCAGTTGAAGCACTTATATGTGCTGCAGTGCCTACATAACTATTGTCTACTTCCAGTTGAAGCACTTATATGTGCTGCAGTGCCTACATGAATATTGTCTACTTCCAGTTGAAGCACTTATATGTGCTGCAGTGCCTACATAACTATTGTCTACTTCCAGTTGAAGCACTTATATGTGCTGCAGTGCCTACATGAATATTGTCTACTTCCAGTTGAAGCACTTATATGTGCTGCAGTGCCTACCTGAATATTGTCTACTTCCAGTTGAAGCACTTATATGTGCTGCAGTGCCTACATAACTATTGTCTACTTCCAGTTGAAGCACTTATATGTGCTGCAGTGCCTACATAACTATTGTCTACTTCCAGTTGAAGCACTTATATGTGCTGCAGTGCCTACATGAATATTGTCTACTTCCAGTTGAAGCACTTATATGTGCTGCAGTGCCTACATAACTATTGTCTACTTCCAGTTGAAGCACTTATATGTGCTGCAGTGCCTACATGACTATTGTCTACTTCCAGTTGAAGCACTTATATGTGCTGCAGTGCCTACCTGAATATTGTCTACTTCCAGTTGAAGCACTTATTCACTGACAAGTTTATCCACGTCAGCTCAACGCAGACATCATGCATGGAGTCGACCAACATTCAGGTGAAATGTTGACTCAGTCAGTAGCTAAGTGTTGGTTACTTCTGGTAACAGATGTGTGTTTATTATGAGATAACGTGACTGATGTAATCATGAAAACAACCGTCGTTTGTCTTGAAACTCTTCATATCTATAGCACACAACCATTGCTGACAATATTGTTCTCATTTTCATGAGTTCCGACAATTCGGTACTAATAGTTTCTCAATCATGTATGTAATACTTTCAAATTTCTTTGATTTTTTTTTATAAAACATGATGTGATGTAAATATACTAAGATAAATTTAATTGTAAAAAACCGTATAGAACAACAAATGTAAAAACACAGTGATTTCATAACAATCATCTGTGATGTTACATTTTCCGGACAAAAATTTCTTCACTCTCAGGTTAGTCAGTGCCAGGGAACATTGCCTTCAACAACTCTGTGAATTGGTCACAGAAAGTGGAACATTGTGCAGTGTAGTTAAATTACTTGCAAACACAACTGTATAAGTTGCCTGATCGTATTTGGTTGTGCCTTACAAGGTGGCGCTGCACAAGATCAACGCGAAACATGCTCAGTTCCGTGTGATGCCACGATACAAGGTGAAGGCCGAAGGAGATCAGGTAGGAAACACATTTGTATCATGCATGCCATTTGAGTAATTATTTTATTTCTTCTTGGTATGAAAATCATAAATTTTATTCTTTGCCATGTATGTGTCAAATTGTCATCAGAGGAGATGTGTTTCACTTTCTCTGTAGTAATCCAGCGATGTGTCACCAAGGTGTCATATACAGTGTATTTCTAAGTTATAAAACACATCATCAGGAGGTGTCATGTGGACAGTTTTCTGTGGATGGATGATCCAACAAATTTAACTTATATAAAATTGCTATAGAGCTTGTTATATTTATGCGGTGCTATGTAGACTACTTGACATTATTTCTACCAAGCAGGTGGGTAGGTAAACTTGCCACAACATTTTGTCCAGCATTTAAACTGAATCACCAGCAGGTGCCATTGCTAGATATAGCTGGTGCAGATAATTAATAATACATTTTTAATATCCCATGAAGTGCTACGAATAATCTTGGATCTGGCGCTATATTAAATAAAATATATTATTATTCAAAACGTTTGTATTTCCTTGTGAGGTTATATACAGGATTCCACTGAAAATTATTAAAAAAATAGTAGTCCCATGCATCAATGCAGTAATAAAGCATCAGATGTCTGCTTTGTTTTGTTAACAAATGTTAACTACCTGTTTGGTAAACTTGTGCCTTAAAACAATTATGTGTATCTATGTATGCTGTGCAATTAGAAATAATTATTAATTAACTAAAACAATATATTTAAATAATAAGTTTTTCTTCACAATGATGATATTTTGTCAAGCCTCTTACCTATGGAGATGTGTTTAATTATCCATTGCCTTAGGTACAAGTGGGAGACCAGGTGATTCTTGAGAGCACCAAGAGTCCCGGTCAGTATCTACATGTCAGCAAAGCCCTGTTTGGCGAACACTCCGTCTACAGTATCAGGTAGCCATGTCCTCTCTTCAAAGAATCGCATAATTTCAGTAATAATAATAATAATCATTTATTCACCCAACTATAAAATACAGGTCGATTCAGTACAGTGGTAAATTGAGAGTGGGTCACTAGAATAAGTAATTACTTGTCAAGCTCGTGACCCAACTTGTACACATTTACAATAACTGAAATTTAGCATTTAATAAAATTAAATTAACACAGTACGAACATAATTATTTATCATTTCAGTGTTTATAAACAGGTGAAACACATTTAGGCACTAAATAACTGCTAACAATCAATATGGAACAAACATATTTTATTTGTTTAGTAAATGCTTTTAAAGAGCAAATTTTTAATTTACAAATGCAACTTAATCAATTATGAATAAAGTGTGGGAAACGGAGGGAGAGAGTGAAAGAACAGATCAGAAGATAGTAAATGGAAGCAACAAAAGAATATATTTTGCGAACTAGAAGAACCGTTCATCCTCTGTTGATACAGAAACACAAGGAAAGCATAAACCATGTCATTGTATACTAGCAATCGGTAACTAGCAATATACATGTTGTAAAAGATCAGCAGTAATATCTTAACTTTTGGAGAAGGCGTAATATTCACCTAGAGTAGTATATTGTGTGCTTCACTGATCAATAACTGCACATTAGATGTTGATAGTAAGGTCAAGAGGTTGTATGAGAAAATGAATTTATTAGATTATTAGTGCTCTGGATGGAGATGATTAATTCATACTGGACACACAAAAAACTCTTTAAGGCATATTATGAATTGTTCTCACGAAGGTATATTTTGAGATATCGCTCAATTACGATATCTGAGGAACTTGTTGAAGGAACTATAATGCGAATCAATGGGAATGGAAGAAAGGGAAATGATTAGTGACCCGTGGAGCTCTTGGTGGACAGGAAACTCATAAGGATAATATACTTTGTTGTTTGGTCATTTGCAATTAAAGCTATTGAAAACACCACATTAATATATTGCAATTTTATATTTAACACTGGATGCAATTGAACATTTAAATTATTTTTTATTAAGAATATATTAATAATTGTTAAGTTACTTCATTATTGTGAATGTTTAGTTATTTTCTCTGCACTGTTTTGCATTATTTTGAAAGGAGTTTTGAAAAGAAATGCTGCTGCAATGTAAGATGACCGAGAGAATACAACCGTTGTTGGGTGTGCTGCTTTCAGCCATGAACTCAACCTGTCTGTGGGCCAGTCGGGGTTCACCATCTACCGCAGATACAAGCCTGAACAACAGTATACCAATATGCTGAGGGTACAGTGATCCCATCACTTCCCCTCCCACTTCATCTCACGTTCCCTCTCCTAATCTTTCTTCCCCATATCAATGGGAGTTTTCAAATCCTGTGCCAGTGTCATTTTCTCATCTACTGAATTTGTTATTCCTGTCATCTCATCTATGTGGTCCCAAATCTCCCAGTGTTGTTTCCTCCCGTTCTCCCATTATTTCTATTATTTGACTGCCACCCAAATACTCTTAATTTCCCATTATCTCTCTGTGCCCTCCCTCTATGCTTCCCTCCCCTTCCCTTCCCTCCATCCACCATAATTGTAACCATACCACCAACATTTTGACATGTTTTCCAGCCCATAAAAACAACATAAAGATGTGATTTCATTAATAGTGAGGGAGCTCTCGGTTAAAGGGAATGAACAATGCTTTTCATTGGTGAACTCATGTGTAGCTAATTGGGGATTTCACACAGAGCGGTCTCTACAAAAATCGTAAAACTAGCTTGTTTTATTTCATTGCCAAATCATGTTTTTCGTTGAGATGAAAGCTTACGATTGTAACACATCTTGTGTGGATATTATTAACCAATGAAGATGTTAGTAATACTAATTAATTCATTGTCACAATGTCATTCGGTTATCCAATGAATTTTTTTACACTCATTTTAACAAAAATACAATGCTCTGTTTATTGGGAGATAAATGTGTCTTGAAGGAGCTCCTTCACTTTCGTATGCCTGACCTGCTGTGCTTGCTCCTCCAGGCCGGAGTTCCTCTCCGTCTGTTCCACAAGGAAATAGAGGCGTACCTTTGTGCTGAGGGACTCTTTGATGACGAGATCACAGAAGACGGTATTATTATAATTAGTATAATCTACTACCGGGTAGTCTACATTGTATTGATATATATGTTTAGTGATTGAATTGCCATGGGTCATCTTAATATGGGGATAACATTTTATTCATCTTTCTAAACAAAGTTGCCTGTTTTTCCTTCTTTTCATCTTTCTGCAGTAAACGTAGCTGTTATAGCCACTTAAACATATGTATTGTGGCGGGATCACAACCTTTTGTTACTATTTTCTGCTAAGTATATCATACAGACCAGAATAAAGTCACAAGAAATATTATTTCTGTTACAGATGTTTACATGATGGAGCATGATGAAAAGTATTTTATTGATATTTGTTGACATTTTTATTGTTGCACTGACAGTTGTGGCATACTTTTGTTTCGTGATCATACCTGCATTATATTAAAACAACGTATTGTGTCTCAGTGCATTCACGCGTGCGTCCGAATAACAACGGCAACATGTTTCCGTCCACATCCGCCATTGTCTACTGGGAACTGGAGCTGGAAACTAGCCCCATCAGTGGTAAATAACAATATCATGATAGTAGTGATAGTAATGATTTTGTCTTAATGCATGGTGCCATTAAAAACACCAAGCACTTTACAATAATTAAGTAATTAATAAAAAAAATTGTGTGAATGCAAGATTGATAAAACAAAACTTAGAAAGAACTTCTAACGCCACCTGGTAGTGCTGTATGATAGCAGATTTGTTTTGCATTGTTTAATAATGTATGTTGAGGTATTAAATGTACATTAAGCTGAATGTATTTGTGCAGAGAAACAGTCTGCTGGCCTAATGCTCAGGATAGCCTCTGTATATAAATAGTGTGAGGGAGAAACAGTGCAGGCCTAATGCTCAGGATAGCCTCTGTGTATAAGTAGTATGAGGGAGAAACAGTCTGCAGGCCTAATGCTCAGGATAGCCTCTGTGTATAAGTAGTGTGAGGGAGAAACAGTCTGCAGGCCTAATGCTCAGGATAGCCTCTGTGTATAAGTAGTGTGAGGGAGAAACAGTCTGCAGGCCTAATGCTCAGGATAGCCTCTGTGTATAAGTAGTGTGAGGGAGAAACAGTCTGCAGGCCTAATGCTCAGGATAGCCTCTGTGTATAAGTAGTGTGAGGGAGAAACAGTCTGCAGGCCTAATGCTCAGGATAGCCTCTGTGTATAAGTAGTGTGAGGAAGAAACAGTCTGCTGGCCTAATGCTCAGGATAGCCTCTGTATATAAGTAGTGTGAGGGAGAAACAGTCTGCAGGCCTAATGCTCAGGATAGCCTCTGTGTATAAGTAGTGTGAGGGAGAAACAGTCTGCTGGCCTAATGCTCAGGATAGCCTATGTATATAAGTAGTGTAAGGGAGAAACAGTCTGCAGGCCTAATGCTCAGGATAGCCTCTGTGTATAAGTAGTATGAGGGAGAAACAGTCTGCAGGCCTAATGCTCAGGATAGCCTCTGTGTATAAGTAGTGTGAGGGAGAAACAGTCTGCAGGCCTAATGCTCAGGATAGCCTCTGTGTATAAGTAGTGTGAGGGAGAAACAGTCTGCAGGCCTAATGCTCAGGATAGCCTCTGTGTATAAGTAGTGTGAGGGAGAAACAGTCTGCAGGCCTAATGCTCAGGATAGCCTCTGTCTATAAGTAGTGTGAGGGAGAAACAGTCTGCAGGCCTAATGCTCAGGATAGCCTCCGTGTATAAGTAGTGTGAGGGAGAAACAGTCTGCAGGCCTAATGCTCTGGATAGCCTCCGTGTATAAGTAGTGTGAGGGAGAAACAGTCTGCTGGCCTAATGCTCAGGATAGCCTCCGTGTATAAGTAGTGTGAGGGAGAAACAGTCTGCTGGCCTAATGCTCAGGATAGCCTCCGTGTATAAGTAGTGTGAGGGAGAAACAGTCTGCAGGCCTAATGCTCAGGATAGCCTCCGTGTATAAGTAGTGTGAGGGAGAAACAGTCTGCAGGCCTAATGCTCAGGATAGCCTCCATGTATAAGTAGTGTGAGGGAGAAACAGTCTGCAGGCCTAATGCTCAGGATAGCCTCTGTATATAAGTAGTGTGAGGGAGAAACAGTCTGCAGGCCTAATGCTCAGGATAGCCTCTGTATATAAGTAGTGTGAGGGAGAAACAGTCTGCTGGCCTAATGCTCAGGATAGCCTCTGTGTATAAGTAGTGTGAGGGAGAAACATTCTGAAGGCCTAATGCTCAGGATAGCCTCTGTGTATAAGCAGTGTGAGGGAGAAACAGTCTGCAGGCCTAATGCTCAGGATAGCCTCCGTGTATAAGTAGTGTGAGGGAGAAACAGTCTGCAGGCCTAATGCTCAGGATAGCCTCCATGTATAAGTAGTGTGAGGGAGAAATAGTCTGCAGGCCTAATGCTCAGGATAGCCTCTGTGTATAAGTAGTGTGAGGGAGAAACAGTCTGCTGGCCTAATGCTCAGGATAGCCTCTGTATATAAGTAGTGTGAGGGAGAAACAGACTGCAGGCCTAATGCTCAGGATAGCCTCCGTGTATAAGTAGTGTGAGGGAGAAACAGTCTGCAGGCCTAATGCTCAGGATAGCCTCCGTGTATAAGTAGTGTGAGGGAGAAACAGTCTGCTTGCCTAATGCACAGGATAGCCTCTGTATATAAGTAGTGTGAGGGAGAAACAGTCTGCAGGCCTAATGCTCAGGATAGCCTCCGTATATAAGTAGTGTGAGGGAGAAACAGTCTGCAGGCCTAATGCTCAGGATAGCCTCTGTATATAAGTAGTGTGAGGGAGAAACAGTCTGCAGGCCTAATGCTCAGGATAGCCTCTGTATATAAGTAGTGTGAGGGAGAAACAGTCTGCAGGCCTAATGCTCAGGATAGCCTCTGTATATAAGTAGTGTGAGGGAGAAACAGTCTGCAGGCCTAATGCTCAGGATAGCCTCTGTATATAAGTAGTGTGAGGGAGAAACAGTCTGCAGGCCTAATGCTCAGGATAGCCTCCGTATATAAGTAGTGCGAGGGAAGAAACATTGTTATTGTTGCTTTACATTTTCGGTGCTCTACAGCCTATCACTTTTGTAGGTTCTGTGTTACGCTGGGGACAGCGGTGTCGCTTCCGACACTTGACAACGCGTCACTATCTGTGTGTTGATGCCAGCCAGAATGTTAGACTGACACTGGATCATCGTGACCCCAATGCTGTCTTCAGACTCCACCCAGTTGTCAAGGTAACGCTAGTAATGTATAACTCCCAATAGTAGCCCACTACCTAATAGACGCACACCCTCCTTTTTGTGAAGTGAAACCATGCGCAAAAGCATAGAGTGAGTGCACGCTAAACACAAATGACTGCTGTGGCTGGCGTCACCTTGCGGACTCTTTAGAAATAATTCATAATGTGTGTTTTTAGCCGCGACGTGGCACCACATTGTTATCACTACTGGCGGCTTTCGCCCGATGTCTGTGGAAGTACTAGGACTAGCTTTTATTTATGTTATCGCTCACTCGCCGTCAGCAAAGCGTGTGAGTTTGAATTGTCTATTTAATTATGCTCAAAGAATCGAGTGGTGGCCAGCTGACATTGTTTGTCTGGAATATCAAAAATCGTGAACTTACGTGCTTTTTTAGTGTCTGTCTCATGCGTTTTTGTAGTGTGTCGATTGAGTGTCGTTTGGTTTGGTAGATGCTCTAAAACTGCATCTTTGCTAAGCGCAAAACAAACAACGCAACACCTCATTGTAGGCTTAAATTAAGTTTATTTACCACCATCAAAACAATTCGAAGCACATGTTATCATGTAGATTGGACAAAATACATCACACAAAACAAGCCGTAATTATGAAATAGATCGATTTTTAATGACATGGTAATGATGGTTCCCGACTCATTCCATAGAAGCGCCCCGCATTCTTCACATATTTCACAGTGGCTCCACACTGCGAATTAGCTACCAGCCTGATTTAGAGGCTGATTTCACTCATAGCGGCAGATCATGATTCGGGCCTCCTTTGAGAGCTAATAGACGTGCACCCAAGCCTTCGTACTTGCGCACTGCACGTCTGTTGGGAATAATATGGTATTTATTGTATTAATTTGGGAAGCTGCAGAAGTGACTTTTAGGCCAGTTGATCGTGGCATTAATGGAATTTTTCTGTTGTTAAATTGATGCACTATTTTAATTATACATGGTAAATAATAAGACGTTTCAGACTAATTTGGTCAAATGTGCAGGTTTTAATGTAACTGTTGTTTTCAGCAAAGTGACCAGATAGAGTTTGAGACATATTGTCGCATCGAGCACGTTGTGACAAGTACTTGGTTGCACGCTCTTCAGGGTGAGAATACGTGGCGAGTTTATTCACTTCAAACCCACAGAGGTTTCCTGTGTTGCATCAGAATTAATAGTTAAATCCATAATTTGTTGATGACACATTACTGAATATAATTTCAAACACTAAAGTGTGATCATCCAGATAGAGGCCTGTAAACATCTGCCATCTATGAGTGGTTGACATATGACAACCAACATAATTTTCCTGCATTCTTATCGAGCTCAATTAATGTTGCAAAAAAGAGCATGTTTTGTATGTTGATCAACCGCTTGCGAGACGACTTAATGTTATTCTTTTTCTAAATATTTCTAAATCCCCAAACTGTGGTAGTCGATGTGGATCAACGAGTAAGGAAAGCTGCTTCTGAGATGGGAAGCCTTTTGTATGTCGAAATAAAATACAAGCAACATGAATGTTTGTATATTGAAATAAAATGCAAATGACATGAATGTTTGTATGTCAAAATACAATACAAACGACATGAATGTTTGTATGTCGAAATAAAAAAAAAAACAACATGAATGTTTGTATGTCGAAATAAAATACAAACGACATGAATGTTTGTATATTGAAATAAAATGCAAATGACATGAATGTTTGTATGTCGAAATAAAATACAAACGACATGAATGTTTGTATGTCGAAAAAAACAAAAAACGACATGAATGTTTGTATGTTAAAATAAAATAAAAACGACATGAATGTTTCAGATGACTACAAGAGGAAGCAGACCTCTAGAGAGAGTGATGGAGACATGTCGATGGCAGCGCTTCAGTGGACAGATGCTCCACTCAGACAGGTACCCTCAAGATCTAAGCAGAATTAACGATGTCAAAGTTTTTAAAAGTAAATTAAAAACTCGCTATTTAAATATAGCTTTCAATCAAATTATTATATAATATATACATATATTGCTCAATTCCTTTTTGATTAATTGATTTATCTTCAGATATTTTTTTATAGCACCATATATGATACAATTGTCTTTAATATTATATATATGTATATATATATATATATATATATATATATATATGAAATAAGCAACACAAGTCCAATGTGACTGTTAGAGAGAATTGAGATAGACCAAATGATGACATTTATTAAAGTGGACTGCTTATCATGCATCCATTATGGTAACAACGATAATAGGAATGTGAGTTCTACAACGCAAACCAGATACAATGCTAAACCCATGATATACAGCCTTGTCCTTTCGGACAGGTATGCTCTGTTAAATTGGGCAGGCTCCATTCAGACAGGTAAAGTCCACTCAGACAGGTAGGCTCCACTCAGACAGGTAAAGTCCACTCAGACAGGTAGGCTCCACTCAGACAAGTAAGCTCTACTCAGACAGGTAGGCTCCACTCAGACAAGTAAGCTCTACTCAGACAGGTAGGCTCCACTCAGACTGGCAGGCTCCATTCAGACAGGTAAGCTCTACTCAGACTGGTAGGCTCCACTCAGACAAGTAAGCTCTACTCAGACAGATAGGCTCCACTCAGACAGGTAGGCTCCACTCAGACAGGTTAGCTCCACTCAGACAGGTAGGCTCCACTCAGACATGTAAGGTCCATTCTGATAGGTAGGCTCTCCATTCAGACAGGTAAGCTCCACTCAGACAAGTAGGATCCATTCAGACAGTCAGACACTCAGCCACTCTTCCGTCCTACTCTGTTTAATATCTGCCATTGTTGTAATGTCTGCAGATCGGCGTGTCGAAGGAAATGCAATATGATGACGCCTTCACCCTCCAGAGGGTGGCAGATGACCATGTTGAGATCTTTAACTACGAAGCAGGCATGGTGCCGTTTCTGCAAAAACTCATTGCAGATGTGAGTAGATTTTGTGTCTCTGTGCATATTGAACAGTTGTTGATGAATGGTGGTGATTTATCTGCAGGTAATATAAATTTGGAGAAATAAATTTTTTTTAGTGTTGTTGAAATCAAAGATTTTTCACAGGTAGAATTATTGTAACAGTGTGGTAAATCCCCTGTATCTAACTATTGATACAGTGAACTAATGTAATTGATGAACATCTGTAGTTTTTCAGGACAAAAAGGCAACCACTGAAAGAGCTTATTACTCCTTGTACTACCCAGCCAAATTGGTAGTGCAATGGAAACTTCACATTCCAAAAATCATGAAGCATTCGGTGGACGTTTGACATAGATCATAAAACAATCGTAGGTAGCGTTACTAGCAATTGTACGTACTATTGTTGAGTTTTGTAATATGTACGTCAAATGTCCACATAGATTCCATCATAATATCCCAATAAATGTTTCTATGTATGTAATGTATCAAGTCGAGAAAAACAGGTAGGTCTCCATGATGGATTTTATTTATATAAATTTATGTTTGTGAAACAGACCCATTAAGGTACAATATGACAATGCCACTATGCTGGCTTAACAGTGTGAGTTGGTAAACTTGGACTTGCACTGATTACTTCCTGGATTATGTTGATTTGCAGAAGGCAAGAGGAATGATACTTAACAGTGTGAGTTGGTTAGCTTTGACTTGCACTGGTTACTTACTGTGTTATGTTGATTTGCAGAAGGCAAGAGGAATGAACAGTGTGAGTTGGTTAGCTTTGACTTTCACTGATTACTTACTGTGTTATGTTGATTTGCAGAAGGCAAGAGGAATGAACAGTGTGAGTTGGTTAGCTTTGACTTGCACTGGTTACTTACTGTGTTATGTTGATTTGCAGAAGGCAAGAGGAATGAACAGTGTGAGTTGGTTAGCTTTGACTTGCACTGGTTACTTACTGTGTTATGTTGATTTGCAGAAGGCAAGAGGAATGAACAGTGTGAGTTGGTTAGCTTTGACTTTCACTGATTACTTACTGTGTTATGTTGATTTGCAGAAGGCAAGAGGAATGAACAGTGTGAGTTGGTTAGCTTTGACTTTCACTGATTACTTACTGTGTTATGTTGATTTGCAGAAGGCAAGAGGAATGAACAGTGTGAGTTGGTTAGCTTTGACTTGCAATGGTTACTTACTGTGTTATGTTGATTTGCAGAAGGCAAGAGGAATGAACAGTGTGAGTTGGTTAGCTTTGACTTGCAATGGTTACTTACTGTGTTATGTTGATTTGCAGAAGGCAAGAGGAATGAACAGTGTGAGTTGGTTAGCTTTGACTTTCACTGATTACTTACTGTGTTATGTTGATTTGCAGAAGGCAAGAGGAATGAACAGTGTGAGTTGGTTAGCTTTGACTTGCACTGGTTACTTACTGTGTTATGTTGATTTGCAGAAGGCTAGAAGAATGAACAGTGTGAGTTGGTTAGCTTTGACTTGCACTGGTTACTTACTGTGTTATGTTGATTTGCAGAAGGCAAGAGGAATGAACAGTGTGAGTTGGTTAGCTTTGACTTGCACTGGTTACTTACTGTGTTATGTTGATTTGCAGAAGGCAAGAGGAATGAACAGTGTGAGTTGGTTAGCTTTGACTTGCACTGGTTACTTACTGTGTTATGTTGATTTGCAGAAGGCAAGAGGAATGAACAGTGTGAGTTGGTTAGCTTTGACTTGCACTGGTTACTTACTGTGTTATGTTGATTTGCAGAAGGCAAGAGGAATGAACAGTGTGAGTTGGTTAGCTTTGACTTGCACTGATTACTTACTGGGTTATGTTGATTTGCAGAAGGCAAGAGGAATGATACTTAAGGCAAAGCAGACACATGAGATTGTTCAGGTAAATGTTTTGCTTTTGCCATTAGTAGCCCTCGTAATTTATTTGTCTGATGTGATGTTTTTAATACAACAAAGCAGGCTTGTTAAAGGCTGATTTTAATATCATGGTTATAATCGAGTTCTGTAATGCACATGTTTGTTATAAGCATATTCTGCAGCTATGACAAATTAAGTACTTTATATATTATTGTAGAACTAGAATACCACTGATGCTGTCATCAGAAAGTGGAGAATATCTCGACCTCATTATGGTGGAATGTTTATGAAATGAAGACTGCCCAACTCCTGCATAGATAATTTGTCTTGCACAATGTTTTCCCCTAAAAACAGTCATCTTAGTTGTAATCAAACAATGCTTTTATCATATTCCAAAGGTATCTTATTTATCTGTCGAGTTTTCAGCACCTTGTCAAGATGACTTCATCAGTACTAATGACTATGACGTCCTGGTAGGAATGATGTCATCGTAGCAGGCATGGGGTTAATTACAATTGTTAATTCTATTAACTCAATTAAGTTAATTTAATTTAATTAATTAACTTTCTTTAAAAAAAAATATTTTATTTAATTAATTAACTTTACTGTAAGATTTTTATTTAATTTAAAAAAAAAATCACAATTAACTTTCATTTAATTTTTTCATTGGGTGTATTATTTTATGTAAGAGTATTGACTCCTTGCTTTTGTGGCTTTTGTGGCATCACCCATCCAAGGGGATGAAATACAAAGTGTATCTGGAGTCTGGAGTTTTCTAGACAGAATCCCACATGACAAAATCCAACGGGACAAATGTGAAAAGTGAATGAAATCCCGCAATACAATATTTAACTAAAATTCTTGAAATGTGCTTTCAAGTTATACTTTCAAGTTTTAGAGACATTTGTGCAATGTAATTATGTTTCATTAACTAACTTGCCTTGTTGCATGGGAATTGTTGGCAGTATTCTTCTTTGGAGTAGTGGCTTCCATGGTGCCCACAAGACATGTTTGTATGGGTGGCAAGTGCAGTGACCATCTGGTAAAACAAACCAATCATGATATTGGGAATTTAATTGAAGTTAATTGAAATTAATTGTTAATTGAATGAAAGTTAATTTAATTTAATTGAACAATTTGGGAGGTTAATTTAATTTAATTTACCTGATAAATGTGTAAGGTTAATTTAATTTAATTTACCTGATAAATGTGTGAGGTTAATTGTAATTTAATTAATTAACTTTCCAAGTTAATTGCCCCATGCCTGCATCGTAGGCGTGTAGAAGTTCGTAGTTCCCCTCATCTTGGTTAATCTCTGTCTTCCGTATCCATATTGCTTCTTTCATACATCTTCTCCTTCAGTGTGACTCCCTGTTTACCACTTTTACTCCCTTCCAGTCTATGAGATGGTTCTCAGTGGTGGTGTGGTCTGTGAGGGAGGACTTGTTGATGGTGGACTGTAAATAAAAAACCTTTGGGATATGATAAGAATTGTTTGATCATGGAAACAAACTATCCCGAGAAATGTTCAGTAATTCTCTAAATTGTTGTGGACCTACAGGCGCTTCAGGAGTTGAACACCTTCATGATTGTAAACGATGTACCAAACAAAGAACGCCAGAAACTTGTCCGTAATCTGAGGGTATGTATTAGCAATATCAGCAATGGGTTATGAACTAATGCATCCATATGCTTGAATTTTATTTAACTGCTGCAAAAATAAAAAAATTATTTTGGTCAGTGGGAAAGTATTATGGTAGTATAGACTGTTTTTCAGGGCATTAATTGTTTAAACAACTTGGATATAATTAAAACAGTATATGTTATATATTTTTTACTTTCTTGCTTATAGGCATTGATATTAATTGTTTGTGATATGAAATGTAGGGAGGCAGTTATAAGACATATATACAAAATGTCCTACTTCTACAGCAGTCTGTTCAAGTGAAACAGCTCTCTTTCCATCAACTATTTTGTTGCAGATTGTCGAGCTGCTGGTGAAACTCCTACAGATTCCATACTGCGGCAGTGCTGACCATCGGTAAGTCCATGTGCCTGCATCAAGGAAACTGAAATGAGCTGTTTTAAAGATAACTAGATATATTCTCCACACTGCAAAGTCGTTTTGTGGCCAAATGTAGTCAGATTTTCACATCATCTGCTGAAATCAAATGTGTCCTACATTAGTAACAATGGATTTAGGTATTTTATGTCAGATCCTGTTTCAGCGTGGTATCTCGTCTGTAACACATGTCAACAGGTCTTAATGTTGTTAAAATTTCTTAGATAATGTGGATTATTCCTGTAAAATAAAACATTAATTGCAATCCAATGCATGCATCACTTGTTTCTACTTACTTACTTACTTAGGCCCTTAACTCCTCCTGGAGCATAGGCCATCCACAACATTTCTCCAGCGCCTCCTGTCTTGGGCAATCCTTGCCAGTTGTTGCCAGCCTTTCCCTGTTTGCTTGATGTCTGCCTCGAGGTCACATCGCCAGGTGTGTTTTGGTGTCCCTCCCTTCTCTTGCCTTTGGGGGTTCCACGTCAGGACCTGTCTGGTTATATCTGTGCTTGGCTTTCTCAAGGTGTGGCCAAGCCATCCCCATCTCCTCTTAAGGATCTCTATTTGGGGTTGGTGTGTTCTATCACTTGTTTCAGTAACACAGTATTTCCTGGCTTGTGATGAATATCTCACATGTTTTACTTGCTACATTCCTGTCATCTGCTTCAGTCACATGATTAAGCTGCTGGTGAAGTGCTACGAAGTCCTCTATACGTACTTGGCGGGCAACAGTCGGAAGAACGAACTGTACATTGCCAAGCACCTTGACTTCTTCAAAAGCCAGATCTCTTACCAGGTATAATCTCTTACTGGGTATGATCTCTTACAAGGTATGATCTCTTTCCAAATATGACCCCTTACCAGGTGTAATCTCTTACTAGGGATGATCTCTTGCCAGGTATGATCCCTTACCAGGTATGATCTCTTACCTGGTATGATCTATTACCAGGTGTGATCTCTTACCAGGTATGATCTCTTACCGGGTATGATCTATTGCCAGGTATTATCTATTACCAGGTATGATCTATTACCAGGTGTGATCTCTTACCAGGTATGACCTCTTGCCAGGTATGATATCTTTGAATTACTAGATATGGTCTCGAATTAATCACTACTACTAAATTGTCTACCAACCAAAAGTGGCAAGATATGTTTCCTTATGTTACACAAACTAGCAATTATCGCCACAGGATAGAACACTTCAAAACACATCTTTTTAGAGTACCTTTTTATGATATGTTGAAATGAACGTTTGTGTATGCATTTATTGTTATTTTATTATTTATGGTAGGACTTTTTTTTTCCATGGACTACATTTTAGAATATTTATTGTTGGTATTGTTTTTAATATAATTGTAAGTTATGATTGCATGTATGTAAAGCGCCTGAGAGCAACCGTGATTGGGCGCTATATAAATAATGTTTTTATTATTGTGTTGTGTTTGACAGGGGGACATTGGGCTGAATGCGGCCAAGGTGGTCATGCAGCTGATGAGGGACAACAGGAAGATAGTTGACCGCATCACTCACAAACACATCGACGACTTCATAGACCTGCTCAGGAAGGAAAAGGTAACAGTTGAACCTCCCTTTATGGTCATCTCAGTAACACGGTCACCTCACCATTAGGGTCATCTCTGTAACACGGTCACCTCACCATTAGGGTCATCTCAGTAACACGGTCACCTCACCATTAGGGTCATCTCAGTAACACGGTCACCTCACCATTAGGGTAATCTCAGTAACACGGTCACCTCACCATTAGGGTCATCTCAGTAACACGGTCACCTCACCATTAGGGTCATCTCAGTAACACGGTCACCTCACCATTAGGGTCATCTCAGTAACACGGTCACCTCACCATTAGGGTCATCTCAGTAACACGGTCACCTCACCATTAGGGTCATCTCAGTATCACGGTCACCTCACCATTAGGGTCATCTCAGTAACAAGGTCACCTCGCCATTAGGGTCATCTCAATAACAAGGTCACCTCGCCATTAGGGTCACCCAAGGACAGTCCCAATTATTTTCCATAGCAGTATAAAATATGGGACATTAGTCCCGCTAATGTGGTCACCTCACCATTCAGGTCACATTGGCCCAGTCATGTGGGTGCCCGTAATAGTGAGGTTCCATTGTATATCATATATCATATCTGTCACACACAAATACATGGATGACTTCATAGACCTGCTCAGATAGAACAAGGTAATACATCACTCACAAACACATTGATTCATAGACCTGCTCAGATAGAACAAGGTAATACATCACACACAAACACATTGATTCATTGACCTGCTCAGATAGAACAAGGTGATGCATCACTCACAAACACATTGATTCATAGACCAGCTCAGATAGAACAAGGTAATACATCACTCACAAACACATTGATTCATTGACCTGCTCAGATAGAACAAGGTCATACATCACTCACAAACACATTGATTCATAGACCTGCTCAGATAGAACAAGTTAATACATCACACACAAACACATTGATTCATAGACCTGCTCAGATAGAACAAGGTAATACATTACTCACAAACACATTGATTCATAGACCAGCTCAGATAGAAAAGGCAATACATCACACTCAAATACATTGATGACTTCATATATCTGCTCAGACAGAACATGGTAATACATTAATTAAACTGCCATGCAGTGTTAAGTTTCGCGTTAAGGTATATGACTGTCAGTAGTTCACAAATTCAATGCCTACAGTAATTTTCTGTGTATAATGCGCATCTCCAAGTATAATACACACCTTGATTTGCTCAAATCTGACAGAATTTCTATATTACCATGTATAATTAACATCCCAACTTTGTACCATCAACCCAGATTTTCCCACTTCTGACAGTTTGGCTGATTCAATGTTTAAAGTGTCTTAGCCTGATGTATCTTTTCTGTCCAAGTAGAACCGCTTTGCATCAGCATCTTCTGCTGTGAGCTTTATCAGCTTATGTTATTGCTTTCTACGCGATGCTATTCTATGTGATGCTATTTGGACTGAGAAAGTAATAAAAAAAACAATGTTTTAAGAATATATGTTGGTAAGAATTGTCATTTAGTTTTAGAAATAATTTAGACCAATCAATATTTTTGATTACCGCATATTCGTTTTAACCTTGTTGCTATGTATAATATGCACCTGGACTATTAAGTAAAAAAAATTAGGGGGAAAGTTTGAATTATACACAGAAAATTATGGTATTAAAGCAATTTTGCATTTACCGATGTGCTGCTGTCCACCAGACATGCCTATCTTCTCGGATTGTTGCTGTTTTCATAGACCTGTATTTGGATTTTTAGAATTCCTGCTACCTCGACCTGCTGAGTATGCTGTGTATATGCGATGGTGTGTCCATCTCTGACAACCAGACATACATCACCAAAGCCTGGCTGATGCAGGATCAGAAGGTAGGTTTGTTTAGCTTTATCTGAAGCAATTTCACATCGATCAGAAACGAAGCAACCTAAAAATTATTTGGTTATTTGTTTCAAAATATGTGTACTTTACAAGACAACTGTTGCTTCCCTGTGTGTGTTATCCGCTGATTCAGATGCAGCTCTTGTCCAGTGTTTGTGTTTTGCTTCTCATGTGGGGTGCAGCAGCTCAGAGTTTAGGCTGCCAGACTCTTGATTGAGAGAACCAGGGGTCAAGTCCACCTGCTGCTGTTTCGAAGTTTAAGCAACTTCGTTCACCCCACTTTGCCTGTGTCTTTCGGAAGAGACACTAAAAGCCATTGGTGTCTACGCCAGGGGAAGTAAAAGATCCCACACAAGGGGTAAATGTGTAACCTGCTGTGGACTCCATCTCTCATGAACCACTGCAGAAGCATCCATGACGCGACTAAGTCAATTCTACTACTAACTACCTTAGATGAGTAAACAATTGAATGAATGTATTCACTGGAGCCAGTGTTTGTCACCCAAAACATTCATTGTCCATCTAGAACTGTGTCTACCACACGGAACTGGGAGAGAAGATCAACAGAACTCCTGGAATTGTGTTTGTGTCGACAGACAACCAGCATCACTGGCTGTCTCTGCACAAGTTTGTACGAGACGTGCGTAAGCGTGCTGAGGCAACTGATAGCGATAGTCTGTTCTCGGTCAGTGCCATCTTTTAAATTATCTGCACCAAATTCAAGTTGAGGTGATGATATGTTACGGCATCTTGTTGAGGTGGTGGTATGTTACTGCATCTTGTTCAAGTTGAGGTGATGGTATGTTACTGCATCTTGTTCAAGTTGAGGTGATGGTATGTTACTGCATCTTGTTCAAGTTGAGGTGATGGTATGTTACTGCATCTTGTTCAAGTTGAGGTGATGGTATGTTACTGCACCTTGTTCAAGTTGAGGTAATGGTATGTTACTGCATCTTGTTCAAGTTGAAGTGATGGTATGTTACTGCACCTTGTTCAAGTTGAGGTGATGGTATGTTACTGCATCTTGTTCAAGTTGAGGTGATGGTATGTTACTGCACCTTGTTCAAGTTGAGGTAATGGTATGTTACTGCATCTTGTTCAAGTTGAAGTGATGGTATGTTACTGCACCTTGTTCAAGTTGACGTGATGGTATGTTACTGCAGCTTATTCAAGTTGAGGTGATGGTATGTTACTGCATCTTGTTCAAGTTGAGGTGATTGTACGTTACTGCATCTTGTTCAAGTTGAGGTGATGGTATGTTACTGCATCTTGTTCAAGTTGAGGTGATGGTATGTTACTGCATCTTGTTCAAGTTGAAGTGATGGTATGTTACTGCATCTTGTTCAAGTTGAGGTGATGGTATGTTACTGCATCTTGTTCAAGTTGAGGTGATGGCATGTTACTGCATCTTGTTCAAGTTGAGGTGATGGCATGTTACTGCATCTTGTTCAAGTTGAGGTGATATTACGTTACTGCATCTTGTTCAAGTTCAGGTGGTGATACGTTACTTGAAAATTATGCTCAGTTCCATTATACATCAAATGTAGGTGTTGTTAAGCAGACTAAATTACTTTGACACTATTCATTTAAAAAATCATGTGTGTATAAGTTAGTCTCCTTCAGATGTGTTACTTCTTACCTACATAGCACATGTTACACAATCTATGATCCATGTGAACCTATTGTTACAGAGAAACCAACATTCTGATGAAGAGTATCTCTTCCTGTTGCATCAGCTGGAACTATTTGGATGTCTGTGTGCTGTGAGTATGATGTTATTTTAGCAAACCTATTATATCAGAATAGTGGCATCTGGTTCCATGCCCACCATTTTTAAATATATGTTTTCATAACAGAGTTTGTTTCTCAAAACATTTGTACAGTGTTGTGTTTAGATTTTATTTCCTAAGCCGTAGGATTGTTTCTTGTATAATTGCCTGATTGAGATAGGTTCTCATAAAATATTAGTGTATATACTGAGTGAATGTGGTTTAACAACCCTAGAGACAAGACGGTTAAGTTTTTTAAATATTGAATGGGTATGAAGATATTGATATAATTTTTTTTTTCTCATTCAAGAAAGATAATAGAACTAAAGGACATGAGGTAACATTAGTAAAGGATCAGTGTAGATTGGATATCAGGAAGTACTCTTTCTCACAGAGGACAATCAATGAATGGAACAAATTATCTACAGATTGTGTAACTGCTAGCAATATGTTTAAAATCAAGGTTGACAGGAGGGCAAGTTACAAATGGATTAAAAAATGTTGGACTTGATAAGCCAATGGCTTCCTTGTCCACTTGTCATCTAGGTCTTTGCCTTGGATGGCAATCTTGTTAAATCTTGCTAAATCTGTTGTTAATCTAACAAGATTATGTGACAAGTGTAGCCAGAACAATACATTTCACATTGTGTCCAGTGTCAAATTATAACAACATGTGATGCTTCCATGCAGGGTCGCAATAGTTTTGCCATCCATGTGATCACGGAGGAGTTATGTTACCTCACGATTGAGGAAGCATTCTTGTGTCTCAAGGATGAGGTGCTGCCTGATGAACTGAGGAGTGTATATTGTTCCCTTATCATTGGTAAGTGATGGGAAAAGTTTACATCCAGTGATTGGACATTGAAATATATTCCTTTATCATTGGTAAGTGATGGGCAAATTTTACATCCAGTGATTGAACATTGAAATCTCTTCCCTTATCATTGGTAAGTGATGGACACAGTTTACATCCAGTGATTGAACATTGAAATATATTCCCTTATCATTGGTAAGTGATGGGCACAGTTTACATCCAGTGATTGAACATTGAAATATATTCCTTTATCATTGGTAAATGTTGGACAAAGTTTACATCCAGTGATTGAACATTGAAATATATTCCCTTATCATTGGTAAATGATGGGCAAAGTTTACATCCACTGATTGAACATTGAAATATATTCCCTTATCATTGGTAAATGAAAGGCAAAGTATACGTCCAGTGATTGAGCTGAAATATGTTCCCTTATCATTGGTAAATGATGGACAAAGTTTACATCCAGTGATTGAACATTGAAATCTATTCCCTTATCATTGGTAATTGATGGGCAACGTTTACATCCAGTGATTGAACATTGAAATCTATTCCCTTATCATTGGTAAATGATGGGCAACATTTACATCCAGTGATTGAACATTGAAATCTATTCCCTTATCATTGGTAAATGATGGGCAAAGTTTACATCCAGTGATTGAACATTGAAATATATCCCCTTATCATTCGTAAATGATGGACAAAGTTTACCTCCAGTGAATGGACTTTGAAATCTATCCCCTTATCATTGGTAAGTAATAGGCAAAGTTTACATCCAGTGATTGGACATTGAAATTTATTCCTTTATCATTGGTAAGTGATGGGCAAAGTTTACCTCCAGTGAATGGACATTGAAATATATTCCCTTGTCATTAGTAAGTGATGGACAAAGCTTACCTCCAGTAATCATGTAGTAATTTTTAAGATATGACGTACATTGATAAACCCATAATTTCTAGACCACCGTGGCCTCTTAAAGGTAGTCTAGGTTTCCTAATAGAAAGCCTATTCTCTGCCTTGGCTTTGCAGATTTTGTATCCATATTTGTTGTTTAACTTATGAATGTCATTTTGTCACTCTAGATATGGCTGTTGACGTAGGGGACAGTACTTCCGTCGTTGACACAATCAATCTAACATTCATGTATGATCAAATCAGTGGTGATGATTGTTTGACTCGAAGACCGACCATAGTGAGTATCTAGAGTGGGTAATTTACATATATATATATGTATATATAAGTGATCTATTTTCATGTATACAAATAACATGCTCGAAGGTATAGATTTTGTAGCTAAATCAACATGGTAAAACCTTATTCAGTTGAAAAAACTAAAAAGCCCTCAAAATCTTCATAAGTCAAAACCCAGATGCACAATAAATTTACCTTAACTAAAAATTAGATATTGGGAACATCTTGCTTGATCCAGTAGCATTTTAATTATCATGGCCCCGCTAATTTGTTATTACTATATTAACTCAATTACTGGTGAATTGAATTGTTTTTTATATCTGTTCACCATTTTACATCATTAAATCATATGATGTAAACAGTTTTAATAACCATTGTTCACACAATCTGTTTATCACTGGGGTTGTTTATTGAAAGTCTTCAAATGTTCCACGTTTAAATTTGTTGAACTTTGTGTGGAATTTGTTTGAAATTTACGATTGTGATGTTAGAGAATGGCTGATTTGTGCAACACACGACTGCCATGGTGCTGTCTTGCAGAAGAGAGACTCAAAGAGAGGTGCCAAGATACTGGACTACATTGCACAGCTGCGTGAGTGGCTTTCTCTGTTTCTCGCTGCCAACATGGACATGACTGCCTCTGAGATTAGACACAACCAGCTCCTGGAACAGGTCTGTAAATAACTGTTAATATTCCAGCAAGTCAAGCAAAGCATTCAATTTCTACTGTGCCCTTCCAGCACGTGTTACTCAGTGCAACAGCAAAAACCATTCCAACTGCCATTGAAGCATTCATCCACACTGTAATTGCTGTTCACTCTTACAATTCCATCACTGCATTATCCCATCACTTTCTGTTACTCATTTATACAGCTGAGTGAACTGAGGCAAAGTGGGGTGAATGAAATTGCCCAACTTTCAAAACAGAAGCAGGTGGATTCGAACTTGTCCTGTCGATTGGCAGTCGGCACTTAAACGACCAAGATGCCACACTGCGCACAAGTGGTGCTATTGAGGGTAGCATGGTGTCCGTTGTGCAGATAATAGCAGTGGCACCCAGTCAGACAGTATTCTATTTGCCCCTCACGTCTCTATGGCAGGGAACAATTTTCATTACACTTGTATCGGAAATGAGCAGATAGCTGTCTTCAACGAATAGACCAGTTCGCAGAGGTTTTCTAGATCTATTAAATTTCCAAAACAAATTGAGCTACAGTCACATGACCACAAAAATTATAAAATGTTTGTACATTATCTCTGCAGTTGTGTTCTTTTTACACTCAGTTGGTACTACAAAGTTATTAACATAATACATTTATCCTTCATGGTTGTGTGATACAAACAAATTGCATGGAATAAGTCTACACTAATGAAGGTGTATTTAACATTTCTGAGGTGTGTGTCTCTCTCTCTCTCTCTCTCTCTCTCTCTCTCATATACATATATATATATATATAATGCATACATATATATATATAATGCAAATGATGTGATTATAGCATATATATATATATATATATATATATATATACATATATATGCTACAATCACATCATTTGCATTAGCATACTATATATATATATATATATATATAGATATATATTTAGTATGCTAATGCAAAGTACCTGATTATAGCATATATATATATATATATATATATATACTATAATCAGGTAATTTGCGTTAGCATACTATCCAAATCATTTGGACTTTTATTTTTAAGTCTGCTCAATGGCCGCAATGACAAACCTTACCCCTGTGTGCAAGGTATGTGGTTGAATTAACTAGTACTGCCAGAAAACTGCTCACGTTTCTGTGTGTTGTACACTGGCAAAGTTACATGTGGCCAGTTCCATGTAGCTTTGAAAATACACCTAAAACTGTAACCTCTGAACTTTTCAAGTAACATTTGGTATTTCACATTGACATGGAGTGCATATGCAGGCATAAGAGTTTGTTACGTGATTTTATTTGTATTTTTCGTTGAATAAATTTTTTTTATTCATTTATATTGTGTTTGTATCATGTCCTAGAAGCATTAATTGAGCAGTTGCAATAAAGACATATAGGAGAAGTGCTAAAAAAATTACTCTGATGAAAGTATAAAGTTTATTTAGAGTTATAAATGAGTTTTTCATAAATGTTTGCAATGAATCATGGTGATGTATTTTGTCTGGCAGGAGTTTCCCAGTTGCAATCAGATTCTTACAGCACAAAGTTACGCTTCAAGCAGAGTCAAGAAACAAAGGCAATTGTTGATGCCAAATGCCAGTAAGTATCTGTTGTTGGCAGACCTATTTAATCAAGACTGTCTTTATTTTTCTAACTTTCCTTTGTTCAACAAAGTTTTTATGAAAGTAAATTTGTTTTAAATGGTACTACACAGAAGGCTTTCTTGAGCAATGTCTTGTAGTGGTTTTATTTACTGTGTGAAACAACTGAATTAGTAAGTGTCTACAGAGATACAAAACCTTGCAGTTGGATTGAATCCAGAATATCACATGTACATCGGAGTTGACTGCTTAATGTTTCAGAGCAATGGTTGTGCTTGATCTGTTCTGCAACTTCCAGTTCAACACCAGGCTTCAAGTAAGGCAGCATCTGTAATGTTTCAATAATACTCAAAATACGAATGTTGTTGTTCGGCAACTTTTCTTCTCTCAAACTTGGTGGTTGTGTTGAGTTTGCATACGTATATTTGTATGTTAAATGCTCCACATGTAAGGTGACTTTTTCTTAGCTGTTGCTTTCCTTCTCACAAGATGCATGTTAGATTTAGCATATTTAAAGAGAGAAAACATATTTCACATAAAAGTTGTGCTGTGCTGTAAAAGTTTTGTTGTACATTGTATTCCATTTGGGATACACATTCAAAGGGGAAGGGTCATAAAAAGCAAATTTACTTGTTTATCTCTCCGTGGCACATACAGCTTGCGTATAGAACAACACATACTTTATACCACCTATGCTACCTATATTGCACAAGTGTGGTAATTCCTGCCTTCGTCTTGCTGTGTCTAGGGGTTCATGCAGTTGTTCCGGGTGACGCATTCCAAGGCTCACCATTCCACAGTGGGCACCCTACTCAACCAGAGCTATGACATCGATGAACAGACAGTGTAGGTTTTGATGATGTTCTCTGGACGTTGGAGATATATTTCTGGCATTTTAATTGTTGTATTTTGTCTATATGCTTGGCTGATCATAGACTGAATTTTATTAAAATCAGTATTACGTATATATCCCTCTTACATAAAACGTAACAATCCTGATTTGTTGCGCCTCAGCTCTGGTTCCTGAGGATTTAGGTTTTCAGAAGTTTTATTATTATTATATAAGTTTATTATTATTATAAAGACACAGTGATAAAATATGAATACTTTTATTGGGGAAGAAACATCACCAATAGATTTACAATGGCAACTGGTTTTGTGTGGCACGGTGATATAGTGGTTAAGACGTCGGACTCAGTTGAAAGATCCCGGGTTCGAATCATCTTGCTGCCATTTTGAAGCTTGGCCAATTTCGTGTATTTGACATTGCTCCAGTTCACTCGGCTGTATAAATGAGTAGATAGTAGTGGATGTTTGTGAACTAATAGTCTTTACGCAGTAATTCCAGCATGGCTGAATGCTTCCCAGAGAAGTCAAATTGGCATTGGAATGAATAGGTCTGCCAGGAGGTGAACTATAGGGCGCTTTGAGCAGTCCCAAGGACTGGATACCGTGCTATATAAGAACATACATTTACCTTTAGTTGATTGATGAGTTCTGTATCAAAGTCACTGTGTATCTGTTACAGTACCAATAGGGCTGCATTGAAACGCCTATCCCACCTCTTCCAAAAGTCTGACTACTTTGGAAGTTTCCCCCTTACTGACATTCTCTTGGTGAGTTCTCTGTAATCTCACCTACATGGCTGAACAGTCAAAATGGAAAATCTTGGTACTGTGGTCAGGGGGCGATTTACTTGGGTCAGTGCATTTCTGCCTAATGTTTATGGGTGTCACAATGTTTTCAAAACTAGTTCCATTTTGAAAAATAAATGATACTTGCAGTGCTGTTGTAAATAAATAATGTTGACAAACACACACAAAGGTACTTCTAATAAAGCAGCTTTATTAATGTTTATCCAGCTGTTTTAATGTCAGCAGTGTGAATATGTATATAAAAAAACTTGACACAAATCTGTATATACATAGGTGGACTTTTTAGGCTTGATAAGCCACTGACTTCCTGGTCCATCTGCCATCTGGAGCTCGTTGCTTTGGGTGGCCGTCTTGTTAAATCTTGTTAAATGTCTTGCAGGATGTGTCCGACTATGACTATGATGCAATGGTTGTGAAATCATTGGCTCTCCTCAATCGCCAGTACTCTGCACATGCCAGTCTCTTCCAGTACGCCGTCCAGGCTCAGGTAAGTGCTCTCATTAATATGATTGCATGTCACTGTTGGGGAGGTGGGGGGGTCACGTTAATTTTTTTTTTCATTATGCTTTGAGGATATGACCTGAATATTTGTGATAGAAATAAAGATGCAGCACTAACTATTTTGATAATCCGGCCAAGTAACATTTTATTTGTCTCAGTAGAAATCCACAATCGTACCAACCCATGCTGTACGTGTGTAGGTATGTGTGTTTAATCCACATAAATGAGCCACAACAGAATTGAACTGCTTTGCGCACTTTTGTCTACAACCTTAATTAAATAACTAACTAATTAATGATTGTTGCAGTTTAACAATATCTTGTTAAATAGTTATATGGTTAGAAATTGGAGCAGATTAATAATCCTTTAATGATTGTTAGATACTGATCACGGATGAGTCTGTGCAAGTTGTCAATGAACTGAGACAAGTCATGCCTCAGATGAGGAGGTTGACCGCAGCCAAGATGTCTGACGAACAAACCAATGCTATGTCAGAAATACTCGACAAATTGATCAAGTATGTAATGTTTTGACATTTCGTTAATCCTTCATAGAAGATACTAAAATATCTTTAATTTGTATCTGGTGTGTGATGCAAAAACGTTTTTGTATCAGATGTAAAGTCCATCAGTATAGTAATTAACTCTGAGTACAGCACCACGTAGGTTTGCCTGCCATGCTTTTTTGTATGGTATATATAAATAGAGCAAGACAAACATTTGGACATTTGTACGAGTAAACAAATACAAAAAAAAACATTGTTTATGTTGTAATGGGTAGCTAAGTGAGGTAACATCCTCGTGCTTGTTGTCTTTGTCTGAAGGTTCTGTCACCTGGAGGACGACCCAGAAGAGAGACACGCCATGAATCAAAGTATCCTCTACAACCACCGTAAGTCGCCACTGCTCCACTTCACCGACTTCTGGCCAGGTCCGATGTTTGTTGATTGACAAGGGTAGGAGGGGCATATCCCACACAACCTTTAAAAAACATTTATTTCAGAATTAATAATGTTGCTATGTAGTATATTATTGATGTGGACATGCCCTGAAGTGAATATATTAATAAGTATGGTTGTTAATCAAACAAAAGAAATATTTATATGTACAAACAAACTACACCAGTTTCATACAAGTGGCATCTAGCTTCATTACCTGCATGAATGACACTTATTTATCCAAAGGTTTCAGTTAATGATTGTATAATCTCCCTTGCTCTCTCTCCCTCCGTCTCTCTCCCCTCCCTCTCTCTCCCCCTCTCCCTCCGTCTCTCTCCCCTCCCTCTCTCCCCCTCTCCCTCCGTCTCTCTCCCCTCCCTCTCTCCCTCTGTCTCTCTCCCTCCGTCTCTCTCCCCTCCCTCTCCCTCCGTCTCTCTCCCCTCCCTCTCTCCTCTCTCTCCGTCTCTCTCCCCTCCCTCTCTCCCTCCGTCTCTCTCCCTCCGTCTCTCTCCCCTCCCTCTCTCCCCCTCTCCCTCCGTCTCTCTCCCCTCCCTCTCTCTCCCCCCTCCCTCCGTCTCTCTCCCCTCCCTCTCCCTCCGTCTCTCTCCCCCTCTACCTCTGTCTCTCTCCCCTCCCTCTTGTCTAAACCCAAGCGCATTGATACTGTATCAGTTGCCTTGCGCTGTCCCAGTGAGCAGGCCTGTAACTAAATGTCCACTTCTTGCTGCAGGCGTACTGGGCACAGTGTTTGACATTCTCTCCCAAGAGGTTGATATGAGGCTGAAGGTGAGGTCTAGCGTTCACTACAACTTTCAACAGGCGAATGTCAGACTTTCTGCAGAGTCAGACCAAGTATAATGAATTAATTGACAAACCGAATAAACATGCATGTTTTGTTCTACGACTATTCCAAGAAATGTGGCAAAACGTGCTTTGGTCAGTTGTTAGTATTAGTTAATCTAAGACATAGTACCAACACATTAGTTTGATTCATATTGTCCACAATGACTCGGACAAGCACTCACAGACACACCATGCCCACATACACATTGTACAAAACACGTATGCATGCACGCATGCACAGAAACACATGGACATACACCTTAGAGAAATGCGCAAGCGCACACACACACAAACACATACATTGTGATTTTGTTGTTATCAACATTATACAAGTCTGGCGGTATGTGCAATGTGACGTTAACCCTTTGTATTCCTCTCAATGTACATAAATGTGACGTATGCAATAGTGGCTATAGTGCTCAATGACAAGTGTACTCCTTGTGTGGTGCAATTTATATGTAGAAGTACATGGCATCCCAACCATGACCACTGAGGATGGAGTGAGTGAAGTCCCATTAGACTACACCGCTCAGACCCAGTATGAGAGCACCCTGGTGATGTTGTTTCATACCCAGTATATGAGCACCCTGGTGATGTAGTTTTAGGCCCAGTAAGAGAGCACCCTGGTGATGTTGTTTCAGGCCCAGTATGAGAGCACCCTGGTGATGTTGTTTCAGGCCCAGTATGAGAGCACCCTGGTGATGTTGTTTCAGGCCCAGTATGAGAGCACCCTGGTGATGTTGTTTCAGACCCAGTACGAGAGCACCCTGGTGATGTTGTTTCAGACCCAGTATGAGAGCACCCTGGTGATGTTGTTTCAGACCCAGTACGAGAGCACCCTGGTGATGTTGTTTCAGACCCAGTATGAGAGCACCCTGGTGATGTTGTTTCAGGCCCAGTATGAGAGCACCCTGGTGATGTTGTTTCAGACCCAGTATGAGAGCACCCTGGTGATGTTGTTTCAGGCCCAGTATGAGAGCACCCTGGTGATGTTGTTTCAGGCCCAGTACGAGAGCACCCTGGTGATGTTGTTTCAGACCCAGTATGAGAGCACCCTGGTGATGTTGTTTCAGGCCCAGTACGAGAGAACCCTGGTGATGTTGTTTCAGACCCAGTATGAGAGCACCCTGGTGATGTTGTTTCAGGCCCAGTATGAGAGCACCCTGGTGATGTTGTTTCAGACCCAGTACGAGAGCATCCTGGTGATGTTGTTTCAGGCCCAGTATGAGAGCACCCTGGTGATGTTGTTTCAGGCCCAGTACGAGAGCACCCTGGTGATGTTGTTTCAGGCCCAGTACGAGAGCATCCTGGTGATGTTGTTTCAGACCCAGTACGAGAGCATCCTGGTGATGTTGTTTCAGACCCAGTATGAGAGCACCCTGGTGATGTTGTTTCAGACCCAGTATGAGAGCATCCTGGTGATGTTGTTTCAGACCCAGTACGAGAGCATCCTGGTGATGTTGTTTCAGGCCCAGTATGAGAGCACCCTGGTGATGTTGTTTCAGGCCCAGTACGAGAGCACCCTGGTGATGTTGTTTCAGGCCCAGTACGAGAGCACCCTGGTGATGTTGTTTCAGGCCCAGTACTAGAGCACCCTGGTGATGTTGTTTCAGGCCCAGTACGAGAGCACCCTGGTGATGTTGTTTCAGGCCCAGTATGAGAGCACCCTGGTGATGTTGTTTCAGGCCCAGTACGAGAGCACCCTGGTGATCTTCCGCAAGTGTTTCACCCTGCTGAAGGTGATGGCGCGAGGCAATGAGTTGGTACAGCAGCGGTTGTTTGACCGACTTGACCTCATCCTTGGCATCCAGGGCACAGAGGCAGCGATGGCTGGCGTCCTCATCGAGGTATTTCATATCTGATTCCATTTACTGTTGGACATGGTAGCATGGTTGAAAGAACCGTGGTTCAAATCCACTTCCTGTCATTTCGAAGTTTGGGCGATTTCATTCACTTCACGTTGCTTCAGTTCTCTCAGCTGTATAAATGAATACCTGGCTATAGATTGGGCCACCTAAAATGTCAGGGAATCTGTTCTACAGATGGTAGTGGATGTAATACCTGGCTATAGATGGTAGTGGATGTAATACCTGGCTATAGATGGTAGTGGATGTAATACCTGGCTATAGATGGTAGTGGATGTAATACCTGGCTATAGATGGTAGTGGATGTAATACCTGGCTATAGATGGTAGTGGATGTAATACCTGGCTATAGATGGTAGTGGATGTAATACCTGGCTGTAGATGGTAGTGGATGTAATACCTGGCTACAGATGGTAGTGGATGTAATACCTGGCTATAGATGGTAGTGGATGTAATACCTGGCTACAGATGGTAGTGGATGTAATACCTGGCTATAGATGGTAGTGGATGTAATACCTGGCTACAGATGGTAGTGGATGTAATACCTGGCTATAGATGGTAGTGGATGTAATACCTGGCTATAGATGGTAGTGGATGTAATACCTGGCTATAGATGGTAGTGGATGTAATACCTGGCTATAGATGGTAGTGGATGTAATACCTGGCTGTAGATGGTAGTGGATGTAATACCTGGCTACAGATGGTAGTGGATGTAATACCTGGCTATAGATGGTAGTGGATGTAATACCTGGCTATAGATGGTAGTGGATGTAATACCTGGCTATAGATGGTAGTGGATGTAATACCTGGCTACAGATGGTAGTGGATGTAATACCTGGCTATAGATGGTAGTGGATGTAATACCTGGCTACAGATGGTAGTGGATGTAATACCTGGCTACAGATGGTAGTGGATGTAATACCTGGCTATATATGGTAGTGGATGTAATACCTGGCTGTAGATGGTAGTGGATGTAATACCTGGCTACAGATGGTAGTGGATGTAATACCTGGCTATAGATGGTAGTGGATGTAATACCTGGCTGTAGATGGTAGTGGATGTAATACCTGGCTACAGATGGTAGTGGATGTAATACCTGGCTGTAGATAGTAGTGGATGTAATACCTGGCTACAGATGGTAGTGGATGTAATACCTGGCTACAGATGGTAGTGGATGTAATACCTGGCTGTAGGTGGTAGTGGATATACCGTATTCAACCTAGTAAGCTTACAGTATATTTGAGAGAAAAATTGGGCCACTAAAAAATTTCAGGGAATCTGTTCTTATAAGCGTACACCAAAATTGGTTTCTCTAGAAAATAAGGTAACTGTTTAACACTAGTGGTGTCATTTGGTGACTAGGATAGAACAACTGAGAAGTGGTGCCAACTGTTTAACACCAGATGGCGACACCTATCAGCTGTTCCACATTGGTCAAATTACATGCTGCTGATCAAAAAAGCTAATTAGGGCATGTACTCTTAATAGGTCGAATACGGTATGTGAACGAATAGTCTTCGTGCAGTAATTGCTGCATGGCTGAATGCTTTCCAGAGAAGTTGAAGTGGTGTTGGAAAGAACAGGTCTGCCAACTTACCTTTTTTACATGACTTATTAATATGTCCTGGTCAAAAATATGTCCTGGTCAAAAATCAACCTTCTTTAATTAAATTAAACTTACAATGTAAGCACATTACACTTTTGATGATGGTTTATTATGGAAAGTGTGATACAATACATACAATAATACAATACATACAATAATACAATACATACTATAATACAATACATACAATACATACAAATGTAAATGTTTATTGATTTCTATAGCACCATATTTATACAATAATACTCTATGGTGATGTACAGTATAATAAATAGTATAGTAGAAAGTTAAAATAAAATACGCTTTCAACATAATACAAATATTGATACAAAATGAGTAAAATTTATAATTTCAGTAGAAACGTCCGACATATTTTATATAAGTATCTAACAGGTGTAAAAGTAGTTAAATTAATAAGTTAATTGTATGCAGTTCTAAAATAGTGGGTCTTCAGTTTGCTCTTAAAAATACTGACATTGTTGCAGCTGCGAACATCTTTGGGAAGGGAGTTCCACAGTTTCGGTGCAGCAACTTTAAAAGCACGATCTCCCATACAATTTTCTTATAGATTGTTCTTAATGGTAAAATCAATCTTCTTGATGAGTTGTTCTGTGTGTGCTCTCTATGGAGCTGACATCATTAAACGTATTGTATACTTTTGTAGTTTGAACTAAAATATATATTACATGCTCCTCCCCACACTTAAAGGAGATAAAATTGCTTTAATGCGAAGCCATGCATTCCATCTGCAAAAGATTGTAGTAATAGTATTAGCAATTTTACACTTGTTATTCCCGCAAGCATACTTGGGTGTCAAAGGGATTCATTTGTAAATATTTATGTCATGAACTGTTTCCATTTGACAGGTGTTCACAGGTAACAAAGAGACTTGTCTGAAGATACTGCCTCGACAGGTGCAGAAGATCATGTCACTAGCGGCAACACACACCAACACTGTGCCCCAGTTTCTTGACCTACTTAATGCCATCGTCAAGGTAACCTTTCCAATTAGATCACGTAATTGTTACGGAATGAAAACCTTACAATAATTATGATAACAAGTTGGCTAACACATTATTTGTACTTCTGCATGTTTCGTTTCGCTGGTGTGTTGGTTTTGTTTATAAACTACCTCTAGCCTACTGTAAAGCTCTTAATTAAAAACATATCTTAGAAACTAACACCTTTTCCAACATACACGTTTTTCCATGTGTATGCACTTTTGTAATTGTCACAAGAGGTCTAAGGCAATTTTCTGCTAATTCTTTGTATAGTATATAGCATAAACTGCAGACACTGAAAGTTTGTAATATTTCAATTGCTAGCTGGAGGAGTTTAACCTGCCCCTCAAGAGGAATCAGACTTACGTGATGAAGTACTTCATGCAGTACCGAGCCGAGGTGGCTTACGTCATTGACCAGCCAAGGGAAGAAAGGTATACCACTTACATTTCACAAAAACATTTTTAGTATCATTACATCAAGGTGGCTGGTGTGGTTTATACACTAATAATTTCTTTAGTTTCCCCTTTATTAGGAAATATTGAACCATGGCACAAATAATCTTGCAGTACCAAAGTGTATATGTTGCTAGTCTGCCCTTTAAAAACTAATATTTTACTTGTCTGAGAGGAGATCCCAGTAAGATTCTTGGAAATAGTGACGAAATTTCCATAGTAAAGATCATGTGATTAAAATCACAGTGGACTTTCCACCATCTTAAATTTGTTCCTATATGTGCTTTTTTCGTCATATTTTACATACACAATTACATATAGAAGTAAGTTTAATAGTTTTTTAATTCATGTTTTAAGACACATTGTGTTAGCTCATTTATAATGTATTGACTGACCGCATTCACTAAATACAGGTTTCTTTTTATCTACCATCTCTACCCATGGGCAAGGACTTTGCTTTCTGCATGAAGCAGTATGTATGTAACTGTTATTTTTATGTTGTAGAATGAAGCTATGTAACGGACCTCCTTGCCCAGATCTTAACTACCTCATGTCCGTCGTTGACCTGCTTGCGACCTGTGCAGAGGTAAATTGTTCTTCTCATTAACTGTGCTAAACAGTACGACAGTGGTTCAGATCACAAAGAATTTGATCATGTACACATCTGCCAGTCATCTTGAATAATATCGGGTGCATCCAAGTCTTGAATAATTGAATGATTAACTCCCCAGTCATTGTCTTTTCCTTAGTTTCCTTAATTTTGTGTCTTTTCTTATGTGAGTTCTTCAAACAACCCATTCCTGCAATATATACTAGCATTCATTGGACACTTTCTCACTTATTCTCTCTAGTCTTCTCTCTTCCAATAATTTGCATGGTTCAGATTGTTGTAAAATAAACGTCCAGATGTTTGCAATTTAGACAGATATGACTTGTCAACAGTAGCATTAAATATCTGATATAGTGACTTGGCATTATGGGGCTAATTGGAATTGTTCTTTTTTTGCAGTTATTCAGAAAATTCTAAATTTTTACCATTACTTGAATTGGATATTGTCACGTACTTACGCACAGTCATATATTTATGTGCATATGTACACATATTTGAACATTACAGATTGCATTCCTCAATTTCCTGGGTTTACTGGATTGAATACTGTGTTCCCATGCAAAGTTTCTGTGCTTAGGGTGAGAACCGATTCATCGAGTCAACCTGCCAGACGATCTTCACTGTGGAAGAGTTGATGGACACCCTCAACAATGAAAACATGTGCCTCAACCGCAAGAGGCCCTACGTCAGGTTCCTTCTGTGGGTCTACCTCAACACAGCCAGTGGCCTCCTGGAGAGTGGGGCTGGAGACCTCACTCACAGCGAGTAGGTTGCTATAGATGTTGTTGTTGTCATGTTGTAATCCCTCAGACAGAGACAGCTTGTGTTCTCTCCTCAAAGGACTTGGTTGATGTTGTCATGCTGTAATCCCTCAGACAGAGACAACTTGTGTTCTCTCCTCGAAGGGCTTGGTTGTTGTCATGCTGTAATCTCTCAGACAGAGACAACTTGTGTTCTCTCCTTGCAGGACTTGGTTGTTGTTGTCATGCTGTAATCCCTCAGACAGAGACCACGTGTGTTCTCTCCTCGAAGGACTTGGTTGTTGTCATGCTGTAATCTCTCAGACAGAGACAACTTGTGTTCTCTCCTCGAAGGACTTGGTTGTTTTCATGCTGTAATCTCTCAGACAGAGATAGCTCGTATTCTCTCCTCGAAGGACTTGGTTGTTTTCATGCTGTAAACTCTCAGACAGCGACAACTTGTGTTCTCTCCTCTGTTGTCGAAGGACTGGGTTGTTGTCATGCTGTAATCCCTCCGACACAGACAGTTTGTGTTCTCTCCTCGAAGGACTTGGTTGTCATCATGCTGTAATCCCTCAGACAGAGACAGCTTGTGTTCTCTCCTCGAAGGACTTGGTTGTCATCATGCTGTAATCCCTCAGACAGAGACAGCTTGTGTTCTCTCCTCGAAGGACTTGGTTGTCATCATGCTGTAATCTCTCAGACAGAGACAGCTTGTGTTCTCTCCTCGCAGGACTTGGTTGTTGTCATCATGCTGTAATCCCTCACACAGAGACAGCTTGTGTTCTCTCCTCGAAGGACTGGGTTGTTGTCATCATGCTGTAATCCCTCAGACAGAGACAACTTGTGTTCTCTCCTCGAAGGACTTGGTTGTCATCATGCTGTAATCCCTCAGACAGAGACAACTTGTGTTCTCTCCTCGAAGGACTTGGTTGTTGTCATGCTGTAATCCCTCAGACAGAGACAGCTTGTGTTCTCTCCTCGAAGGACTTGGTTGTCATCATGCTGTAATCCCTCAGACAGAGACAGCTTGTGTTCTCTCCTCAAAGGACTTGGTTGTCATCATGCTGTAATCCCTCAGACAGAGACAGCTTGTGTTCTCTCCTCGAAGGACTTGGTTGTCATCATGCTGTAATTCCTCAGACAGAGACAGCTTGTGTTCTCTCCTCGAAGGACTTGGTTGTCATCATGCTGTAATCCCTCAGACAGAGACAGCTTGTGTTCTCTCCTCAAAGGACTTGGTTGTCATCATGCTGTAATCCCTCAGACAGAGACAGCTTGTGTTCTCTCCTCAAAGGACTTGGTTGTCATCATGCTGTAATCCCTCAGACAGAGACAGCTTGTGTTCTCTCCTCGAAGGACTTGATTGTCATCATGCTGTAATCCCTCAGACAGAGACAGCTTGTGTTCTCTCCTTGAAGGACTTGGTTGTCATCATGCTGTAATCCCTCAGACAGAGACAGCTTGTGTTCTCTCCTCGAATGACTTGGTTGTTGTCATGCTGTAATCCCTCAGACAGAGACAACTTGTGTTCTCTCCTCAAACTTCCGGTATGCTTCATTGAACGAATGAAACCAGGAAGGCAAAGGTCTGTGTTGTAGACAGTGGTTGATGAAATAGTGCCATCAAGTTGACAGAGGGTGTGGGGCAAATGAAGACAGCACAGCTCAGGAAAGGAACATTTCATATGTCCTAGCCAGTTCCAGTGTTGCAATGTGACGCACTGATGTGCACGAAAACATGCGGATCAGCAGCAGGGAATTTTAAGTCACTACATCTACACGATAGAATAATCACCTCATAAAATTTGCCTGTTCATCAAATTTGTAGTACAAATCTTCATAGTTAAACTGAAATCTATGCAGCTGAGCTTTTTAGTGTTGTCACCATTCTGTAGTTTTATTTTATTATACATTAGTTGACTTGTTCGTGTTAAGTATTAGTAATTGTAGCCACAAACGTTCAGTTAAAACCTTATTAATTTAGCATGCCTATGGTGTATTGCAATGAAATATTTTTATGGACATTCGTCATTTTTACATTCACACACATTTACATGCATGTTTGAGCTTTACCAATATGCTGCATAATTTTAACATCCAGCATATTAGTAAATAATAAACTCAAGCATGTAGTCATTTTGAATAATTTTAACTGAAATAGATCCAACAAAGATACTCCCGTGAGCACATTATAAGAGTTTAGTTACTGTTATCCCAAAGAGCTAAGGAAGACTCACTCGCTGCCCCATGGTCAGTGCAACAGGCCCTCTCTTCTTTACAAGAAAAATTTAATCAAATCCTTTTTGTAATATGAGGCCAAAGATTACCCCTACTTTAACATGATGTGTGTTTGCAGTGAGATGTGGGGCTACATGAACGGCATCAATGCAGTACTGAACAGTCTGACAGGGTACGCCAAATCCAAGCCAGACTCTGTGAAACAACTGCTGAAGAAAGCCCCTGCCATACTGTGAGTCTTCCTCCATTTACTCCTGTCTTCAGGTGTCTGGTGATGTTGACAGTCATGTTCCTTGCTTCTTTCAGGTGCTGGTAGTCCGTGACACGAGGCTCATAAATCTAAAGTCCGTTGACCCCACTCTTTATGGCACTTTTTTGGTGCAAAAATGTAGCAAACATGTCTACTTTTCATTTATGCCTTTTATCCAGTCAGCAATTACCCTGAAATGTTCAGTTTCATAATATTTGGACCCATCCCATTTCTGTAGATTTTAGACACAATGAGGGAGTAACCCGTTTTCACCGGAGAAAGATTGATATTGTTGAATATTCATCTCTAGGGGGTCAACAAAAGTTGTGTTTTAGACCACTTATGACTTTCATATGACAGACTATGGCGAGTGTCGCAGTTCAGTGTTGCTTGCAGATCTTTCTGAAGCAGAGAGTGTTCACGACATTATATATGTTTACCTGTTGTACCCTGTTTGCCGTCAACATTGTCATCACTTGTTTTGTTGTACCCTGTTTGCCATCAACATTGTCATCACTTGTTTTGTTGTACCCTGTTTGCCGTCAACATTGTCATCACTTGTTTTGTTGTACCCTGTTTGCTGTCAACATTGTCATCACTTGTTTTGTTGTACCCTGTTTGCCGTCAACATTGTCATCACTTGTTTTGTTGTACCCTGTTTGCCGTCAACATTGTCATCACTTGTTTTGTTGTACCCTGTTTGCCGTCAACATTGTCATCACTTGTTTTGTTGTACCCTGTTTGCCGTCAACATTGTCATCACTTGTTTTGTTGTACCCTGTTTGCCGACAACATTGTCATCACTTGTTTTGTTGTACCCTGTTTGCCGTCAACATTGTCATCACTTGTTTTGTTGTACCCTGTTTGCCATCAACATTGTCATCACTTGTTTTGTTGTACCCTGTTTGTCATCACTTGTTTTGTTGTTTTCTTATTAAATGCACTAAAATGATAATCATCGCTGTCTGATTATCATATGTACATTCCCACTCTTGGTGATCTGTCCGTGACACTTTTAATAGTCTTCCAATGAATCACATTTCATTTCAAATCTTATCTGTGCCAACACATGGTCCATGATTCACTGCTGTATAACAATGTGAACCACATGATACACTTTATTGCTGTTTCAGTTGCAGTGGCGCTACTTTATTTTTCAGTGTCTTGAGATCGTTTCTTTGCAAATGTGATTTTTATTTTTATTTCATGATCACATTTGCTGTCTCATCTTGCAATTCATGAATAAGCTTCTCAGATCACTTTCAGTAACAAGTGTCCAATATTTTATGTAATTTCATCGACATCAGCAGCTAAATAGCAATCCCTTGCATATCAATGATGCCTTATGGACTATATAGAAACTAAAATCATAGTTGACCATTGGTAATTTTACCATTAACTTATCTCTGAAACGATTCTAGGGAAAACTTAATTTGTTGTAGCTGAAGCATTGAATAAAAGCTCATTAAATGATTGCCAAGTGATCTTTGATGTATATGTTTTGTCTGAAGTAAATGCATGAGGGATTGGACAAGCGATATTTGGAGTGGACTGCATTACCTTCTCGACTCGGTTGTGCCACTTCTGCAGGTAGGTGGTGCCACTGCAGTAATATATTCATACCAAAATATTTGGTCGAAACAGTATCTAACAGATCAAATTCTGTTTACTTTGACCGGGTTTGAACACTTAAATAATTGACAAAATCCATGATATGGTGAAAGAGACCCAATTAACACATTTCATTTATTTCAGTTCCCAGTAACAGGACTGATGACATTATAACATGCTACCTTTTTAAACAATAAGTAAATATAAATACAGGTATATGCAGATATAAACAATAATAGTTATAAAAGGTTATAAACCATCTGAGACTATCATTTATATATAATGTTCCTAGTACAGGTGCCACCGATCTGCCATTGATCAGTGTTAAGATGGTTTTAGCTTGATAGTTTCTGTCAAGTGAAGACATTGTTTAGCAGGTCTGACCAAGGTTGTGTGGGCGTTTTGCAGGTGTTCTTCAACAAATGCTATCAGGCAAATCATGTGGAGTTTCCAAAGGAAGCAGACTACACCGACACGTTGGCAAAGTCACTCGTGGTGAGTGAATTAATAATCACAGACACACTGCTGATAGTGTATGTGAACTGTGTCTTAAACAGAATCAGGATATTTAAATTAATTAAAAATAATATTTAAGATTCATAACAATCTACTTGTGATTGTTATTTTTCTGTGTGTTAACACTTGATGTGGAATATGAACATTTGTAAACATTCGTTGCACAGTCTAGTTTCATTATGCAAATCTTACGCATTCATCTTTCATACTTGTGCATTGCAAACTGTCTCAAATTCACAGTGTCCTTGAAAATATCTCCTCAATGAAACAGTTCCCATGGAGACAGATTTTCCTTTAGATGACAACATTGGTGTTTGCATCACCATGGCAACTGTTGCCACATTACAGGAGTTCACTCGACATGTTGGTCCACTGGTCAGTAATACTACCCACATGAAGACTCTGGTCAGCTGCATGAACGTCATCATGTCAGTCTCCACTCTTCCTGTCGCGGTAAGCTAGTCACAACAAACAACTGCTAATACCATGATTTGAACTCATGTATAGAAGTGCCAAATAATTAGGTGAAACTATCACTTCATGTCAGAAACCCATTCAGTATTAAACCAAAATATTAATAGTAATAATTAATAATAAAACCTGTATTTCACATAAACAGAAATCTATTTCAAGTCGGTAAAACAATGTTACTTTCCTTAAAATTACCACGTTATCATTGTTATTTCTTTATTTTGTGACTATACATTTAATGTTGCAGTTATCGTACACTTTTCTGATTATTTAAATGATGTGTCTAACAATAGAAACATGGTTAGATGATTCTTAACTGTTTTATTTCACTACCCGTGAAGTAATTATTATTATTTTGTTTATGAGAATCTTATGTAAATTTTATACAGGACAACTTTCTATGTTGATTTAATTTAATTTGATATCGGAAAGCTATGTTGCCCATAAATACTGGCAGTGTAGTAGTATACATGTCATATGTTTCCAAAGGTGATGCAGGAGTTTGAACAGCGATACGGAAATGGATCATTACAGGATATTCGTGGTGATGCAAGAAAGGTTTGTAATAAAGAAGAACCTAATTTGTGAAGAACCTAATTTGGCTCAGAGAATTGGTCAGTGTTTTCTCCAGTAATGTTACAACAGTTGCAATGTTCAGCTTTTCGTTTTTGTCCAGTACTCAATGTATAACATGGAGTTTTGTTGTAAGTTAAATTAAGTAAGATATCATTAAGTGGCCGATTTCTATTAACAAAACATCCAGAAAACATATTTCCATACTTGTTTTGCCAGAAATGTGAGTAGTAGACTTTGTGTTTGTTGTGAATCTTCAGAAGTATGATGAGTACTAGACTTTGTGTTTGTTGTGAATCTTCAGAAATATGATGAGTACTAGGCTTTGTGTTTGTTGTGAATCTACAGAAGTATGTATCTTCAGAAGTATGATAAGTACTGGACTTTGTGTTTGTTGTGTGTCTTCAAAAGTATGATCAGTACTAGACTTTGTGTTTGTTGTGTGTCTTCAGAAATATAATGTGTACTGGACTTTGTGTTTGTTGTGAATCTTCAGAAGTATGATCAGTTCTAGACTTTGTGTTTGTTGTGTGTCTTCAGAAGTATGATGAGTACTAGGCTTTGTGTTTGTTGTGAATCTTCAGAAGTATGATCAGTACTAGACTTTGTGTTTGTTGTGTGTCTTCAAACGTATAATGAGTACTAGGTACTGGACTTTGTATTTGTTGTGTGTCTTCAGAAGTATGATCAGTACTACACTTTGTGTTTTTTGTGAATCTTCAGAAGTATGATGAGTACAATACTTTGTGTTTGTTGCGTATCTTCAGAAGTATGATGAGTACTAGACTTTGTGTTTGTTGTGAATCTTCAGAAGTATGATGAGTACTAGACTTTGTGTTTGTTGTGAATCTTCAGAAGTATGATCAGTTCTAGACTTTGTGTTTGTTGTGTATCTTCAGAAGTATGATGAGTACTAGACTTTGTGTGTTTGTTGTGTATCTTCAGAAGTATGATGAGTACAAGACTTTGTGTTTGTTGTGAATCTTCAGAAGTATGATGAGTACAAGACTTTGTGTTTGTTGTGTATCTTCAAAAGAATGATGAGTACTAGACTTTGTGTTTGTTGTGTATCTTCAGAAGTATGATGAGTACTAGGCTTTGTGTTTGTTGTGAATCTTCAGAAGTATGATGAGTACTAGACTTTGTGTTTGTTGTGTATCTTCAAAAGAATGATGAGTACTAGACTTTGTGTTTGTTGCGTATCTTCAGAAGTATGATGAGTACTAGACTTTGTGTTTGTTGTGTATCTTCAGAAGTATGATGAGTACTAGGCTTTATGTTTGTTGTGTATCTTCAAAAGAATGATGAGTACTAGACTTTGTGTTTGTTGTGTATCTTCAGAAGTATGATGAGTACTAGGCTTTATGTTTGTTGTGAATCTTCAGAAGTATGATGAGTACTAGACTTTGTGTTTGTTGTGTATCTTCAAAAGAATGATGAGTACTAGACTTTGTGTTTGTTGTGTATCTTCAAAAGAATGATGAGTACTAGACTTTGTGTTTGTTGTGTATCTTCAGAAGTATGATGAGTACTAGACTTTGTGTTTGTTGTGTATCTTCAGAAGTATGATGAGTACTATGCTCAGGAGCAAGAGTTGAATGAACAGCTCAACACATTCGCGACCAACTTCAGTACGGTGTATGGAGGGGTCAACACTGTCCGGGCTCAGATAGGATACCCCAGCAACAAAGGTCAGTGACATTTTATGAAGTTGTTTTAATCACATTGAAACTGAAAATTTTTCACATACATTCAAACAGATCTTACATAAAATTATAACTGTGATATTGTTTTCTGAAAAGCAGGCCACCTCACAGAAAACATGGACGTTTATTTTCGCTGTGTGAAATAGTAGTCATAAGGGCATGGTGACCCAATGATTTGGTGCTTGTTTTGTGGTCATCAGATTGTGGTTTCAACCTCAATCTGCAGTCCACAGATATGGTGCAGTTTGACGACTTGTTTAGCACCAGGCATGTATATGGCAAGGATGTTGGAAATGTGTGTCTTGAAAGAAACGCTACAACCATCAGTCCCTACAACCTAGTGTCTATGCCAAGGGAAGTAAAAGACCCAGATGTGTAACTGTTCTTGGACTCACAGGGCCCCAGTGAATGTTGTACAGCGTGGACACAATAGATGTCAGGGCCCCAGTGAATGTTGTACAGCATGGACACAATAGATGTCAGGGCCCCAGTGAATGTTGTACAGCGTGGACACAATAGATGTCAGGGCCCCAGTGAATGTTGTACAGCGTGGACACAATAGATGTCAGGGACATTCATCTAGCCCCCTCAATTTACGATATGCAAAAAAAAACTATAAATCTGCAGGTGTCCCAAAATGGTGAAAGGCATATAATATGATACACTGCTTTCCCGTAACATAAAGCAGATGAATTATTTAATCATATTAATCAATGCAACACCATGTTTTAAAGTTGCACAGTCTAATACTGTAGTTTCGTTATCATAAATTTGCGTTATAGGGTCCTATAGTATAAACTATATTTGTTGTAATGTCTTGGCCAGCCAAATGTGTTATAAAGAACAACTTTTAAATATAATTTGACCGTTATCATTTTATGAACACCGACACCGACATTGATGTTCAACCTGCAATGTAAACATGATATTGGAGCTGAAACATTCAATGTAAACATGATATTGGAGCTGAAACATTCAATGTAAACATGATATTGGAGCTGACACATTCAATGTAAACATGATATTGGAGCTGAAACATTAAATGTAAACACGATATTGGAGCTGAAACATTCAATGTAAACATGATGTTGGAGCTGAAACATTCAATGGAAACACAATGTTGAAGCTGAAACATTCAATGTAAACATGATATTGGAGATGAAACATTCAATGTAAACATGATATTGGAGATGAAACATTCAATGTAAACATGATATTGGAGCTGAAACATTCAGATGAATAAGATAACGGTCAAATTATGTGAACAAGTTGTGGTCCATTGAAACGTGTTTGGGGGGTCAAGGTGCCAGATATAGTGTGTCATACATGTTAAGTTTCAAAAATGCAAATGCAGGAGATTTATACGTAAATCGGAGGGGTTCAGGATATTGGAGTGTTGTATGTAAATTGGAGGGGTTCAGGATATTGGAGAGTTATATGTAAATCAGAGGGTTTCAGGATATTGGAAGAGTTGTATGTAAATTGGAGGGGCACGGGATATCAGAGATTTTTACATAAATTGGAGGGTCGCGGGGTATCAGAGAATTGCGCATAAATCAGTGTATTTCACATCCTCGCCACTCATAAAAATCACCACCATATGAGCTTTTGTTCCAACTACACTGCATATATGTATTCCTACTACAAAATGGTACACTTGCATGTTAATAAACATTTTGGCAGTAGATAAATTATTTGTGGACTAGTAAAATACATAACATGGTTACAACACTCTGATCATATAACACAAACATTTAACTCCTGAAATATATTACAGTATGACAAAAATCCCTTACCTTACAGGTAGTAGCCTACATATTAGATTGCACTTGAACAATTAACATAATATTTATTGGCACAGCAAGGACTGAAGCATTTTCTTTTTCTTCAAAGTTTGTGATCCTGGGTGACAGAAGCATTTGTGATCCTAGGTGATGGAGGCAGTTTTTGATGAAAACTTATTGTCTTTGTGTTCATAATGTGCTCAGATTGTGACAATTATCATATATATATATATATAGATATATATATATATATATATATATATATATATATATATGAATGAAGTACATCTTGTATATAATGGAGATGTGTTGATGAGCAATAGTTGAATTCAGTATGCGCATGTGGGCGATATTGTGTGACCATTCGTCTAATGCGTATAACTAACTTCAGCAACAGACAAAACACATGGATATTGTTTAGCTAAGTTTCCCTTGTCCAATGTGCACGAAACCTGATTGAACTAACCTCTGCTGTTGTTGTGGGCATGAGTAAAGGGAGGGATCGACGATCTTTTGTTAAGCCAAAAAAAAAATATTTTTGGTTTCATGAGAAATCCGGGAGATTTAATTTCCTGTCTGGGAGAACAGGAGATATGATAGATTTCCGGGAGTCTCCCAGCGAATCTAGAGACTTAACATGTATGGTGTATACCATATAATATGATTCTATAACAACTATCAGACGTTGTGCCTAACTAGAAGTTGGCACATAGATTTGGCTGCCACTAATTACGTGTGTTTTGTTGTTCAGCGTACTCCGAGCTGGGAGGAGATGAGGAGCTTCCTTTGGGAGCCGAGTTCCAGGAACACATGCACTGTTTTGTAGAACGCCATGCCAAGACACCCGAAGAACAGTATAGACATGCCAACAAACTCATCAAGCAGCTCGCGTACGTGTTATACCTGTATATGTATAGAACTTCATGTTATCTCTATACTACGGTTAGAATTTACCATAAACTTTTGTTTTTCTGTGAGACAAGTTACAAACATTTAACATAGACATGTGACGAGAATATAGTTCCACTAAAACTTTGGCCTGATCGGAGAATGTGTAAAGCTGTCCCATGGAGGTTGAATTAAGTTTGACTCTCGATGTCTGCCATTTTTAATTATTAATTTGCTTTTGCAACAGACTATTTTGTAAAGCTACATATAGAAGGAACCCCCTGGTTGGCATAAAACACAAGTGTCAGAAAGAGTGGCATCGATTTGACAAAGAAGTGTAGTAATATGAAAAATTAAAATGTTCAGCCAATCGACAAGCCTGTAGCGCAAAATTAGAAATCCCCTACATTTTGACAATTAGAACAGCAGGGGACATATAAATATATTCTAGTCTGCATCATTTTGTTTGCCCCGTGGTGGTCAACTCTTGTGTTCACATCGCCTGGTGTGGCTCCAGTATTCGTTTAATATTTGATAGGTGATATCTATTGTGTTTGTGGTGCCCGGTGCAGGATATCGACAAGCATGGCAGGGCAGGTGGAGAAGGACCGTCTTGACCAGGAGATGCTGGACATCAAGTCTCTACAACTGCTGCGTGGTCTCATCCACAACGAGATAGTCAAACTGCCTGACAACTGGCAACCCGGTGTATCCACCACCTGCGTGTAAGTCTGTCTCGGTGTCTGGCTTCTACACCTCATATTCACCTGTCCTTCACAGAGGCTGTCTTTGGGGCACCTCTTCCGTCTCTGGTTCTCCACCCCACTCGGTCCCTCATTGCCTCTCTAGGAGGCTCAGCCCTGTATACTCATTGATGCCCTCTTCAACTCCCTTCATTCTCTGTGCCTTGCAGAATTGTCTTGGAGAGGCATGTTGATCTCCTGACATGAACGGTTTGCGTCTGAGTATCTGTCAAATTAGTTTGATATTTAATGTGTTTGTATGTATTTGTTTGTTCCAATTCCAATTAGTCTTACTTAATAATTGATGACGATCAGTGAGACAAAGGCTTTAAGATAAGAAGTGTTATTATATCATGTTCCAGGCAGCTGAAAAAAGTCAAATATGTTCAGAATGCTCTGAACCACTACGAGGCTTTGGTGCACGTGCTGCCACACCTGGCCATGAACAGCGACAGCCTTGTTCGGGAATCTTTGGCGTTCACTGTGACAATGCTGTTTGGTGGCAACAGAGTGGTGCAGGTGAGTCGTCTCTTGTTGGGTTTTAGTAATCAAAACTGTGTAGAAACTTGTGGTATTCTTCCTTTATTTGCTCCTCTTTCTTATCAATGTCCCTTCCACCTTCTTCTCCCTTTCACTCTCTCCTTATATTAGTGTTGGGAATTAGTAAAAGCGTCGTGATCGATCATTCGTTTTTCTAACCGACTGATGATGCCATTGTCAACAGAGTTAATAATACGAAGGCTTTCATTGGCCAGTAACTGGGAGAACGGGACAGAAAAGCCAATCAGAAGTCGTGTTTGTACACATTGACATTGTCTTGTTATGATCTCGGACAGATAAGTCAGAACATTCAGTATGAATATAATTAAAAATGATCGATCACACAAGATTGTGATCAATTCCTTGATTGGAAGCATGAACCAATCAATTGTCTACGAAATCAGTTAATCAGAACAGCACTACTTTATACACAGTTTTCCTTCTAATACTTCCATCTTTTCAGCTGCTCAACATTTACAATTGTTTGGCTCTGTTCTGTTACAGAAAAGTTGTTCCACTTATTTTCTGGGAACTCGTGAAGAGAAATTCTTCTTTGCCATTAAGAACCGCATGCTGATGACCATCATGGCTACCAAGGAAAAGTAGGTCAACTTGCAATGATTTCTCGTGATTTGTTGCATCACTGAAGTTAGTAAAGGAAATCCTTGCTAAGTTATATTGAAACAGACTGCGCCATTATTGAACTTGCAACAACTGTGAATTTTCAAGAGCTTTTCATATAGTATATGGTGGTGATTGTTTCTCTTCCTGTAATTGGATATATCACAAATCATCTGTTACAGCTAGCTGTACAATGATTGCAATATTAAAGAAGTTTTCTGCAATAAATTCTGGCATGCCTAATCCTTGCAGCCACAATGCACAATGGCTAACTAAGAGTAGGATGTGGTTGCTGTCATGGAACAAAATCTTGTCCAAGGTGGCAAAGTTTGTTCACATCATTATTATAAGCTACCATTGTTAATTTCATAGGAAGACATGCAAGTTGCTGTAGAATTCATATTGTTAATGTATATAAACTTGTTGTTGGCCAGGCGTAGCTTGCAGGCCAACCACCAGCAGAAGGTGGAGGAAGCCGTGGAACAGGCAAAGACTCTGCGCAAGGCCGTGAGGGATGGTCACATGGCCACAGAGGTCAGGCACACTGATATGTCATTCTGTTATATTTTGGAGAATGTTTCCACGGTGCCAGTTGCCAGTTATCCTAGACAATCCGCTATGCAGAATAACAATGCAAGTCAAGTGTAGAATTAAATAGGCATTTCATTTATGTACCAGAAATTATGTACGCATTCACAATTAATTTGACCTACATCATCACAAAATCACAGCAAACATTCCAGCCCCCAAATGGTATTCACACACAATTAATACAATCCACAAATGTATTATGACAGTCTAACAAACAGTCAGACAAAGCTCGGGCAAGTAGGGAGTCGATGTCAGGGGGGTCAACAAGTTTAGACATGACCAGTACTTCTACATGATTAAATGTACTTGACAAAATATCAAGTACATGTCATGGGTACTTATTTCTACAGCCTAGTATTTGTGGTATATGCATAAAAAAAAATTATAAATTGTTGATTATAAATTTTTTTTGCATGCTCATGTGCATGCTCGTGTGCATGCTCATGTGCATGCTCATGCACCACCCATACATAGTTTGATATTTAATGTGTTTGTATGTATTTGTTTGTTCCAATTCCAATTAGTCTTACTTAATAATTGATGACGATCAGTGAGACAAAGGCTTTAAGATAAGAAGTGTTATTATATCATGTTCCAGGCAGCTGAAAAAAGTCAAATATGTTCAGAATGCTCTGAACCACTACGAGGCTTTGGTGCACGTGCTGCCACACCTGGCCATGAACAGCGACAGCCTTGTTCGGGAATCTTTGGCGTTCACTGTGACAATGCTGTTTGGTGGCAACAGAGTGGTGCAGGTGAGTCGTCTCTTGTTGGGTTTTAGTAATCAAAACTGTGTAGAAACTTGTGGTAATCTTCCTGTATTTGCTCCTCTTTCTGATCAACGTCCCTTCCACCTTCTCCCTTTCACTCTCTCCTTATATTAGTGTTGGGAATTAGTAAAAGTGTCGTGATTGATCATTGGTTTATCTAACTGACTGATGATGCCATTGTCAACAGAGTTAATAATACGAAGGCTTTCATTGGCCAGAAACTGGGAGAACGGGACAGAATAGCCAATCAGAAGTCGTGTTTGTACACATTGACATTGTCTTGTTATGATCTCGGACAGACAAGTCAGAACAATAGGGAATGAAGTTCAGTATGAATATAATTAAAATTGATCGATCACACAAGATTGTGATCAATTCCTTGATTGGAAGCATGAACCAATCAATTGTCTACAAAATCAGTTAATCAGAACAGCACTACTTTATACACAGTTTTCCTTCTAATACTTCCATCTTTTCAGCTGCTCAACATTTACAATTGTTTGGCTCTGTTCTGTTACAGAAAAGTTGTTCCACTTATTTTCTGGGAACTCGTGAAGAGAAATTCTTCTTTGCCATTAAGAACCGCATGCTGATGACCATCATGGCTACCAAGGAAAAGTAGGTCAACTTGCAATGATTTCTCGTGATTTGTTGCATCACTGAAGTTAGTAAAGAAATCCTTGCTAAGTTACATTTAAACAGACTGTGCCATTATTGAACTTGCAACAGTTGTGACTTTTCAAGACAAAGGAGCTTTTCATATAGTATATGGTAGTGATTGTTTCTCTTCCTGTAATTGGATATATCACATGATGAAATTAATAGAAATCATCTGTTACAGCTGCACAATAATTGCAGTACATGTATTAAGGAAGGAATTAGTTAGTTTTCTGCAATAACATCTGGTATGCCTAATCCTTGCAGCCACAATGCACAATGGCTAGCCAAGAGTAGAATGTGGTTGCTGTCATGGAACAAAATCTTGTCCAAGGTGGCAAAGTTTGTTCACATCATTATAATAAGCTACCATTGTTAATTTCATAGGAATACATATGCAAGCTGCATATTGTTAATGCATATAAACTTGTTGGCCAGGCGTAGCTTGCAGGCCAACCGACAGCAGAAGGTGGAGGAAGCCATGGAACAGGCAAAGACTCTGCGCAAGGCCGTGAGGGATTGTCACATGGCCACAGAGGTCAGGCACACTGACATGTCATTCTGTTATATTTTGGAGAATGTTTCCACGGTGCCAGTTGCCAGTTATCCTAGACCATCCGTTATGCAGAATAACAATAAAAGTCGAGTGTAGAATTAAATAGGCACTTAATTTATGTACCAGCAATTATATACGCATTCACAATTAATTTGACCTACATCATCACAAAATCACAGCAAACATTCCAGCCCCCAAATGGTATTCATACACAATTCATACAATCCACAAATGTATTATGACAGTCTAAAAAACAGTCAGACAAAGCTCGGGCAAGTAGGGAGTCGATGTCAGGGGGGTCGACGCGTGTACTTGGAGTTTATACATGACCAGTACTTCTACAAAGGTAACTACAAAGATATGAGAAAATACTTAGCAAAGCTAGATTGGAATAACATGCTGATGAATAAGACCGCAATTGAATGTTGGAATATTCTAAAATATGAAATTGAGAGTATCATCGATAAATTTGTTCCCTTCCAAAAACAAGGAAAACAGTGTAGAAAGAAACACTTGTCAAAAGAGGCTATTAGAAAAATAGTGTTAAAACAAACTATGTGGAGGGTTTATAGGCGTACCAGAAAGGAAGAAGACTATGCAAATTACAAAGAGGCACTTAATGCAGCTACAACTGAAATCAGACAATCTAAAAGAAGCTAGGAGCAAAAACTAGCATGTAACATTAAAAAATGACAGCAAGAGTTTTTATGCATATGTCAGGAGTAAACAAAACATACAAGACAAGGTTGGACCTCTAGAAGACAGTCCTGGAAATATAATATCACAGGGGTTTTTAATGGCGGAATACCTAAATAGTTACTTCAGTTCAGTGTTTACCAAAGAAGATATTAGTTCATTACCAGTTGCTGATGCTAAATTTCAGGAGGCTAAATCTGAATATTTAGGACGGTTAGTTGTAACTCCAGAAATGGTAGCTAAGAAAATAAAGGCAATGAAGGATAATAAATCACCGGGAGTGGATGGGATTCCTCCAAAATTACTAATGGAAACAGTAGAACAAATCAGTATACCACTTGCAAGAGTATTCAACTTGTCATTAAAAGAGGGAATTGTTCCGTTTGAATGGAAAGAAGCAAACATCATACCATTATTTAAAAAGGGTTCGAGAAATAAGTCAGAAAATTACAGACCAGTGAGTTTAACGTCAGCGATTTGTAAATTATTAGAAAGGTTAATTAAAGATCATATGGTGGACTTCCTCGTTAAGCATAAATTATTAAATTCATCTCGACATGGATTCCTTAAAGCAAGGTCATGCTTAACAAATATGTTATGTTTTTTGGAAGAAATCACTAAGTGGATAGACGTGGGACCGCCAGTAGATATTATCTACTTAGATTTTCAGAAAGCTTTTGACAAAGTGCCACATCAAAGATTACTACTTAAATTAAAAGCCCATGGTATCGGGGATAGCATAACTGACTGGATAGAACAATGGCTGACTGACAGAAGACAACGAGTTGTAGTAGATGGAGAAGTTTCAAATTGGAAATCGGTTTTGAGTGGGGTACCTCAAGGATCAGTATTAGGACCTATATTAATCTTAATATATATATATCAATGACTTGGACGACAGTATAACAAGTAATGTACTGAAATTTGCAGATGACACAAAACTGTTTAGAAAGGTTAATACTGATGGTGATAAACAACATTTACAAAACGATCTAGACAGATTAGTGAAATGGTCTGAGAAATGGCAGATGTTGTTCAATTTGGGGAAATGTAAATGCCTACATACACGACATGGGAACTTGGAGGTAAACTATAAAATGGGAGATACTGTTCTGGGTACTACTGTAAAAGAAAAGGACTTAGGAGTTACAATAAGTGCTGATATGAAAGTTTCAGAGCAGTGTGGTATTGCAGCTTCAAAGGGTAATCAAATTCTTGGATTGATTAGAAGAAACATAACATACAAGGGAAAAAAGTTAATTATACCTCTTTATAAAGCAATAGTTAGACCTCATTTAGAATACTGTATACAAGCATGGAGACCATATCATAAGAAGGATATAGATACGCTTGAACGCATACAAAGGAGAGCAACTAAAATGATTCCAGAACTGAGAGACCTTAGTTATGAAGAACGCCTGAAGGAATGTGGTTTAACAACTCTAGAGATCAGATTGAAGTTTTTAAGATATTGAATGGGTATGAAAATATTGATAGAAATATGTTTTTCTCACTCAAGAAGGATAGCAGAACAAGAGGACATGAGGTAAAATTAGTAAAGGATCAGTGTAAATTGGACATCAGGAAGCACTCGTTCTCACAGAAGACAATAAATGAATGGAACAAATTGTCTACATATTGTGTAACTGCTAGCAGCGTGAATATGTTTAAAAACAAGGTTGACACATATCTCAGGAGGGCGGGTTAAAAGTAGATGAACATTGTTGGACTCTCGATAAGCCAATGGCTTCCTTTTCTACTTGCCATCTGGGCCTTTGGCTTGGATGGCAAATCTTGTTAAAGTTTTTGGGCTGTTTCTCATATGTTCTTTTGATAACATTTAAAACTTATATGTGCAATTTAGCTATGTTACCTAGTGGATTAAATACTATATTTTATTGGACCATTGCTTGATTTCTTCTGCTGGAGCCGTATATTTTGGTTTCATCCAGGCTAATGTGAAAATATAACAAAATATTGAACATAGAAACATATGCAGTGATACAGAGCTCATGTTGATACAGTGGGTGACATGCAACTGTTTGACAGGATATGGAGAGCAAAGAACTCGTTGAACAATCGCTAGACAAAGAAGAGATGGATTACCATGACGACGGTTACATTGAGCTGGTGCTGCGGATGATGGGGTCGATGTGCGACGGCCAAAACACCATTCTCCAGGTCGGTCCATCTCAAGTAGCAACAGAAACAGTCGAGTGTGTTTTATCAAAAAAAAATTCTGCAATATTGTCAAAAACTTTACATCCTCACATACATTTCTGGGTGTATTTTAAAATCATCTGAAACTATTGCTTCCTTCTGCAAAAAACTGAAGATGCATTTTTTTTATTTGCTTTTCCACCCTAAATCCTCGGCGGTCCCTCACCCTGATAATGACTTTGATATCATGCTTAACAGGAATGTTACACATAGAGAAGTTTATTATCATTACAATATGAGAATGTCACACATAGAGAAGTTTATTATCAGTACAGTATGAGAATGTTACACATAGAGAAGATTATTATCATTACATTATGAAAATGTTACACACAGAGAAGTTTATTAGCATTACAATATGAGAATGTTACACACAGAGAAGTTTATTATCATTACAGTATTAGAATATTACACATAGAGAAGATTATTATCATAACATTATGAGAATGTTACACATAGAAAAGTTTATTATCATTACAGTATGAGAATGTTACACATAGAGAACTTTATTATCATTACAGTATGAGAATGTTACACATAGATAATTTTATTATCATTACATTATGATAATGTTACACATAGATAACTTTATTATCATTACATTATGAGAATGTTACACATAGATAACTTTATTATCATTACAGTATGAGAATGTCACACACAGAGACGTTTATTATCATTACAGTATGAGAATGTCACACATAGAGAAGTTTATTATCATTATAGTATGAGAATGTCATATATAGAGAAGCTATTTTGAATATATCCGTATTTCAAGATTATGCGTTACATTTGTTCAGAAAGTAGAGCGACTCTTTCTGGCTGTCTTACAGGACTACCTGAGAGAGCAGCCAGACAATATCAAGTCAGTGAATCTGATAGCTGAGACAACCCAATTTCTCAGTCTCCTCTATGGCTCAGTGAATAACAAGAACATCATTCTCATCACTGAGCTGTTCAACACTCTCGTTGAGTTCACGTCGGTTTGTAGCCTTGAAGTATTACATGTAGTCAGACTGGATATTACACAAGTTACATGATTTTGGAAAATGACACTTTCCCCGTCTACATGCCCTTCCCATTGCAGCCTCATCCCAAGTATCTTCCGTCCACCACCCATTTTCTTCCCTTCCACTTCCATACCTTTCCCCATCTACATGCCCTTCCCATTGCAGCCTCATCCCAAGTATCTTCCGTCCACCACCCGTCTTCTTCTCTTCCACTTCCATACCTTTCCCCACCTATATCCCCTTCCCATTGCAGCCTCATCCCAAGTATCTTCCATCCACCACCCATTTTCTTCCCTTCCACTTCCATACCTTTCCCCGTCTATATGCCCTTCCCATTGCAGCCTCATCCCAAGTATCTTCCGTCCACCACCCATTTTCTTCCCTTCCACTTCCATACCTTTCCCCATCTATATGCCCTTCCCATTGCAGCCTCATCCCATGTATCTTCCCTCCACCATCTGTCTTCTTCCCTTCCACTTCCATACCTTTCCCTGTCTACATGCCCTTCCCATTGCAGCCTCATCCCAAGTATCTTCCGTCCACCACCCATTTTCTTCCCTTCCACTTCCATACCTTTCCCCATCTATATGCCCTTCCCATTGCAGCCTCATCCCATGTATCTTCCCTCCACCACCCGTCTTCTTCCCTTCCACTTCCATACCTTTCCACGTCTACATGCCCTTCCCATTGCAGCCTCATCCCAAGTATCTTCCTTACACCACCCATTTTCTTCCCTTCCACTTCCATACCTTTCCCCGTCTACATGCCCTTCCCATTGCAGCCTCATCCCAAGTACCTTCCTTCCACCGCCCGTCTTCTTCCCTTCCACTTCCATAACCTTTCCCCGTCTATATGCCCTTCCCATTGCAGCCTCATCCCATGTATCTTCCCTCCACCACCCGTCTTCTTCCCTTCCACTTCCATACCTTTCCCCATCTATGTGCCCTTCCCATTGCAGCCTCATCCCAAGTATCTTCCCTCCACCACCCGTCTTCTTCCCTTCCACTTCCATACCTTTCCCCGTCTACATGCCATTCCCATTGCAGCCTCACCCCAAGTATCTTCCTTACACCACCCATCTTCGTTCCTTCCACTTCCATACCTTTCCCCATCTACATGCCCTTCCTATTGCAGCCTCATCCCAAGTATCTTCCTTACACCACCCGTCTTCTTTCCTTCCACTTCCATACCTTTCCCCGTCTACGTGCCATTCCCATTGCAGCCTCACCCCAAGTATCTTCCCTCCACCACCCGTCTTCTTTCCTTCCACTTCCATACCTTTCCCCGTCTACGTGCCCTTCCTATTGCAGCCTCATCCCAAGTATCTTCCTTACACCACCCGTCTTCTTTCCTTCCACTTCCATACCTTTCCCCGCCTACATGCCCTTCCCATTGCAGCCTCATCCCAAGTATCTTCCTTCCACCACCCATCTTCTTTCCTTCCACTTCCATACATTTCCCCGTCTACATGCCCTTCCTATTGCAGCCTCATCGTAAGTATCTTCCTTACACCACCCATCTTCTTTTCTTCCACTTCCATACCTTTCCCCGTCTACGTGCCCTTCCTATTGCAGCCTCATCCCAAGTATCTTCCTTACACCACCCGTCTTCTTTCCTTCCACTTCCGTACCTTTCCCCGTCTACATGCCCTTCCCATTGCAGCCTCATCCCAAGTATCTTCCTTCCACCACCCGTCTTCTTTCCTTCCACTTCCGTACCTTTCCCCGTCTACATGCCCTTCCTATTGCAGCCTCATCCCAAGTATCTTCCTTACACCACCCGTCTTCTTTCCTTCCACTTCCATACCTTTCCCCGTCTACATGCCCTTCCCATTGCAGCCTCATCCCAAGTATCTTCCTTCCACCACCCGTCTTCTTTCCTTCCACTTCCGTACCTTTCCCCGTCTACATGCCCTTCCTATTGCAGCCTCATCCCAAGTATCTTCCTTACACCACCCGTCTTCTTTCCTTCCATTTACACTACAAATTATTTTATGAAAGCGTTGTATCCACCTGCCACTCAACATCTTTAATGTGTGCGGGAAAACCCAAAACAAACAGAACTTAACGGTTTTACATGTTTCTACATAAAACATCATAAAAACAATACTGTTCAACATATTTGATTCGTGTTTGTTTTATGTTATAGCTTGCATCTTTGGCTGCATTTTCACCACGATGTAGATGTAGGGACATTTGGCCACTAAAAAATGTTTGGTTTCAGGGTGAAGTTGGTCTATTTTCTGTTAGTGAATAATTCTCAAAACTAAACTTACATGTTGGAACAATATGATATGACTGATCTGAATACTGAAACAGTAACTGTGTGGAAGAACATTGTTTGTTTAAATACATGTACATGTGTCTGAACTGTGGCCAACCTAATCGTGGATGATACAGGAAATATATGTATAAAATAGATGTGTGTGTGCGTGCGTGCGTGCGTGCGTGCGTGCGTGCGTGTGTAACGACAACATTAAATGGGCACGTAAAGTATGAGAATTTTTAACATTTTATGTTCTGTGGTAAACCAATATTTTGTGGTATATGTGAAACTTGTGTGTTTGAAAATCATGTTTTTTGAACTGATTGACTAGGCCATATTTACACCTCTGAAGCTCCCAGAGAGCATCTGAGACCTCCATTTAAAAAAATTCCCCCAAACCCCCCCCTGCAGAGCGCAGAGGGGTTGTACCCCCTCTGGACTCCCCCAGCCACCACTATGCACCTTAGGTGTGGCTTTTCCACGCAAATATAATTTAAGGTTTATTTTCTCTCCATCCCTGTTGCGTGCATGCTTGCGAGTGCATGCACGCATGTATGCATCATAATTTAAATTCGATTTATAGTTTACTTGCATTTATACACATCGTTATTCTATATTTAACGTTTTATATTTAATTAGATTTTTTACAGTGCTTTGAGCAGTTTAATGGAAACTGCTCTTAATAAAAACTAAATTATTATTTTACTATTATGTTCAGATCAGGTCAAAAATAATTGAATAGTTTAATTTAATCAAAACTATGTAATACATTTGCACAAATAAGCCAGCATGTCGTACTGGAGCGTGTCGTACTGGAGCGTGACGTACTGGAGCGTGTCGTACTGGGTGTGTCGTACTGTAGCGTGTCGTACTGGAGCGTATCGTACTGTAGCGTGTCATACTGGAGCGTGTCGTACTGGAGCGTGTCGTACTGTAGCGTGTCGTACTGGAGCGTGTCGTACTGTAGCATGTCGTACTGTAGCGTGTCGTACTGGAGCGTGTCGTACTGTAGCATGTCGTACTGTAGCGTGTCGTACTGGAGCGTGTCGTGTTGTACTAGTCATGTTTGATTTTTTGTGAAATTATTCTAAAATGAGACAAACGGAAAAATTTATTAAAGAACCTTTAATGTGATACTGGTTGTGACGTGCTGCAGGGAAACAACGAGAACAAACTGGTGGTGTTTGACCACAAGGTGTGTGACTACATCAACTGTATCCTCCGCCGCGGACACTTCCACCAGTGTGATGACCACGAGGTATGTCTTCAGGCAGCCACTTCACATACACTCGCAATCTCAAATAATGTCAGGAAATATAACTAACAAATGTTAGATTGTCTTGTAGTATTTGTTTGCTTGCTAAATCGAAGCTAGATGTGTCTTATTATCTTTAGCTACTGCACGAATAGGCCTTTAATATGTCATCACATGGTCAGTTTATAATTATGATGGTCACTTTATAATGTTGGCTGTGTTTTAATCGCACTGGAGTTTTGGTTGGTTTAATGTAAATAAAACTATTATTGACAATTCAGTTTTGGAGTTTTTGTCTGTGATTTTGTATTTGTCATCCAGTTTGTCACTTTTCTGTGTCACCTTCTCTTTCTTCTGAGTTTATTACAAGTAGATATCCACCATAGGCACACTTGTCTTCATTGCAGCCAACCCATTGCCATGTAAATGATATTCCAATAGATCTATAAAATGCGAAACATAAGTCACGGTTTAGGACTGTGCATCTAAAACATAAGTCACGGTTTGGGGCTGTGCATCTAAAACATAAGTCACGGTTTGGGGCTGTGCATCTAAAAGAGTTAACAAAAACTAAGCCATTTGCAACTACAATCAAGATTATTACGCTAGTGATTTTCTCAGAATTTGTTCTAAAAGTAGGACATTCTGGTCAACTAAAGTTTTTCTGGTGGCTGACATGTTTATTGGTTGACCAATAAGCGCCCAGCAGTTCTAAGAAATCGACTTCTGGTGAGAAGCATTAAGTGATATAGGGTCATCTAACAGTTTGGCATGGCCCATGAAATTAAGATCCTGTTTGTTCAACAAGGTTTTCCTAGTAAACCACTGGCGTGATATTCTTACTGTAGTTACACTTTTAGTAAATCTTATAGGGGTATAGACCCAAAACCATGACTTTTGTTTCGTTTTAAGTATAACGTGGGATGTGGCAATTGATATTTTGCAGATTCTGGCATTGAAGCAGTCAATTGCTACATTGATTGTGGCTTTGACAGAGGAGGACTTTAGCATAGCTGGCCTAGGTCCCAAGGTAACTGACATATTGATTCATATCTACAAGCAGTAAATCATCCATTTCATCAGTCGTCAATTAGCTAAAATAAACTAGCTTCCGTATTGGAAATTTGCTGTAGTTTTATTTGTCACAATATGTAATTTCACGTGGGAGATTTTCTTTATTGGATATTTGCTGTAGTTTTGTTTATCACGAGATGTAATTTCACATAGGTTCACTTTGTCTCCATTAGAGGCTCGGACAACTTCCAATCACCACTACCTTAGTTCACGCTGCATTATGAATTATGTATGTTGCTTAAATTTGTTCAGGGAGAACATAAATTTGAATTGGCTCGTGAAGGAACCCAGATTTAAGCAGCAGTGACGTAATATTGACTCAAGAAATATGGAACTCCTTTGTGTATTTCCAACTTTGTAAATATATCTTTTACGCAATAATACATGATTTCTAGTGAACAAAAACTAAGTGAATCATTAAATATCGTTTGAAATTGCAGGAAATTGGTGAAACAATTGATGGTGACGCAGTGTGGCAGACAGCCAAGGAATGTTACCAGAGGGTCAATGTAAGGGTCCCATCTCTTTCATTTGTTGTCTATATTTAACAGTTATATTCTTGTAATGCCTACTGCTTCTTTGTGTTTATAATTTCTAGTATTACCTAAAAGTATTTGTGTTTGTATTGTTTTACAAACCATAATTAATCATTTTACCATTTTTAATTAACCTGCATTGTAGTTATGTGACTCATTTTATTATTGTTATTAATGTTATTGCCACATTGCAGTGTGACAAGGGACAAAAATTGAGCAAAGATAAAGAACTGGTCAAGGAAACAGAGGATCTCGGCTACAGATTCAACCACATTCTCTGTCGACTGAGGCAGATTGACACCACCGACCGCAACTCACTGGACAGTAAATATCACCTAATTATCCATTGTTCAGCAAGTCCATTTATAGTAAAAACGTTAATTAAAGTATGTATTGTCTTGTTGGTTGTCAATAAAAATTACGAAGATGCAATTATTTAGTTGTTAAACTTTGATAATTTGATAGAGTTAAATTTGCCTTCTGTGTGATGGCCATGTCCTCTAATTATTCCTTATATAATATCAGAGAAGTTGCATTACTAATATTTTGATGTTTCAGCAAGAATCAAATTTAATAAAGCATTGTGTTCATTGACAGCATCTAGATTAACTTATAGAAAGTGTGTGCCATATAAACTGAGCCCTGTTTGTAGATGCATCCAGTGGTATTATGTGCAGGTTGACTAGATGGTATCATGGCCCAACAACAGACAAATTATTTACTATTGTAAATAAAACATGTTCCACATTTGCGATTAAATTTTCAGGGCTGTTAAAGACATCTGAAGACAGAGATGTGTGGGACCACTACGATGAGGGCACTTTGTCCATCGAGATTGTGAAAGACGACAACATTCAGAAGATCCACTTCCGGTGCAAGGACAAGGTAAAATTGGACTGATGTCTCCAATACCTACATGCATGAAAAAATAAGAATAACAACGTCATTGGAATTCAGCACGTAGGTTGTGGGTTTGAGCCAAAAGTCAAAAGAATAAATAAAATAAAGTCATTGGAATTCAGTACAGAAGTTGTGGGTTTAAGCTGAAGATCAACTGAATAAGTAAAATACATCGGAATTCAGTAAGGAGGCTGAGGATGGAAGTCATCACAATTCAGTGTCTGACACTGAAATCAGCGATTAATCCTTCACTTTCCACCAGAGTGTGCTGCGAGAAGACGTGAAGGAGAAGTTCAAGTATGCAGTCGACCGATCGTCAGCTAGCAACAAGCTTCGCGACCTCATGGATTGGTCAAAGGACATCACTCAAGACATCAGTTACACACGACGAATGCTGAAGAATCCACTGGCGGGCTTCTTTGTCAAATACTGGTCAGTTTCTTGAATACTACATATAATCATGTGATGGAAATGTGACAGTCTCAAAGAAATCTCATCGCCAGTTATTGATAACAAAAGAAGTCAGTTTAATGTTTATTTGTCGATTACAGAAAAATTTTACTTATGTGCCAACAATAATTATCTTGGTTTTCATCTTTACAGAGACTACTTACAAGCCAGGTTTTCATTGATAAGTTTCATTAAGTGATTTTATGTTTTATAGATAATTCTTAATATGTCATTATCATTCAGTTTCTATACATGTGTGTTAGTTTTGTCGCAACTGGACTTCTGCCACCAAACAGTTATTTATGAAGACAAGTTCTGTCACTAGGTGGCACTTCAACATCGGGATGATCTTCATGAGCTTTGTCTTCTTCGTCCTCACCATGGCCACCTGGAGGAGCCCGAGTGACCTCACCAGGCATGTACAATGTTTTATTGGGTGCGGTAGTTTGGCAGTTAGAGCGCCAGACTATAGATCTCGAGGACCAGGGGTCCACCACCTACTACAGTTGCGCCTCATTATTACGCGCCCCGTTATTATGCGGATTCGGATCGGTCGGTCGTGGACCCCGAATCTCTGCCGCCAGGGGAAAATGCCAAATGGGCCTGCTTAAACCAACTTTGAATTGCTTTGAAAATTCTCAAGAAACATTAGGCGAACAATGTCAATGAAAGAGTATCAATGTTGTTTGTTTTGCGCTGCCACCGACATCAATCGCTGTCGCTGGCTTCACTTTGATGGTTTGTAAATTGCAATCGAGGTTCACAAATGCGCCTCATGTAAGAATCAGATCAACAGTTTTAAAGGCATTTAATATGCAGTACCAACATAACATTTACACTTGGGTGAAATGACATGCTTCCATTACATTGTAAATTTAATCGTTTTCGTGACGCGAAACCAACATGCCAAATTCCTAACCCAACGCTCTACCGGTGCGCGAAAATACGAATTCGTCACCCGCATATGAAATGATGAATTGATGTTAAGTGGTGCGTAATAAATTTATACTTCGGTCAAGATCAGTTGAAAGATGAAGTGAAACAATTATTAATTCTACCTATTGTCGTTTTCTGTGATTTATCAGCTTCCATACTGCGTTTGTCAAATCTTATACGTTTTTGGCTGCTCATATCCAGGTTATTATTTTCGATTCATAGGCCTATTGGTCCAGTACATCATCATCGTTCCATAACGGCATACGAACATGGGTTTTATTCCATTCAAGAGTCAAGAAGGTGTGACATTTAAAAATAATGCACGTTGATGCTAGTATACTCGTTTATCATTGGTTGTTTTACTGTGCCAATTGTATAATTCAACTGCTGTAGTTGCCATTTTAATAAAATTATTATTATATTATGTTATGTTAATAAGTTCCATAAACTGCATATTGGCTGCAAGCACACAGGGCTTCGACAACGTTCTTGGGCTTGGTGCAGCAATCGCTGTTGTTTAGTAGCTCCCTGGTGGCAGATATTTAACAAGATTGCCATCCCAAACAACAAGTTCCAGATGGCAAGTGGACAAGGAAGCCATTGGCTTATCGAGAGTCCAACAATTCTCTCATCTATGCGTAGCCCGCCCTTATAAAATATCTGTCAATTCTATTTTTAAACATATTCACACAACTAGCATTAACACAATCATTTGGCAGTTTGTTCCATTCATTTATCACCCTCTGTGAGAAAGAGTACTTTCTCATGTCCAACCTACTCTGCTCCTTAACTAATGCTGCTTTGTGTCCTCTGGTTCTACTGCCATCTTTAAGTTTGAAGAACATATTCCTATCAACGTCCTCATAACCGTTCACTATTTTAAACACTTCTATGTGGTCTCCTCTTAGTCTCCTGGTCTCTAGTGTTGTAAAACCACATTGTAATAAGCGACTTTTGTAACTAAGGTCTCTCAATTCTGGAATCATTTTAGTTGCTCTTTGTTGTATTCTTTCTAGCTTGTCTATGTACTTTTTACGATACAGCCTCCATGCTTGAATACAATATTCCAAATGTGGTCTAACTATTGCTTTGTACAGGGGTACAATTAGCTGTTTCTCCTTGTACATGATAGTTCTCCTAATTAGCCCTAGAATTTGATTTCCTTTCGAAGCAGCAAACCCACATTGCTCTGAAACTTTCATGTCAGCACTAAATGTTACTCTTAAGTCCTTTTCTTGTGTGGTTCTACCTAGTACAGCATCCCCCATTTAATATTCTTCGTCCATGTTTCCATGTCCTATGTGTATACATTTACACTTCCCAAAATTGAATAACATTTGCCATTTTTCTGACCATTTAACTAATTTATCTAGATCATCCTGAAAACTTTGTTTATCTGTATCATTAGTAACCTTTCTGAATATTTTTGTGTCATCTGCAAATGTGAGTACTTTGCTAGATATGTCATCTTCCAAATCATTTATATATATTAAAAACAGTATAATACTGATCCCTGTGGTACCCCAGTCAAAACACATTTCCAATTTAAAATCTCACCATCTACTATTACTCTCTGTCTTCTGTGTGTAAGCAACTTTTCTATCCAGTTGATTACATTACCTATACCATGGGCTTTTTGTTTAAGTAGCAATCTTTGATGTGGCACTTTATCGAAAGCTTTCTGAAAGTCTAAATAGACAACATCCACTGGTGACCCGTCATCTACCCACGTTGTAATTTCTTCAAAAAAACATAAGAGATTGGTTAGACATGACCTTGCTTTTAGGAACCCATTTTGAGATTTATTTATTAATTTATGTTTTACAAGGAATTCCACCATGTGGTCTCTAATTAATGTTTCCAGTAATTTACATACAACTGATGTTAAACTCACTGGTCTGTAATTTTCTGGCTTGTTCATCGATCCCTTCTTAATTAGTGGTGTAATGTTTGCTCCTTTCCATTCTGAAGGAACTATTCCTTCTAGTGACAAGTTAAACAATTTTGCAAGTGGTGTACTAATTTGCTCAACAATTTCCTTAAGCAGTTTTGGTGGTATCCCATCAACTCCAGGTGATTTATTATCTTTCATCTTCTTAATTTTCTTTTCTATCATTTCAGGAGTTACAAATAACTGCCCTAAATGTTCTGATTTATTGCCCTCAAACTTAGTAAATGGAACTGGAAATGAGCTGATATCTTCTGTGGTAAAAACTCAGCTGAAATACTCAGGACCTCTGCCATTTGAAACCCGTCTGAAATTATTCCCCTGTTGTTTTCCAGTGGTCCGACCTTATCTCGAGCTTTCCATTTACTCCTTAGAAACTCTTGCTGTATTTTTTTATATTACCTGCCAATTTTTTTTCAAAGGTTCTTTTAGATTTTCTAATTTCAGTTGTAACTAGGTTAAGTGCCTCTTTGTAATTTGCATAGTCTTCATCCTTTCTGGTACGCCTATAAACCCTCCACATAGTTTGCTTAAACACTATATAACGCACCTTGCGTACAGCAACCACCATGTTATAACGAGGCTCGACTGTATCATTTTGAAACTTGAGCAATTTTTTTGCCCCAGATTGCCTGTGTCTTTCAGAAAATACAAAAGCCGCCTGGCGCTACATAAGACAACATTATTATTGTTCTCTCTAAGATGGCAGCTTTAGCCGTAAATGTTACACCTGAAGATATTTATACTCTTGTATGTTTCTTTGCCATAAAACAGCTACTTGAGAAAAAAACGGAATGTCTTTACCCACAACTGTCTGATGTTGCTATTTTTTTACTTTTTCTTTCATGTAATTATTATGGTATAGTATTTTGCATTGCAGTGACATTGACATTTTATTTACATGCATTGTGTGTTGGACAATCAATCTGGGAAAGTTCTTGTCATTTTGTTCCATGTGAATGCGCATTTTTTCTATATACAAGGTTGAGTTGAGATAGTTAATAAACTGAAAGTGAAAGTTGTATTTACATAATTATTCAAAATGACAGGAATGTTCAAATATTTTTTTTTATTAACTTATGCATTTCATATAATTAATATGTTTAGATGCTCTGAATTTTTCAGTCTCAAAGTACATCTAAATTAACAACCAATATTACACTTCATGTTTTAATACGTACCATTGTAGTATATTTACCATCAGAAATTGTATAAAACAGAAATTTCACTAATAAATTATCGTGTGAAAAACGTCATATTTCACTTTTATATGGAAAGATTTTTGAAGATTAATTGCAGTAAAGCGGTACCTTTTGCCTGGTATCTACATATTTAATAAAAGTAACATATTTTAATTTATCGCCAAATCATGTATTTTCAAAATTAAAAGTTGAAAGACTCCGACAGTAACACCTTTTATATGGATATTATTTTTAACCAACTAATACCGTTGACACACTAGACATCGCTATCGGTTGATAGAGATGTCTAATCTAGTCTAAAAATCCCATCCCGATAGCAAATCTCAGTCGGTTGCAACCAGTTGCAACCGATAGCAAGAAAACGATGTCTAGTGTGTCAACGGTATAAGATGTGTAAATATCAACTTTAGTAAATTTGGTATTGTAATGTCCTGTAAAACAGTCATTCATTTGTTCATTTAACAAATAAAAATCTATGTGGATAATCTTTAATATGACATGTGGCTTGCGTTTACAGTCTGGTGCCAGTGTTCGTGTATCCTGACATTGTGAGGATATGTATGTGGGTCCTCGGAGGCATTCACAACGCCTGTGCTATGTGTGCCCTCATCAGCTTCTTCATCACCAACCATCCAACGCTGCCACGACTAAAGCCACTCAGGTCAGTTTCATGTTTGTGTGGTTACATGTGGAATTCTCTTTCAGCGATTGTACGATTTCCAAGTGACCATCTCGCAACAATTTTTTTTCATAAGCCTAAGCTTAACCTGGGCAAGCATGCTTTTTCTGTAGTTAAGCCTGAGAACGAACTCCCCACCATCTCTGAAACTATAGCTACTACTCTACAAAAATCTCAACATATATTCTTTTTGAAATTGCATTTACACCCACCCTTCTGTTCCCTCGCTCTGGTGATGATGTTTGCATGTGCCTGTTCATGACATAATTCTTGAAGATTCTTCTTTGTCGCCCCTCTGGGCTTGGGCTTATGAGGATTTATAGGCGTGCGTGCATGTGGCACCACTTAAAGGTTAAGGGGAGGCACATGATATTTATCAATGGCGGGAATATTACATCACATCAGTTCAACGAGGTTGTAACTGACATTTCTGCCGAATCTGGGTTCTTGTAGTTCTGAAGTGCCATAGCACAGACCTAGTCAGTGCTGTATCTGCTATCCCAGTGTGTATGACTACGAAGCCCAGTCCAACAGAGTTGTATCTACAGAGCAGTGGAGTCACTTGTTGCAACAAGTTAGTATCTGGCACCTACAGTTACAGCCTTGTTGAACTGATGCGACAAATTTACCAGTAAAACTATAGATATTCTACTACAGTCTGTAGTTGTGACTAAATAGCATTGAGTCTGCCCTAAAGAACTGATGCTTTGAATTGATACAGGCGACTGTGCCAGTATGTGAAGAGTTCTAGAGACGTTGACAGCAGGGATGGGGACCAAGTTGAAGACAGAACATCCAACCTCGAAGTGAAGTTCTTCAGCTTCAAGACTTTTTGGTATCTGGTAAGTATCCCAACAGTTAAAGCAACAAACTGTGACATGTTATCACTATAACCATGACGCCGCATTCTTGTTTCTGCCCTTTGCAAAATATGGTAATGATTTCAATCACACACAAATTTATTGCATTATCCTGTATACCTGGTAAAGCTTCAAGTAAATAACATTTCTAATTGAAGTGGATTTAAGTTATATGGATTTATCAGTGACTGTTGCTAGGATTGGACTTGCCACGTTTTTTTATAAAATTACAGTACATGTACAATGAAATAATACAATTAATTATTATGGTCAATTGTGGTAATCGCGGGAGACATGGTGTCAGTTCTCGTTTTTACACTATTTACCCTTTTCAATATAATAGATGGATCCAGATTGTGAAATCGGAATCCGATTTAAGACCAATGACCATACACCATTGTCTCGGTAGCTATAACCCATGATACCGACCTCCATCAAGCTTCTCCTTACAATTATGTTTACATATCGAGAGACGAAGTGACAGATTTGAAAAATGGTGAAAATAGGTGCTTGGAGGACTTGCGATTAGAACACGAAATATAGAGAGACTGATAAGAGGAATTAGCTTTCTGCCATTCCTGAAACCATTCAGCAATCGACATAAATGTGTGAAATGAATACAGTTATATGGCTGCCCCATGCCATGATCACCTCAACCTAGACACAATGACTATAAACATACCTTCGACCTTTGTTTGCACCAAGGTGTTTCGTGTCAACTTATGTACCAGGGGTGAGATTTAGCGGTCGCCAATGGCGCCCAAAAATGGCTTCGGGCGACTTAAATTTTTGACAACAGTAGCCCGCATGACTACTCAAAATATTTACGGAGCTGCATTATTTTAGACCCAGTACAAAAAACGGAATGTTAATAAACATCTCAGAAGTGTTGTCTTGGCTATATCGCCTTTATGTTAACCATAAATAGTGTTTTTGTGACACGTTTGACATTGCAAGAAATATTGCGATTTGTAGCCGAAGCGATATCAATAGGGAACATTCGTTGTATTTTTAATCAACCACATCGACGCTCAACATGTAACTGAACGGTCATTCTATACTGAAATAATAACCGGTCATGTTAATAGTCTTTGTGCCGCGTGGCGCCACTTTTATATATATACTAGCAAAAATGCCCGTCCTCAGGACGGGATAACGTGGTAGCTCATACGTGACAGTCATGATAGCAATGTTTACCAAATGCCTCAGGCCAATATGCCATCAATACGCTCGAACGTATTACCAGAAACAACCGCGTCACGCACGTGATGCAATACTCGTTGCATGTTCAAAATGTTGAAGGTCGCCTGCATTTAGACCCATGGATGCTTGTGTTGGTTGTAGAATAGTAGAATATCTGCTTTCTACTGTCTTTTTATTGTGTATTGGGTGGGTGCGTGATTTCTATTATAATATATATAAACCGCCCATATGGCACTACGTACTCTCAAACGGTTTACGGATCGAAGTATTCGCCGCAGCGCGCGCGTCTTCTGCGATTGTGGGAAGTTAACATTTTACGCAGCGAACATTTGATTTACCATAAAAACCACCAAGAGCCCTTGATATAGGGTATTTCGAAAAAATAAAGGCGTTATGTTTCATTCGTGGGGTCGTAGATTAATCCCTGAAAGTTTGGCGCCCGAGGTGCAAGCCGTCTAGGAGGAAAACGTTAACATAACCACATACAAACATACGCTATCTCAATCATAGTTAGTTATAATTATCTCCATGGTGCGCGGAGTGCTTCTGGTGAATTAATCGGGAACCTGCTTAAAGTTTCTCTAGACTAGGATAAAATCAGGTCCTATAAAAAATCAGCAAAACTGTTCAGTTCACAGGATCCGATGTCCTGTGATGCTTGGATACTTTTTGCGTAGACTGTTGGTGTACCATGTTATGAAAGAAAAACAACCTGTGTGTAACATGTGTATCACATTCTATTGATCCTGCCTTAAAAATAAATGTTTCAAAACTGTTTGTCTTTGATGTTTTTTATTTGTTGTTGGTGTCGTTCATACATTCTATCTTCAAAGTATCTACTTTCTATCATCAAAGTATTGATCAGCAAGTGGGCTACCTAAGAAGTTGTCGGGCTGTGCTCATCCTTCTTGCTCCCTGCTTTACAGGAAAACTATGGAAAGAACAGAAAGAGTGGCTCGATAGTACTTTACCTGGTTTTTTATCAGCTGCCCCCTCTCTCTGTCTTTTATCCTCCCCCGATCTTCTCATGTCCCTCCTAATGGAGTCCTCCCATCTCAGCTGTGGCCTTCTTCTCAGCTGTGGCCTTTCTTGATTGATCTGTCAATTACAGCTTATAATGTAATCAATTACAATTTATTACACAGCTTACAGACTGACATTGGAGCTAAATGCTGTAGTGAGGATCATCATGTTTCAGCTGTCATGTCTGTCTGTTTCAGCTCCTGGGCATCTTCTCTATCCTCGGCACCATCTTCTACGGCTACTTCTTCTCGTTCCATCTCCTGCACCTCGCCGAGTTTAACAAGCTGCTTCATCGAACCATCCGCGCCATCACAAAGAATGGTACGTTGAACCTGGTCGACACAAGTTACAACTCCTTGAGTCAATGGGACGCAGTAACTCGGCGGTTAGGGGACAGGGTTTTGAGTCCACCTGCCGCCGTTTCAAAAATTCGGCAATTTGGTTCACCCCACTTTACCTGTGTCTTTCGGAAGAGACACTAAAAGTCGTTAGTCCCTTCTATCTGGTGTCTATGCCAGGGAAAGTAAAAGATCCCACGCAGGGAAATTGAAAAAACCTGTTGTGGACTTGCAGAGCCAACGCCATTTGCCGCTGCCAACAAAAATTACTCTGATAATGGACTAAGCACCAAGCGCAGTCTACGCAGATGCTGGCGCTACATATAAGACCACACATTATTATTATAGACCTGCAGTCAATATATATATTGTGTGTGGTATGTTTTGTTTTGAAGTTGTTCATATAATTTATAGAACACCCGTTAAAATGTGTTTCCTAAATCTTCCAGAATATCTCCTAAAATGAACTGTTCATATTTTATAGTATTATGTAAAGATATTATATTAAAAACTGTATGCCCGTTGTTGGTAAAGAACTCTGTCAACCATCTAGAAGTCTTCATAAATTTAATTGCCTAAAAGTTATTGGTGTCATCGGCAGGCTGATAGACATCTGATTGTTTAATCAAGTCATGTGAGGAGCAGGACTTTTTTTATTATTATTTTATTTATTTTATGATATAATATATATATATTGGATTATAAACATAATTAAGTGCATTTGTATTTATGTATTATTTTATTGTAAAGCGCAGTGATCTGTCTAGTACAAGTCTAGTGTAGTATAGTCTAAAAAAGGACTGAAATTATTACTATTTATATGAATTTCAGGTGTGTCACTGATGTGGGTTTTCATCTATGGCCTCATCATCATCTACATCTATGCACTGTTTGGGTTCGCTTTTTATCGTGAACTCTTCAATGCAGAGGAAAGATTATACTGCACGACACTGTATGAATGCTCAGTGACGATGCTTCACCGTGGGTTTATCCGAGGAATGCAAGAGGTAAGCAGGTTAATCTTACACATATAATTTACTCTTCCAAGGTAGCATTAGATATGAATAGTGTGTACAATGTTGTGTTCATTTGATATGAATAGTGTGTACAATGTTGTGTTCATTTGATATGAATAGTGTGTACAATGTTGTGTTCACTTGATGTGAATAGTGTGTACAACGTTGTGTTCATTTGTGCTTGTGAATAGAAGTTTGGAGTGGTTCCAAATATGACCACTGGAGAGAACATTCCACAAATCAGAATATCCTACAAAAACCAGCTTGTAGGCTTTGGCTAATGCACAAACACATATATATCCTCTTAAGCAACGTGAATAAATGCAAGGTTTTACTTTGGAGAGGATGAAGATTCAGAATGTTCTGTTTGTATGTGATGGTACTTAGTTGTTGTGCTTTTTGGACTGTATGTGGGACATAGGGTAAATATTTTGTTGTTTTGATTGACATTTATATACCCCTTTGCACAACAAGGAAGCATACCACAAGCTTTAATATACGTTGCATACATTTGTAAAAAAAATTGAAATTCATGTCTTGTGAAAATATGAAAACTGTAATTTATAAAACAATGTCACATTTTTCCACAGTCCCTCTTAATTCCCGATGGCAAGCCGTTCATTTATCATCTCTTCAAAGCCATCTTTGATCTCACATTCTTCATTGTCATCACCACCATTGGTCTCAACATCATCTTCGGCATCATCGTCGACACGTTCTCTGAGCTCAGAGACAACAAAGTAAGTAGTCTATGTTAGTAAACATCAGTAAATAAAAGGGGGCAAATTACTTTTCGAAATCTAAAATTACTGCTACAGTAGTAATGAATGATGTTGCTATCTTCATGACATTTATTTGTTCAACCAGGTTTTTTGGTTAGTTTTTAATTGTGCTTACGGTTTAAGTGCGAAAGAAAATATATAAATAAGTATATTTATCATGTATGTTTAAGGTAACAGCTACAGTATAACATTAATAGATGAACAAAGCATTTGGTTCATTCTTTTAACATTAGTACAACTAGACATGAAAAAAAATTCATAATATAAAATTTCAAGTAATGCCCAGAATTGTAATTTTAGATGTTATTTGCTTCTGATACTGCAGCTTTTATGCAGTTCTTTACTCTTTATTTTCTACTACGATAGATATGTCTACAGATAACGTATATAGACTTATAACATTTGACAGTCTGCACACCCCCCGAATATTTACAATGCGGCAGGGAAACATGATGTTTTCATGGAGCCAGCTGATATTGAATGTTGTGGCTGGTGCTGAGAGTTGCTTTCTGTTGACAGTGGCAGGTTGAGAGTGACATGCGTAACACCTGTTTCATCTGTGGTCGCAGCAGCTACGACTTCGAACATCACGGAAGTGTAAGTTATCGGTTCTAGTGTTCATTGTTCATCTCGGTTCTAGTCTTCAGCACTCACCTCGGTTCTAGTGTTCAAAGTTCACCTCAGTTCTAGTGTTCAGTGCTCATCTCGGTTCTAGTGTTCAGTGCTCACCTCGGTTCTAGTATTCAGTGCTCACCTCGGTTCTAGTGTTCAGTGCTCACCTCGGTTCTAGTGTTCAATGCTCACCTCGGTTCTAATGTTCAGTGCTCACATCACTTCTAGTGTTCAGTGCTCATCTTGTTTCTAGTGTTCAATGCTCACCTTGGTTCTAGTCTTCAGCGCTCACCTCGGTTCTAGTGTTCTAGTCTTCAGCGCTCACCTCGGTTCTAGTCTTCAGTGCTCACCTCGGTTCTAGTCTTCAGCGCTCACCTTAGTTCTAGTGTTCTAGTCTTCAGCGCTCACCTCGGTTCTAGTCTTCAGTGCTCACCTCGGTTCTAGTCTTCAGCGCTCACCTCGGTTCTAGTCTTCAGTGCTCACCTCGGTTCTAGTCTTCAGCGCTCACCTCGGTTCTAGTCTTCAGCGCTCACCTCAGTTCTAGTCTTCAGCGCTCACCTCGGTTCTAGTCTTCAGTGCCCACTTCGGTTCTAGTCTTCAGTACTCACCTCAGTTCTAGTCTTCAGTTCTCACCTCGGTTGTAGTCTTCAGTGCTCACTTCGGTTCTAGTCTTCAGTGCTCACCTCGGTTCTAGTCTTCAGTGCTCACCTCGGTTCTAATCTTCTTTTTCTTGCTTACTCGCCTAAATGTTTTAATGTATTTATGACTTTACACATCACGGAAGTGTAGTTTATAGTTACACATATCAGCTCTAGTCTCCTTCCGTTACTGATCCGGGTTTCACTGCCATCTCCACCACCCGTCTCCACTCCCCACTATTCCTCCCTCTTGTTCCCCACTCCCCTCCCACTCCCCTCCGACTCCCACCAAATCTATCTCAATGCAGTCATCCCATCTCAGTCTCGGTCTTCCTCTTCTCTTTCTACCCTCCACTCGGAGTGCCTCAGCTCTCTTCATCACCTGTTCCCTTCCATTCTTGCCACACGTCCAGCCCACTGACTCCTCACCAGTTGAAGCTATTTTACACATATTTATGCCCTTTTCATAAATACACATACAGCTACAAATGAATTAAAAAGTCCAGAAGAAGCTAACAGAAAACAACTGGAATACAATACAAGAAATGACAGCCGAGGTTTCTATCCTTGTGGAGTAAACAGACAGTTTGTGAAACTGTTAAGCCTTTGGGGATGTTGCATTTTCAAGATCTAGATTTGTGACATATCTTTCAGGGCTTTGAGCGTCACGTGAAAGAGGAACACAACCAGTGGGCGTATGTCTTCTTCTTCATCCATCTGGACGAGACACGGCCCAACGACTACACAGCCCTGGAGCTCTACGTCAGCGAGCTGGTATGTCTATCAGCAACCTCTGTACTTCGTCATTCATGTAATGAATGTTAGGTCTACCGTGTACTGTTCACACACAACTTTACATAGTTGCCTTATCTGTTAGCCACAATATACACAGGTACCTAGGTTTATTCCTCTGTATGAAATTTACCATGAAGATGGCCAGAAATTGAAGATAAAGCGCTGTAATATTTTCCCATCTCATGATAGTCAACACAATTAATGGCCGTTCCACTGAGAAATGTGTTATTAAACTTAAATTACACAGTTGAATGAACTAAATGATGTCCTTGTGGCATTGCTGCAGTTGGCCAATCAGAAGTACGACTTCTTCCCAATTAACCGGGCCCTGGGTCTACAGCAAGAGGAGGACGACAACGAGGCTCGTCTCCAGAAGATGATGTCATACATCACTTACCTGGTGACAACACAAAAGAAAGAGGCAAGTGTCTTTGCTATCATTGTCTTCATTCTATAGTGGCTTCAGTCTGTAAACCTTTTATCCTAGGATCTTTCAACTGTTTGCAGAAACTGTCTAAATCCAACTGTTTTCAGAATCTGTCTGAACTAAACTCTTAATTAAATTCAACTCTCAACTATCTGCAGAACCTGTTTAAATTAAACTGTCTGCAGAACCTGTCTAAATTCACTAACAGTGAATTATTACTTGCTAGTGTGTGTATGTCATCTGCCACATTAGTTAAAATAATCCGGTAACTTACACTGTAACATTCTTCCTGTGCTTTCACTCCCCACGTAGGAGGCAGGGAGAGTGAGGGAAGAGGAGCAGAAACAGCAGACAGCTTGGGAGAAAGCACACCGCGGAGAGCCCAGACCACCCAAGAAGTAATGACCTTTTGACCTGTGGCACAGACCATTATGTCTCGTAGCAAAGGCATCGATTCATCACGTTGTCTCCTGCCATTCAGTGTATACCTGACCGCTGACAGGGCTAGCTGGTGACTGGACAAGTCTGAACAGCACTTTGGACATGTCAGCATGCTTCAGTAACACCTGTCGTGATTGTATGACAACAAATCATAGTGATCTGGGCCTTTCGGGATCTCGGTCTGTTTTGGTGATCTCGGGCTGCTCTGTGGTGATCTCGGCCTGGTCTCTAGTGATCTCGGCCTCGTGTTGCAATACATAAATAAGAGCGTTTATGCCACTTCTATGCAACGTTGCGATAGGCGTATGGATGGTCGTTATGTCACAAGGCACGTCCTAGATGATATTTCATAAATTTGGAACGTTATGTCACAAAGCGCTTGGACGATTTGTCATAAATTTATTTTTTAAGTTTTTATTTTGTTGTTCACGCATTGAACATAAATCGGTGATTATTTGTTGTAATGTTGGCAGGCACTCTTAGACGTTAATTGTTACAGCCCATCGTCGAGCACTGTATAATTCGTCGAGATCAAATAGCGTGACTTGTATGTTAGGCAAACCTAGTTTCATTATTATTTTAAGTATAGTTCACTACGTTTGCAGTATCCATCCTTCATGTTAATTTGTGTTACATATTCGTATATTGTATGACATTGTATGGATATGTTTTGGTAATAATTAATACAACCAAAAAAGAAAGAAATCAAGCAAATATGAAAACAACATTTTATTTATTAAGCACATGCTTGTTTTTTACAAATGAAAATTTCTACGTAATTAAAATCCTGATCAGCCACCACATATATAAAGCCAACATGTAACCTTCTAATGGAACACACTAATATAAAATACTAATGGAACACACTAATAACAAAGACTAATTGAACACACTAATGACAAAGACTAATGGAACACACTAATTACAAAGACTAATGGAACATACTAATAACAAAGACTAATGGAACATACTAATAACAAAGACTAATGGATCATACTAATAACAAAAACTAATGGAACATACTAATAACAAAGACTAATGGAACATACTAATAACAAAAACTAATGGAGCATACTAAAAACAAAAACTAATGGAACATACTAATAACAATGACTAATGGAACATACTACTAACAAAGACTAATTGAGCATACTAATAACAAAGACTAATGGAACATAATAATAACAAAAATTAATGGAACATACTAATAACAAAAACTAATGGAACATACTAATTAACAAAGACTAATGGAGCACAATAACATCACAGAATAATAGAACACACTAATATCAAAGACTGATACATATACAAACAATAAAGGAACGTCATATTAGTATAATGCATTAATGTTAAATGTGGATAGGATACGCATTAATACAGAACATGTTTACATAGAACAGATGTGTCTAAGTACTAATAATTACAATCTTATCTTGACACAATGAAGAAAGTAATAATTTTTAAACTAATAAAATCTTCATGATGAGCCGTCTGTCTTGCTTGCTGTATGGTGTGGTCGTCTGGTGGTGGTCATCTGTGGCCATCTTTTCACCTATTAACAAAAATAGCAAACACCTGGCAGTGATTCTTTCATTCATGCACACGCACACACACACACACCCTGTATACAAGTTGAACGATATTGACAGTGAAAATTACATCATAGTGAGAAAAAAAATTAAAAGGGATGTAGAGCGAGTCATAGTTAGGTTCAAAGAAGATAATAGTAGATGATTACATTGAGATTTCCCTGTACAACATGATGATAAATGCTATTATATATATACACCTTTGTCCATTTACATATCTGCATATTTACATATAGTAAACAGCATATTTGCAACTGTACACATTCATCAAAGCCACCAATCGCCCATCTGCAGAGGATGGCCGATCTAATTTGAAACATACAAATGCCAGGTTTACCTGGGTGGATATTTACTATCTGCGTATTTACATATCTGCACATTTACATATTATATATACCATGTACAGCTACATACACATGCATAGGTCTATTAGATTAGCTAGTGAGTGCCTCCGTAACAAGCTGGACATAGAAGTAGAGCAGAAACAGAATAGATACCAACTGTTGTGATAACACCCTGGACAACCCCTTGAAAAAATGTAATCATTACTATTACAATGTAATTGACCCCTAGGCCTGGTAGTAATGATTTTGTTTTATTCACATTGTAAAGTACAAGGTCATTTATATGTTATATTTAGTAGTATAGATCAATTGATAAATTTTTAGTTTTGTTAATATCAAAGAGATTAACAAAAACCAGGTTTGTGAGATTGGAAACACCCTGCTTTAAAGGGGGGGTGAAGCACTTGAACAACCATAGCCCAAACATAATAACATACCATTTACAGTATATATCACCCTTATATGATGGGCGCAACGCCACGGTAATCTTGTAATATCCTTTTTAACTTTGCCATTATCTTCGCTGGGCGGCGCCATATTGCTCTGCGGGGGGCTCAGCGGCAGAGTGGTTTGAGTACGAGCTCCTAGCACCGCGTTCACACAGTAAAAACCTTTCGGAAAAACGGCCGAAACGCATGGAAAATCGAATAAAAAGAAAACTGGTGTGCACTGGATGGCTCCTGGATATATCAACTAGTACTACAAATGTACAAATGCAAGGAAAAAACTTTTGATCGACTTCCCAGGAAGAATTTGCAGCGGAAAATGTGGTTGCAAATGCGGAAATTGCCGTGTCCGCCAGCCGCAGGCTCTGCGAGTGAGCACTTGTCCGATGCAGATAACAAGACAAAAGACTATGTGATGAGAATGGACAGACGGTGAGCATCAAGATGCCATTCTTAGTCAAAGATACCGTTCCATCTTAGATCTTTTTTTTCGCATATGACCATGCATCTACAGACTATTCTGCGACAAGGAAACGTCAGATATCAGAGGGCAGAGCGATGCGTAGGAAGCGACGAGCCGAAACCAGGTTAGTAAATTGGATTACCGTTACCATTGTGACTTATCACTACGATTACAATATAGTTCCACCCCAATAAGCACAGCTGTGCTTCAACGTCAGCATATATATGACCCACAGTAAATCGAAATGTATGAATACAATAAAGTGCGAGTAAGTGTTAATAGTTTGATATAATTACGAGTGTTTTCCAATCCGCCGATTTATATTCGACGTGATCATACGACTGATACGTACCGTCAATACGTGGCCGTACTCAGAACAATAACAATAACTCAGTAAGTGCTACAGGATATACTGCAATCTTATAACATGGGCCATGGCGTATGTACTAGGCAAAATTATTCAAGAAAATAATTTGCTATTATTTATTGACAGTCATAATAAGTCTCATACTCATGTGTTCTAAATGCCTAGAGAGCAAGCAGCAAGCGTAAGGCTAAGCCTGGGGGGGTTAGATGCATGGGAGAAACACGACCAAAAGACAGTATAGACTATAGTGCAACAGAAGCCTACTGTTGCTGTTTACATTTCAAATTCTTTATGGAAATATTTAAAATGTACAAATACTTTCATTGTGATTAAGTGCAAATGCAGTTACAAAAACTGTTTAAAAGTATTTAAATATTTAAGTAAAATGCATTTCACCCATGCAATGTCTAGCTAGCTGGAAAGGAAACTTACTAAGGCATCGTCATCTACCCAGTTGAACACTGTCAGATTACATGTCTGCTTTCTATAATGACACTTTACAATTTCTGTCTGAATTCTTGTGACTTGACAATAAGGCAAAATTATATAAAATTAATTTTCTTTATTGATCAGATTAAACCCCACATGTAATAACCGGAAGTTCATAGAGATGTATTAATTACATTTTATTCTAAGTCGACTGATAACACTGTAATGAATACCGTGGGTGGAGGGGGCAACTGTCGGCAACCCACAATAGTATTAGTACAAGCTATACATATGAAGGAAATATATCAGGCATGGGGTCAATTCTGTTTTGTCCATTCCAAAAAATCAGTTCTAATTCCGCCTTGCAAAAAATCAATTCCAAAACGTTAAAATCCTAGGCTAAAGAAAAATTCAAATCCAATTCGTTTTAACACAGTTTTATTTGTCACGTGTGCACAATCATATTTAATTAGATATGATTAAAAAATTATTGTTCGTTAAATGCACACACACACACACATATATATATATCAGGTTTGCCATATAAAAAACTTTAAAATGGCATCCAGCCATTTCATATGTACATTCTGCTGCGACACCTCTCCTGGATTTTTGCTAACAAAACCAGACATTTTGGACAGCCCTGGACAGTTGGGTCATTAATCTGAGTTTTGAACAGTTTCCCCTGTTTATATCGGGTCCAGGTCATTTGCCCCTTTGTCACTTGCCCCCCAGACATTAGCCCCTTGCCTTATTCAAAATCTGGACATTTGCCCCCTGTCTATAGCTTCTGGATTATTTGTAAGTTTTTTTAAGAAATGTTTTTTTAACTTATTTTTTATTTCTGAACATGAATTCAATATATATATTAACCTAATTGCAATTAATGTTCTTTGTGCAAGATCAGCCAAGTAAATTACTTTATGTAGTTGGAGATGATCCTGTAATCAAAGGATTATCTTTATTGCAATTGTGGAAGAAGCCAGTGACATTAGGACCTGGACATGTTAGGACAATTGAGGATATTTGAAAGAAGCCATCTCAACAAGGTTTCTTTTGAATTGCATTTACCATGGAGAGTTGGAGTGAATCCATGTTCCTATAAAACTGGATGCACAAGCCAGAGTTGTCAGAATTCACTTATAACTTCACCATGGAAATTACTACTAGCATTTGAGGAGGTCATGTTTTGAGTGTCATTCCTACACCAAGAAGGGGGACCAACAAGATTACTCTTCATTGAGAGTGATCCTGATCATGCAAGGGTGCTGTGGTCACTGATCTGATCTCCAGATCCAGAATGTGATCAACAAGACTGCCTGCAACCATGATGGTGACACGGCACAGATAGAAGCTGCCAAGGTCCGTGAGGACCTGAAAACTAAGGCAGCTAATACCAGGGGCACTCCAAACCAGCTGATCTCTGACTCGTTACTGTCCACCACTGTTTGTGGAAGCATCACCCCAAGAACCCATCTTCCACCACTGATCTGACTATCAATGATACCTGGAAAACAACTGGTGACAAGATCATCTCATACACACTCCAGGGGATAGGCCATTGCATTAGGCTAAAGTGACTTTGACTTGTCATTGAATGTTATGTTATTGTAGTAATAATGATAAAACTGCAAACTGATTTTCACTTGTCAACTATCATGGAAAAAAGGGGCAGATGTCCGGGGGGGGAGCAAATATACTAGGAGGCGGATTTATATCGCTATCAGTTGTGGTATCATTGATATTTCATCAAATTTACTGGAAAGTTTGAGTCTTCAACATCCTAATCTCCAACATATATTCTCCATGGGGACATTTTTAATTACTACAAAGGGCAAACCCTACAGCCACATGTAACAGCATTGTACAGGTGACCAGTGACATATTTAGTATGGGAAACTTGTGGGCTGAACATTAGGCTTGGATAAACAAGGGGCTGCATTCAAGTGGGGCAGGCTTCCTCTCTCACACAAAGGGAATGAGCAGGCAGGTGCCCTTAATTGGCAATCTCTGTAAATAAACCTTCTACACTGAGAAAGAAAATGAGGCCTGAATGGTCTAATTTTGGTTTTACTGTCTGTTACAGTAACTTAATATTTCTTTTTGATGCAAATGCTTGATTATATTGTTCTTGGTCACAATGTTTCAATACCAGAGTAGACAGTGTCTATGCTGTAATGTTGACAACTTCCTGGCTGTTACCAGATTCAAGGTGACATGCTAATAGAAGACAAATATGATTTTAAAAGTAATATAAGTAAATATCAGGGTAAATATTAACAGTATCAAGTCAATAATTCCAACAAAATCAATTCCAATTCCCAAAAAATAAATTTTGGAAAAAAAAATTCAATAAAAAAAAAATGTTGTAGTCAATTCCAATTCCGGAACTGGAATTGAGGGTCAGTTCCAATTCCGGAATGGAATTGACCACATGCCTGAAGTATAATCATGACAATATCTTGTCTCTGTGTACTACAGCAACAGTCATGAACAGTATAATTGAATTGAAACAAGCTTATGTCGTTGGGGCTTTTGTCGGGAGGGGCTTTTGTCCATGCACCATACTATCTAGCAGATGCTTTCAGTATAATACCTAATAATTATATATATATATTTACATATATACATACATATATATATATATATATATATATATATATATACGTATGTGTGTGTGCATGCAGCATTTATAAGGTAAAGATGTCACAAGCATAGATCTGCATTTGGTCCAATAACAATATTCATGCATTATGTTATCTAAATCGAGTGTCAGATATAAAATAAGGAACCCCATAGAAAGTGTACCTATGGGTCCATATTTTGTTATGGAATTTGGACCCCTTATAGAATTTTGACCTCCCTGGCCCATTGAAAACAGTGCAATGTTGATTAGATAATATAATGCACTTTGGAGCTAGGATGCTACAATTTTGGTTACATGCGTTTGGTTATGTTACCAGTGGCATTCGTCAAACTGACCAAACAGATTCATTAAAAACATTAAGAGATCAGTGAAAGACCCATTGGTTGAATTAACATGGCTCCATAGGGAAAATGCTTTTCCCTGTGGTTGATTACTTTATACATTCTATATGACACTGGCACTCTTATATTCTAAAAATAATATATACAAGAGAAAGTTTCTCACATTGTGATTAATTTTTATTATGCAAAAGATGAATTTTGTAAAATGTTCAAGTCACTGTATGTGTAATCTTTTCAGATGAAGGATTCACCATTGATTCATACAAGTACAGGTACTAGTTTTGAAGCATCCAGCGCTACGGGTGATGCCGTCAATCTTTACATTACGGATGTCACCTTTAGTGCCATCACTGCTACTACTGCTGTGGCACAACATACAACTGATGCTGAAACGCAAATCGATCCGGTAACGATATTTCAAGTGCGACACTTCGCGAATGCTGCTGTAGTCACGGATGACATTATTGCACCAATGAACGTTGATCATGACTACTCCTATGTGAAGCTTCCATCAGATTCAGTGAGAATAAAGACATTGGTGCAGATGATGCACACTATGTGATAACAGCGACATAACCGAGGGTGACTCAAGCAGCTCCGACACCTATGAGAAAGAGAAGAAGTTTGTCATTCGTGAGAAAAACCTATGTCACTTTTCTGCACCTGCCACACACCAAACAGCCATAAACTGTGACACAGGTTGTACTCATGTCTGATCTATCAGCCAAGGTCTTTCGGATACTGGGGTGTCTGTCAGGAAAGTGTGCTGATTTCTACCCCTGGATGAGTGAAAGGTGAATTGAATATGTTAGGTGTACATGTACTATCAGTCAGAATAAGTAGTGTATTGGTGTATATTTAGTGCCAGTAGTGTATTGGAACAGATGGTTGGTGTGCACGTACTATCAGTCAGAACAAGTAGTGTATTGATACATATGATTGGTGTACATTTACTGTCAGTACAAGTAGTGTATTTGGTAGAGAATGAGACGCTTGGTTTACATTTGCTGTCGGTAGGAACAAGTAGTAGATTCAGTCAGAACAAGTAGTATATTGGATACACATGATTGGTGTACATTTACTGTCAGAAGAAGTAGTGAAATGGTGCAGATTCCAGAATGAGATCATTGGTGTACATTTACTGTTGGTAGGAACAAGTAGTGTATTGGTATGCATGATTGGTGTACGTTTACTGTCAGTCAGAACAAGTAATATTGTTACACATGATTGGTGTACATTTACTGTCCAATCAAAACAAGTAGTCTATTGCCATTGGTACAGATGATAATGGTGAAACAGTTAAAATGCCTTGGCTTTATAAAGATTAATTATTTCCTAAGCTAAACTACCAGTATATTTGATAATGTTGTGGCATAATAATGATGTGTGTAACTGTGATATCCATGTTCCAGGTTGTATTTCCCGGTGGTAAGAAGTCACTGTTTTTAGTCAAGCCTTATTTCTTTGGTAATTGTTTTTCTATGTAAATAAACTGTTGATATATTTTATGTTGGTCTCAATATAAATGAAATTGTGTGTAGTGACATGCAAGATGCTGCAGGTAACATTTTTGTTGACAGAAATGGGATATGGATAAGAAGGCATTCACATCATTCAGTTATTAATATTTTAGTGGGAATTTTTGTAGTTTTCCAGGTTGTTTTTCGACCTGCTGCATACTGTGGGTGCCTCACAATTTGTCTATATCAGATTATCAGTACACTCACCTGTGTCAAGTCAATCTCCATAGCTAAACTTTCCATCAATTCAATTTGGTTCAGAATATACATCACAGATCCTTCCCACATCGCAGGATGGGATTACTTGTCTTGCCTTTCCTGAGCCTGAAATATAATTTGTCATGGTTAGTTGATAGCACTAATTCCATAATTACCATAATAGTTGCAAAACTGCGAACATTACATACTGTCAGTAGTTAATTATTGTTATTTAAATGATTACATTGCACCAAACAACAAGGTGTGGTGTGCTACAGAGAGGGGTGATTACAAGTACGAATATTAACGTAATCATGATTACAGTAATTACTGCAATCACAATTACTAATGTAGTCATGATTACAATCATTATTACAATCACGATTACGGTAACATTTAAGAATATATATATATTCACATAATGAATTAAATAAACCCTCATGTTATTATTGTCATCAATGTTATTCAACAACAAATCAAACCCAATATTAAAATACAGTCACGGTACACTTCATTAGATTACAAAATAAAGAGAAAAGCCTGCTTGCATTGCCATTGAAGTTCGGACCTCGCCCTCGGGCTAGGTAAAAGAAATATGCAGAAAAAATATGATTATTAAAATGGCAATGATTCGATAACAATTGAATTACTGACCTGCTAGCTATAGGGCGAATCGATGAGTCGGCACGCAAATCATGCAATGACAGCAGACCAACATCTAGCACCGCTTTGTTTGTGCATATCACTACAAAATCATCGTCTTCGCACGGTGATGCAAGCACCAACGCGGTCGGGCACACGGTGCTGCATAGCCATAGCCTAGCCCTAGGCATGGTAGCTTCCTCGGCGCAGCATGATGACTTAACGTAAACGTGCGCAGACATCGGGACGCAATTTCCACAGGTTCACCACATCACATTACCTAGTCAGGAATCGTTGACAGTCAAAGCGCTGTTGTAATTTTGCCTGAATCCAACGTCAACAAAGCCAAAGGCGAAGCCGACCTGGAGTCTGGAGCGTGACTCGCACACTCGGTGACATTTTACGACTGTCAACGGTTGTTTCCGTGTGGCCTGTCGAACTAGACTCTTCGTCTGTGGTTTCCATTTCTCCAAAGATAGACAACTATTACGGAAGTTCAGTAAACCACTAATCGCTAGTAGCAGATCTGGTAAAACTGTCCCAAGCGATGCATCCATCTTGTCAACAAGTAAAAAATAGTTCCGGTATTCCGTTATTGCATATTCTCGTTGGTTAGCATCTCGTGTGTTCGAGAAGTGCGGCGTTTTCCACGATTTTGTGCGTGTTTTGTTGTAATTTCTTTAACTTTTTTTATTTGGAACGAACAAAAACGCTATTTTGTTGACGTGTGTAAACACTTGTATATATAACAGAGACCCATATCTTTTTTTTCGCTCCAGAATGCCTATTTACGAAATAAATCGCAACAAATCGAAAATTTACATTGGTTAGATATACGCGACTCAAACCACTCGTTTCGACAACAAAATGGCGATACGCAGTGATGTATTTTGTCGATTTTTGTCTCGAACAAAATCAGTTTTTCAGTTTATCTCATAAATTAGCAGGTATATGTCACCATTAATGCATAGTTAGATAATATATATTTAAATATACGGCATAACACAAAATTGCTTCAGTTCCCCTTTAAATCAACAAGAACAGTTAGTGTTTCAGTAATGATGACTGTCAAGTGCGGGCAGAGCTAAAGTAACATGGTTATCACTTAAAGGGTTAAAAGTGGTTAAATCCTGGACAACCCTGGTTTAGCCAGAGTCCAAGGAGAAGTAATATTTGTACACGACACTTGCTGATGACATCATGTCCAGCAACTGATGACATCGTGTCCAGCAACTGATGACATCATGTCCAGCAACTGAGGTGGTGGTGGGTTAAGGGATCAAGACCCAATAGCGATTCTTGAATTAGCTATGCAGATTACAGCGCCACCAACACTAGCATCTAAATTAACTCGGTATGAAAATCCCTGGAGGAAGAATTAAAGACGGGCGGTGGCGAATATTAAATAGGACTTGGATGTATAGTCACACCGTTCGATAACTAGAAAAATTTTCTCTCAATATTTTGGACTCTAAATTTTCAGTAAGGGTGAACCTTGTCGGTTCATACCTGCTATGCCTCTCGATAACTAAAACTTTGGCCTTTTCAATTCTATGGTTAATTTGTGGCATGAAAGTTTCAAGCCCACCAAATTGAGCAACATTTTTTCAGCACATTTTGAGGATAGTTTTATCAATAGGACTGATCAAATTGTGCAATCTTCCCCAGGATCCAGGGCAACCTAGTGCCATTTCAACAGCAGTCTTGCAGGTTTGTGCAGAGGTCAATGTATTTGAATCATTGAATAATCATATGTTTGATTCAACCTGTCTCAGTAACCATATGTTTTCTCTAATCAAATGTTATTCCCAGTGTTATTCAAAGATCAAGATGTGTCATCTTGGGAAGCAACACACAGATGTGTTGCACGGTGAAATATTAGAAAGAAGTTATCGAAATTAGTACTGCTTAAACATCAGTGATGGTGCTACCATATGGGTCTCTTGCCAATACATAACTAAGATAGCATATGTGTTGACTTAATTGGTTAGCTGTACTGACACCTAGTGTGCCAGTTTGGAATCATATTATCTTTAGCTTATGGTACACAATTATCTTAGCTATGTAGGGGCTTTAGTACACTAATGTTATTACTTAGGAGAATTGGTTTGCACACTTTTGATGCTGGGGAGTGACGGTGTGGTTACCATTTCCTTGCTAGTGACGCAAGTGTCTGACCACTACTCAGTGACATAACGACTTGACAAGACAGGAATATACATGATACCTGTACTAAGTACAGGTATCATGTATATTCCTGTCTCGTCATATCACTGAATATGTCTGTGGACAGTGTGGTTCAGGGAATTTAGGTGTTAGAAGTTCATTTGTGAATGTTTTGCTGTTGTATGTTTTTTATTCTTAAATAAAACTTTTCAATACCCGCTTGAAAATACTTTTTAATTTTACTTCAAGTACTTTTGAAAAGTACTTTTACTCTTTACTCAAGTAGTTTATTTTACCAGCTACTTTTACTTTTACTCAAGTAGTTTCAAAGTGAATTACTCTTTCTTTTACTCAAGTACAAAATAAAAGTAATTCAGTCAACCCTGCTGTACTTTTATTTAAATAAATTTTAGTTAAATTTTTTAGATTCTTGTAGTTTGTTCACATTTATACCATCTAGTTTTCTTACATGCATTGGGCATTGGGCTGTCCCATATATGATTCTTCGTGGGTTGAATGCTGATGTCACATATAATAAAAATTATTTACCTATGGGGTACAACAACCAGTGATGTAATTTGGGGATCTTGGGTAATACATGTACAGAATGCATTAAGCATATGTCTATATTACAGCATTATGTTGATACCATTTGTGTCAATTATGTATTTGTGTTTTAATTGTGAGTGCGTGCGTGCGTGCGTGCGTGCGTGCGTGCGCGCGTGCCTCAATGCGTGTAATTATGTATATGTTTCAGTATTACTTGCATTTATATATATATATATATATATATATATATATATATATATATATATATACATTACATATGTAAGTATATACACACACACGTGCATCATGTTTACCTGATTTATTTAACTCATTAATTTCATAAACTATGTATTTTAAGCATGTGCGCTATATAAGTGTACTTATTATTATTATATATGCGTGTGTTCTGCAACTAGTAAAATTTTATAAGTTGAAGTTATTGTAAATTAAGTAAATGGTGATGATTACGTGTATTAATATTGAGTGATGTCTGGGTGTGATGCTGTTTTAATAATACATTTTTTATGTATAAAACATCTACATGCTGAATAAAAACACGCTACTTTTTCTAAAGAATGCGTTATATGCTACAATCTACGCGCATGTGTTTAATTTTGTGTTTAACTTCATACTGATTATGGGAGGTATACTGGTCGGTGTAGTTTTCGACCTACTTAATAGAATATGCCGTTTAAAAAAAAATCTGAAGAAACATTTTGTGTAAGAGATCGATATACCAAATCAGCAAAAGCTACTTCATTTATTCAATGCAAACAAATTATTAAAACAGTTGTTTTGAGTGAAAAACTTACGAATATTGAACGCCTGAACCATGTCGCGCGAGTCGAGGAAACCGGCAGAATTCGACCTATATTTGTGGCAAGCCGTACAGACAATCGTTTTTAATTTTACCACTTTGTTCCAATCATGTCAACTTTTTATAACAACCAGGCTTGACATAGAGCTTTATAAAACACATACATATACACTTGTATTGAATATATAACGTTAATGTAGTAAAAAAGTTCTCGTATATTTAACACATTTTAATTATTCCTACTTTTATGACAAGACTAGCTTGCCATACATCTACCACAAAAAGGGCTATTATTGTCACGTGGCCAAGAACGAGACATGCGTCAGCAGACGCTCAATAATAATGTCTGGTAAGCATACAAAGTCGGTTTTTTTTATCAAGGTATGTATATCATAAATGTGTTCCATGTTATATTATATATAAAAATATATTTTGCTCAAACAAGACTCTGTCTCGTTATCGTCGTAAACAGACGCTGTGACGTCTCTAACGCGATATCAAGCGAGATTTCAATGGATCGAAAACTGGCGTGGGTCGAAAACTGCACCGGTAACTATAACAACCGCTGATCTCTAAAGAAATCAGTGGTATCAACAGATACATACTAATAACACATTTTGTGACGAAGTAATCGCCATTAGGGTGAAATATATCGCATATCCAGTCTTACAAACAGACACTAGTATGATCGTGTAACATGAACATTTACAACACGAAAACACAACCAACCGCAATCAAACCCGGAGAGCGTTGACGTCGGACAAATCGTTGTCTAGGTGGCTGATAGATCTGCGAGGTTGTAGGTCTATGGCCTTACTGATAACGTCAAAACGTAAGGGAGTGTTTGTTGGAACGTCCGGTACAAACACGTCTCGAATTTGGCAAAAGTGTTCGTTTCGTTTCAGCAAGCGAGTGGTGTTTGTCAGGTGGGGTATGCGTACCACGCCATCTACGCTGGTAACGAGCGACGGTTGTGGCCACAGGTCACTGTCTCGTGTGAACTTGTTGCCTGTAGTGTCAAGGCGTGGCTCCAAAGCGAATGTGGAGTCCGTAGTAAACAAGTCAGTGGGGAGGTTTACTTCCACGAACTCATCAGCTTGATGAGCCGATTGAGAAGAGCTCTTGATCTCACAACCGAGTCTCAGAGCAGTGGAATGTCGGATCATGTTGCCTGTTGCACCGCTGTCAATGGTGACTCGGACCGTGTGATGGCCACAAAACGTGTCCAGATAAGGCGACTGACGTATGTCGATGCGTTGTGCCGTAGCGAGGCCTAACGTAGACTGGTCAACGATTTCGGGTTGATGGAGCTCATGGCTGTACTCATAGTCGTCGTCCTCTTCGTGTACGTCAGTGACTTGACGGACCTTATCCATGTAGCGACGATCTTGTTCGGGAATATATGGGCATTCGCTCAAGAAATGCTGCAAGTTGCTGCGGCCAGCTTGTTTGCAGAGTGGACATGCCTTTGTACTTGTAGACCGCCTTGGGGCAGAAAATGGAGATGGTTGACGCCTTGAGAACGACTGTATCTGCCCAAATTTGTTCTGTTGATAGTGGGCCGTAGCTGTACGTATGATCTTTGCATCATCGGCGGAAGTGATTTCATCAAGTAGTGAGTCTAGGGCCTGGGAAATTTCAGGCTTAATCGACGCCTGTGTTCTAGCTCTCAGTTCAGTGCCGTATCGTTGCTTGACGAGCTTTGGGAGTGCCACGTTAATTAATCTCAACCATGTTTTCGAGAGAAGGTGTCATTTCTTCGTCGACATTTATGGCGTCACCATGGTGAAGAATAACACTCCCTCGCTGGAGCATGTTGTCTTCAACGAAGGCCACTAAGCGCTGATACAGATCTTCAGGACGTTCATCAGCCTGGAACTGAATGTCGGCAAAGTCAAGAAAATGGGCGCCCGTAGACTGAAATCCGTAGTGCAGACGGAATAGTTTGCCATATGCAAGATAAACTAGTTGAATTCTTGACGATCGTGTTTCGCGATACAACTGGGCAGTAACTGGCTATCTGGCCTAGCATCAGCTCTAGCATAGAGCTGATGCTAGGCCAGATAGCCAATTACAATCTGGCCTAGCATCAGCTCTAGCATAGGGCCCATGGTAGAAGCGTGCTCGTCGCGGGTCCTGCCAGTTATCGTCTGATATCTGCAATTCTACTACTACCTTCTCACAAAACATCCACGATGCCCAGAAATTGCGCCACTAGCCAGATTCACATTCAAGGGTCCTTTTCAGGGCCGGCTCTGGCCACCAGTCAGAGTTATACAAAAGGGTCCTTTCCAGGACCAGCTCTGACTATTATGTCCTTCAACATTGAAGGGCTCTCAGCAGCCAAGCAACAACTTGTCGCTGACCTGAGCAAAAAACACGAGTGTGCTGTTCTATGCATACAGGAGACACATCGTGGGCCAGATGACATCCGGCCTAACATTCCAGGAATGGAGATAGCCATCGAGAGGCCCAACGCACAATATGGCAGTGTCATATTTGTCAAGTCAGGTACCATCGTCAATGCGACATCACTAACGGACGTCAACAACATCGAAATTTTGAGAGTAGATCTCAGCGGTATCTCCGTGACGTCAGTCTACAAACCACCCGGCGAACTGTTCTCTTTTGATCAACCACCGACTGTGGTAGGAAACCAACCACAGGTGATCATCGGAGACTTTAACAACCACAGTTCGCTGTGGGGCTATGCCACAACGAACACTGACGGCGAACTGGTAGAAGACTGGGCTGAGATCTACGCTGTAAGCCTGATCCACAACCCAAAACTTCCCAGTTCCTTCAACAGCGGCCGATGGCGGCGAGGGTACAACCCAGACCTCATCTTTGCCAGCAACCGAATCGCCGGTTGCTGTAACAAGTTTGTGATGAATCCAGTACCTCGCTCCCAACACCGACCCATTGGAGTGCAAGTGAATGCAGCTGTCACTGTACAAACTGTACCATTTCGTCGACGTTTCAACCTCAAAAAGGCAAACTGGGAACAGTTTGCGCAGCAGCTGGATGTAGCAGTGGAATACATCCCCGCCACAGCCGAAAGCTACGACCAGTTTGTAAAAGTCTTACGAAAGGTTGCTAGAAAGAACATCCCCCGTGGGTGTAGGAGGAACTACGTCCCAGATCTGACAACTGAGACCACCGAACTGTACAAACAATACACAGAGAAATATGAATCAGATCCCTTCGCAGAGAACACCATCACACTGGGGGAGGAGCTGATAAACTCCATCTCAGAGGAGCGCCGTAAATCATGGCAGACTCTGATCGAATCAACGGACATGACACATAATAGCAAGAAGCTTGGTCAACAATACGCAAACTCTGCAACGACCCACGCAAGTCAAAACAGCACTACAACACCACTGCGAACCAAGTCGCACACCAACTCCTAACCAACGGAAGAGTACCGAATAGACAGCCGAAGGTACGTATCAACCGACAGCGGTACCCAGACGATCCGGGTTTCACGAGAGCTTTCACGGCAGATGAGCTCGACGTCGGTATTACTGCTTTGAAGAAAGGCAAAGCACCCGGCCTGGACGACATCCAAACAGAGCTGATCAACCAGCTAGGACCAAAGGCACGGGATTGGCTACTACGTTTTTTCAACAGCTGCACCGCGAGTAAGAAAATCCCAAAGCTCTGGCGACAGGCTAAGGTAGTGGCAATACTAAAGCCCGGGAAGGATCCATCTGAGGCGAAGAGTTTCCGACCGATTTCCCTGCTCTGCCACACATACAAGCTGTTTGAGCGGCTCATACTGAATAGACTAGCGGCACATGTTGATGAGAAATTCATCCCGGAACAAGCCGGTTTCCGCCCTGGAAAACCGTGTACGAGCCAGCTACTCAACTTGACAGAGCATATAGAAGATGGTTACGAGAAATGCCTGATCACCGGTGCTGTCTTTGTAGACCTGTCTGCTGCGTACGACACGGTCAACCACCGACGCCTCCTCAGCAAAGTGCTGGAGATGACTGGCGATCTCCATCTGACCGACCTGATACGCACAATGCTCGAAAGCCGACGTTTCTTCGTGGTGCTGAATGGTAAAAAGAGCCGTTGGCGACGACAGAAAAACGGACTACCACAGGGAAGTGTACTGGCTCCGATGTTATTCAACATCTACACCAACGATCAGCCCGTGCACACTGATACACAGAGTTTCATATATGCGGACGACTTATGCATTGCATCGCAAGAAAAAGATTTCAATAACATCGAAGTAAATCTGACGTCTGCACTAAGCATCTTGTCCACATACTACAACCTCAATCAACTGCGCGCAAACCCATCTAAGACGCAGGTGTGTGCTTTCCACCTGAGGAACAGAGACGCTAAGCGAGAATTAAACGTTGTTTGGAATGGGACCCGTCTCAACAACACATCAACACCAGTGTACCTCGGCGTTCATCTCGATAGAACTCTCTCCTTTAAGACACACATACAAAAAGCCAAGATGAAAGTAAACGCAAGAAACAACATCATCCGCAAACTTGCCAACTCGAAGTGGGAGTGCAGAGCATCAACTTTAAGATCTAGTTGTCTCGGTCTCTGCTACTCAGCTGCCGAGTATGCCTGTCCGGTATGAGAAAGGTCCACACATGCAATCAAGTTGAACCCTGCTCTACATGACAGCTGCCGAATCATATCAGGCTGCCTCAAACCGGCGAACGTCGACAGCGTACACTTGCTGGCCGGCATAGCTCCCCCTCAAATCAGGAGAACTGTTGCCAGCCGCATGGAACGATCACGACTAACGACAGATACCAGACACCAACTGTTCAACCATATGCCAGCTGCTAGCCGACCTGAGCTTCATGCACCCAGTGACACCGCTCGACTCGTCTCCTAGTATCACTAGAATACAGATGTGGAACAGCAAAATAGCTGATATACCAGCCTCCAATAAAATGGGATTAGAGACGGCTGAATCCCTGCCAGCGGGGTCTGACCAAGCATGGCTCTGTTAGCGTTCTCTGAATCGTTGGCCGTGTTAAAAGTACGATGAGGAGGTGGGGATACATTGATGACACCCAGTCTTTGAACTGCAACTGTGGGGAACTGCAGACGATGGCCCACCTCCTCTGCTGTCGAATACTGGATGAGGCCTGCACCGCAGAAGACCTCGTCACTGTCACTGAGCGAGCAAAGGCGTGCGCCCGCAAGTGGCAACACATTGTGTGAATGACACGAAAGAAGAAGAAGGCCTCGGTTCTAGTTTTCAGTGCTCACCTCGGTTCTAGTCTTCAGTGCTCACATCGGTTCTAGTTTCCAGTGCTCACTTCGGTTCTAGTCTTCAGTGCTCACTTCGGTTCTACTCTTCAGTGCTCACTTCGGTTCTAGTCTTCAGTGCTCACCTCGGTTCTAGTCTTCATTGCTCACTTCGGTTCTAGTCTTCAGTTCTCACCTCGGTTCTAGTTTTCAGTGCTCACTTCGATTCTAGTCTTCAGTGCTCACCCCGGTTCTAGTCTTCAGTGCTCACCTCGGTTCTAGTCTTCAGTGCTCACCTCGGTTCTAGTATTCAGTGCTCACCTCGGTTCTAGTCTTCAGTGTTCACCTCGGTTCTAGTCTTCATTGCTCAACTCAGTTCTAGTATTCAGTACTCACCTCGGTTCTAGTCTTCAGTGCTCACCTCGGTTCTAGTCTTCAGTGCCCACTTCGGTTTTAGTCTTCAGTGCTCACCTCAGTTCTAGTCTTCAGTTCTCACCTCGGTTCTAGTCTTCAGTGCTCACCTCGGTTCTAGTCTTCTCTTTCTTGCTTACTCGCCTAACTTGTTTTAATGTATTTACACATCACGGAAGTGTAGTTTATAGTTACACATATCAGCTCTAGTCCCTCGCTCTTTTTCTCCCCTCCCACTTCCCTACCACTCCCTTCCCACTCACCTCCCACTCCCACCAAATCTGTCTAAGTACAGTCATCCAATCTCAGTCTCAGTTTACCTCTTCTCTTTCTACCCTCCACTCGGAATGCATCTGCTCTCTTCATCACCTGTTCCCTTCCATTCTTGCCACACGTCCAGCCCACTGACTCCTCGCCAGTTTATCTTATTTTACATATATTTGTGCCCTTTTCATAAATGCACATACAGCTACAAATGAAATTAAAAAGTCCAGAAGAAGATATTAGAAAACAATTGGAATTCAATACAAAAATGACAGCACAGGTTTTTATCCTTATGGAGGAAACATACAGTTTGTGAAACTGTCAAGCCTTTGGGGATGTTGCATTTTCAATATGTGTGACATATATTTCAGGGCTTTGAGCGTCACGTGAAAGAGGAACACAACCAGTGGGCGTATGTCTTCTTCTTCATCCATCTGGAGGAGACACGACCCAACGACTACACAGCCCTGGAGCTCTACATCAGTAAGGTGGTCTTCCTCTCAGCAACATCTCTACTTAGTCGTTCATGTAATGTGAAGTCTACCGTGTACTGTACGCACACAACTTTACATAGTTGCCTTATTTGTTAGCCACAATATACACAGGTACCTAGGTTTATTCCTCTGTATGAACTTTACTATGAAGATGGCCAGAAATTGTCCTTCCACTGCGCTTGGACATTGTTGTTGCAATCAAGTGCTGGATAGAAGACAAAGCGCTGTAATATTTTCCCATATCATGGTAGTCAGCACAACTAATGGCAGTTCCACTGGGAAATGTGTTATTAAACCTAAATTACACAGTTGAATGAACTAAAGGATGTCCTTGTGGCATTGCTGCAGTTGGCCAATCAGAAGTACAACTTCTTACCAATTAAACGGGCCCTGGGTCTACAGCAAGAGGAGTACGACAACGAGGCTCGTCTCCAGAAGATGGTACATCACTTACCTGGTGACGACATACATCACTTACCTGGTGACAACATACATCACTTACCTGGTGACAACATACATCACTTACCTGGTGACAACATATATCACTTACCTGGTGACAACATACATCACTTACCTGGTGACAACATGCATCATTTACCTGGTGACAACATGCCTCACTTACCTGGTGACAATATGCATCACTTACCTGGTGACAACACACTAAAAAAGAGGCAAGTGTCTTTTGCTATCATTGTCTTCATTCTATAGTGAGTTTGTCGGTCACGTTGTTATCCATACGTATCGCGCCGAGATACGCAAACGTAAATACCGCTAGAGTTGCCTCCATTAGTAAATACCCTACTTATCAGTCTGTGTACGTTATTTCACAGAATATGCATATATTCCTGAAAATATTCATACAGTCGGTATAGAATAATGAAGAAACGATTCTCCTATAAACACAACTGTTGATATTTATTTACTCAACGTTTCGGCTTCGGTCGACAACCTTCGTCGGTAACTGAATTCTGGGTTGACTTTTATTCTTCTGCTCGCCAGATGGCATGAGTTGGTAACCCCCTGAATCGAGACGAGGGGGCATCGACCAGTTCAAAGTCATTTGCATAACGTATTTTCGGTCGCTAGATTAATAAATCGTTCTCACATGTATTGTTCGACTGCACTAGTTCCCTGCGCGAACCCAGTCTTCGCAGATTTGAGAGTAAACGCTCTAAATAACCATCAAGCCCACGTGATGCGTTCCATCGTGAAAAAAAGGTAACTTTAAGCGCTTTACCATGGTCGTTCAGGGAACCGTTAGCTATTTTTCTAAATACTCCCAACACATTAGGGTCGGGACAATATACCATGGTTGTTCAGGAAATCGGAAGCTATTTTTAATGTTCCCAACACATTAGGTTCGGGTCAATATACCACAGTCATTCAGGAAATCGGAATGTTTTATGTTCCCAACACATTAGGGTCTATGCAATAAATTATACCATGGTCGTTCAGGAAATCGGAAACTATTTTTTAATGTACCCTACACATTAGGGTATATGCAATAAATTATACCATGGTCGTTCAGGAAACCGGAAACTATTTTTAATGTACCCTACACATTAGGGTCGATGCAATATACCATGGTCGTTCAGGAAATCGGAAGCTATTTTTAATGCTCCCTATTCAATAGTTTCATCTCGATATACCACGGTCGTCCAGGAAATTGGAAAACAATTTTTTAAATGTTCCCAACACATTAAGGTCGGCTCAATATCCCATGGTCTTTCAGGAAATAGGAAACTTTTTTTAATGCTCCCTAAGCATTAGGGTCGATGCAGTGGACCAAGGTCGTTCAGGAAATCGAATTTTTGTGTGTGAAATGCTCCCAACACATTAGGGTCGATGCAATGATCGTTCATGACATTAGGGTCAATGCAATAGTCGTTCAGGAAATCTGAAAATAAAAATGTAATGCTCCCTACACATTAGGGTCGATGCAATATACCATGGTCGTTCAGGAAATCGGAAATATATATTTTGTAATGCTCCCTAGACATTGGGGTCGATGCAATGGTCGTTAAGGAAATCGGTAGTTATTGTGTTTAATGCTCCCAACACATTAGGGTCGGGGCAGTAAACCATGGCCGATCGCAGGCCAGTTCTCATGGTTTAGAAAAAGGGGGTTATATATAGCCTTGTTGGACTGTCATTATTACACGAAATATGCATACAGGGGGACATTGTGCCAGTTGGTGAATAGTGCAAGTTAGACATCGCACAGTCAAACAGTGAACAACGCTTTGCAATTGTCCAATTGTCCTCCTAATGGGATTTGTTGTTAAATGTTGATATGACTTAATATACGCTGAAAGCATAGCTCTCAAACATCCTAAATATCATAAATATATGTAGTAATGATAATATAATAAAGTGCACGATTTGTATAGAAGGACATTAGACAGCACGTCGCGGTCAGTGATTCACCATTGTGCGGCTGGTCAGCATTCGGCCATTGTTCGTCCAGTTCCACGTGTTCATATATAGTGTAAACAGTGTCGTCCGGTACAGCGAAGGCGGCCACCGCAGTCACGATACAACGACGATGGTTTTGTTTGTTTTGTTCGTGGGAGGAAACTCGCGCCTTAAATATAATCAGGCGCTGTATCGGACTTGTTTCATCTCTGCCAAGTTCAAATTTCTTACATCAAAACATTAGATTTTGGTGCATGTTTTTTTCTTTCACAAACTGTCTTCTAAGGAATTCCAGAGTATTAGTTCCTATTACAATTACTAGTCTCTACTTGATGAAGACATTATAACGTGTAGGGTGGGGTGTGTAGGGCGGGTATGTATGGTAGGATGTGTAGGGCGAGGTGTGCAAGGTGGGGTGTGTAGGGTGGGGTTTGTACGCCACGGGTTGTAGGGCGGGGTGTGCAGGGATCTTAGACGATTTTCCCAGATTGAAAGGGCTACAGAGTCACTGACCAATTGAGGACTGCTACAGTGCACAATGACACGGGTGCAGAGTCACTGACCAATTGAGAACTGCTACAGTGCACAATGACACGGGTACATAGTAACTGACCAATTGAGAACTGCTACAGTGCACAATGACACAGGTACATAGTCACTGACCAATTGAGGACTGCTACAGTGCACAATGACACGGCTACAGCGTCACTGACCAACTGAGGACCACCACAGTGCACAATGACACGGCTTGAGACTGATGCAGCTAGACACACGTGTCTTTCTTCCCTAGTCATATAGCATGGCGGACCAGATAAATATATGTATGAAATGTTGACACAGGGCACGCTGCCAAGTACCTAATGGATTGTTAGTTTGTCCACACGTCTGCGGCAATTTCCATTCGACTGACAAGTTGATAATTCCACGGGGCAGGATAGCAGCGACAAATATATGTGAACTTATGCTTCAAAGCAAGAGGATGCCGCAGTTCCGAATACATTAGACACATTAGTCACATAATAAAAAAAAATAATATTGTTTGTAGCAAACATGTAACTAGCACAACGGCGGGGTAAGTTGTGTAGACTTATAAAAAAATTATTATATGCATAAGTAATGCCTTTCAGACTAAAATTACGCCAAAGACGTGAGGTGTACAATGCTCGACAGTAATAATTAAATAACGTTGTTTTAATGGTGCTGCTGCATCAATATAATTGTCTGGCTAAACGTAGTTTCTTCATGTCAATATCATCAATATTTATGCCGTTCAGAAAGGTCGGATACATTTTTGTTAATTAGTTTCACATTTTTATCTACATGGTGACTGCAGGTTAATTTATACAGCGTTAGTGAGGCCAGATCTAGATTATGCTGATTCCATTTTGAAATAAGAAAATATACATTCTCGCAATGCGCATTCCAGGACTGTAATTACCTTCCACAATCAGCCGTGGAAGCACCAAACAATATTTGCATAAACACAATTACGAACTCTGGAAGAGGAACATATTTCAATGTTAAGGAACACAATTTTATTATTTATATAATATGCACAAACCAAGCCACGTTTCTCACATCTATTAATTAGGACGAATAAAGGAATGTGTTTATGAGACTAAGAAAGCCTTATTACAGTTTATATTATAACCCGAGGATTATAATAAAACAAATTAAGATACAGTATGAACCACATATAAATCAAATGTTCATTTTACTTTTTTATTCACCTTGGTGACCTCATCTTCGGCTCTATGTAGAGTGTCATTTTAACTAACAACTTGCGACCAATTTTTTTATTGTTTACGACTGTTCCTATGGTTACAGTCTAGTCACTCGAAGTCGGCGAATGTTACGTAATCGTCGTCCATCAGAAGTCTTGGGTCTTTGTCATCTAACGTCGGCGTAATCGTTCTCGGAAGACGTCGAGCTTTCAATGTAGCCTCGAGCCTCACATTGTAAACAACTTCGTATTTTGGTTGAGATACTGATATTTATTGTGTAACACCGGAAAACTGTGAAAATAAATTACAAACTATTAAACATTTTTTTTACACCATATCTATATGTAAATGGTATACTATGCTAAAGGTGGGTGACCCAGTTATTCATCATTGATTAAAATAGTCACATTTTAAGTGTTCCAAAGTTGGTTGCGCACATTCAGTGGTACGTTATCTTGTAAGTATTCAGATACCTTTATACCTCTAACACATAGCATTGATATGATCAAGGTACATATAAAATGAATGCATTATCGAATAAGTAATGTCACTAGATATAACTGTCTCAGACATCCACAGTGCTAAGTGGATATATTAGCCTTATATTTGACAATGATAACATTAGGGAAAGTACACGGTACAGCGTACGGCTTCGTGAGACTGATCTTAACATCAAGTTTAACCATGAAAAACAAGACATTTGTAATACTAATACATTCTAAGTGATTATTGGTTATTCATTAGTTTTCTACATACATCGTTGCGTCTAATATGGGACTCAGGTAGTCAGATGTTCACATATTGAATTATTTTATATTATATGAAAGCTGCCATGTCATTGCTGTAGGACATATCACTCGGCATAGCATTGTCTTCGTACTCGATTTTGATTACAAGTTTAGATAATTATAGTGTCAACTAGTAATACATGTCATTTAGACTGATATACAACTATGTTACATGACACTATTATAATAATCAGTTAGATACACATACTATTACTGCTAGGTAATATAAACGAAACTATGTTGTTCAGCGTAGATGTTTCCCAAGGGTATGAATCAACCAACTCCTGTAACTAATACAGGGGCCCGCAGAGTTTCCCTAGGGTGGGTCATTCACCTCCCATGACCTGTAAAGCCCCAAACACAGCAACAAGTATATTTACATTCATTACTCACTCCTGCAAGACAGCCTAGACAGCGTCGATCATCTAATTATAATCTACTCTTTATTCCCAGTGTTGAGACAAATGTCGGAACTATAGCTTTTTCGGTTGCTGCACCGACTTTGTGGAACTCACTCCCTGTTAGTGTTAAGTATGTAGGAAATATATATAAACGCTGTCGCTGCTAAAATTGTATTATTGTTATTATTATCATCTTTATTCGGACTCAAGATCCACAAGCATGTACATATTAAACACATTGAAAGTTAGAAATAGCAGCTAGAAAACAAATTATATTGTGCTGATATATGAAATCACAGCATTACATTCTTCTTTATTTAAGACATCGTCATTGTTACAATCTTTCATTTCAAATAATTCAGAAATCATGTTTGCCTTGTCATAGTATGTAGTTGAATTTAATAAATGCATGGTCAATATGTCGGAACAAAGAAGGGTAGGATAAGTAAGAAGACGGATAAAGACTCCGTTAAATAGAACAACAAAGAATGTCGTTGAATAAATATGTTGTGCAATAAATGTCGTCGTTAAATCATCGAAACAGCCGTAGGGGAAATATATGCGACAGGTCCTCAAATTCAAACAGTTCAGTTGTCGACGGTGTCGTCGGTTCTGGAGGACGCGGTGACAACTAACGAAAACAACACGGCTGACTTTATTGAAAGCCACATTCATGACGATTTAACTTCCAGTCTTTTGGTGTATGTCTGGCCGCTGATTGCCTGACGGGACTCGGCGGTAACACGCTCGAGTTGGTCGTGCTGGGGCGGAACGGACTCGTGCGGACCTCGGCGAACGTCTACTTGACCGCCCTGGCCGTCGAGGACAGTTTGGTCTTGATGGTGGCGGTCTACCTTCTCTGCGCTTGGGGCTTGTGACTGGATGATGCGAGTATAAAGACATGTCACGCAATCTCACAAGGACACCACGTGCTTGTAAACACGTCTATGTGGACCATTGTCGCGTTCACTGCCGAGTGTTGGGTCGCCATCCGCTTCCCGCTTTACTCAAGCTACGGCTGTGTACGCCGAACAATGCCGCCGTATTTTGCATGTCGTTGTTAGTGCCTACCTTTTTCAAGAACATCCACGTTGTTATCATATCCGCTCCGGCTATCTTCAGATCGGGCGACGTCGTTTGCCTCATTGTGTTGCGCGACCTGCATTACATGAACAAAGATCGATCATGGATTAACCTCGTAGCTACCACCGCCGTGCCATTGGCAGTGCTAGTTATCAGCAACTGGGCAATAATAGGAGACTCCGTGACGCCCACGACATCCATGTGTCTGGGCGTATCGTTGGCGTTCATCGTCGGTGTCGTTCCCAGTAATGTGTTCGTCGTCATCAATCACTACTGGCCAATGCCGCCATCCACTTTGTACTTTGTCATCCACTGCTCGATGTACCTGTCAATCGCGCCATCAACTTATTCCTGTACAGTCTGACGGAAGCTCACTTCCAGAGCGAATTGGTTCCAATGTTTCGTAGTTGTATCCAGCGCGGAGGTGCGGCGGCGTCTGTAGTTCACAGGATGCCATCTCGTGCTACGAGCAGGTTCAAATTCCACAGGAGTATTGGAGACGATTTACAAATGCAAAGCTTAAAGAGGTTTCTGATGGCAAAGCAGTCATTGTGTTAGGGCATTTGGTTTATGATTAAATGTGTGTTAGGCGCTCAAAGGCGACGTATTTTCCATGGCTCATTGTCGACGCCTAATTTTTTTTTTTTTTTAAATCTTAGTCAAGTCATTGAGTAATAGTTTTACTTATTTCACAGCCAGTTTACCTTTTTTTTTCTCGTGACCTTGCTAGCAGCAATCTTCTTCAGACGACTACCGCTAGATGGCGACACGGTAGTCTTTCTTCGCAGACGTCACTCTGATGTGTGCCCCCCGCGACCGCGCCCTGGGTCGCCCTTCAGGAGATTATCGTAGATATGTGAGAGTCGGTATCGGGCCTCATCTCGATTCATGCTGTCTTTGGTTTTCCTTATCCATATCGCTTCTTTGATTCCTCTTGTTCTCCAGTCCGACTCTCAGTCTAAAAATTTGGTCCCCGTCCATTCTACTATGTGATTCTGTTGAGTCATGTGATCTGTACTCGCTGATTTATGCATCTCTTTTTCCGATGTTTTTCTGTTGCTTCGGGTGTAGGATCTACAAGCCGATGCTTTCTCAGCGTCTTCTTTGTATTCTTTGATGCGGGTTTCTATGTTAAGTTTCGTTTCTCCGATGCATGTGGCATTACAGTTCTTACAAATTATGGAATATACCCTTTCACACATCTTTTGTGGTTCAACTTTGTCCTTTGGTCTTACAAGTGACCTCTTGATGGTGTTGTGAGGCTTCATTGCTGTGTTCAAATTGTATTTCTGCATGATCCGTGATGTGGTTTCGGATAATCCTTGGACATTTGGAAGTACCACCATGCCTTTGCTCTTGTCTTTTCCACTGTCTTTTTCATGATGTTATTTTCCTTCTTTGTTTCACTCATATTAGTCAAGTCATGCTACACATCAACTAAAAGTCATATAAATTCTAAGAAGGTAGTCCTCAGTACCATCTGAACAACGTAAAATCAACGTTGTTTCGTGTATGAATTTTCGTGTGCCTAAGCAGTTCCATTACTCAGGAATTCCCGGTGTATTTGGTTAATACCGGGGACCTATAAACCTTTCTTAGTTTGTGTGGTAAAACCCAAATCCTATGTAGGTTGAAAATGGGCAATTCGTCCAATTTATTTTGGAGGTGATATTTCATATCGTAATTTCAATTGTGGACACCGCATTAATTGTAAAATGCCTCAAGTATAGGGTGCACAGTCAGAAATAAATAGTCTCGATAACTACTTCAGTATTGAAGACACATTGGTACATGTTAGCCATAAAAGTGTGATCCAAAAAACATTGTTGCTTTTATATAATGTTCCAGCATAACAATTGACAAAAAACATACTTAATTAAGAATGCACAAGCAAAGTACCAGCTACAGCAATACTATTTAATATTCACACAACAGTACACACACACATGCGGGGTAAGTAATCCCCCAGGCCCTATTGGCTTGTGAATTGGGACCCCTCCCCCACTAAAGGGTTGCACGCTTATTGGCCAAAGCCAGAACAAAAGGAAAATCAATACAGGCAATACTGGTTTTGTTTAACATTCATATGAATTGATGGGCACAGCCCAATTAAATCCCCAAATTGGGGTTCAACCACAAAGTAATCCATGTTTGCTGAACTGGCTGGTACAGTAGGTCGGGTCAGTCCTGACTACAACCGACCCCTTGCCAACAAATGAATAAGTCGCCTAACGGCTCCCTCCTCTGCCAACAGAAGGTGAGTTGCCTTACTACTTTTCCTCAGCTGACAGATAAGTCGCCTCACGACCATCCATCTATCAACGGTTTTGGTCGGCCTACTATGCTGTGCCGAAGTTCAAGTTGCTGCCTCTGAGGAAGCGAATGAATGTCAATACAAGTTACGTTCGTCACCGACACGTTGTTGCACTCGTCGTCAATGCCGGGTCACGTTCATCACTGCTGCATCATGTTCGTCACTACTGGGTCTCATTGTTGCGATCATCACTGCACGACCCGTAGTTGTGCTTATCACTGCACGTCCCGTAGTTGTGCTCAACACTGGACGTCCCGTAGTTGTGCTCATCACTGCACGTCCCGTAGTTGTGCTCAACACTGCACGTCCCGTAGTTGCGCTTATCACTGCACGTCCAGTAGTTGTGTTCATCACTGCACGTCCCGTAGTTGTGCTTAACACTGCATGTCCCGCAGTTGTGCTCAACACTGCACGTCCCGTAGTTTTTCTCAACACGGCACGTCCTGTTGTTGTCTCCCGTCACGTTGCGATCACCATGTTGTTGCGGTCGTCCCTCTGTGGCCCTTCGATGGAGCAATCTTCACTGCAGGCGTCAGGGGCTCGCTGTGTATGGTGGTCGATATGAAACAGAAACAGTCGGGGGCAGTATCTGTATGTAACCGGGTGTAGCCGGTGGCTTTATGTGGAGAGAGATTGATTCCACTCAGATATATATTTCTGGTAGCAGTCAGAATGCCAGCGTCCCATGGTCTTATTTTGTTCGGAAGAGAAACCTGACAATGCTGCCCATGTGGCTGCCCCTATTCTATTACAACGACGATATATTTTCTTGTTTGCTAACTCGGTGCGAGCAATGACTGCCATAAAGTACTTAGCAAATGCATTTTTTTGAACTGACAACTTATTAGCATAGCGAAAAAAGAGGGCCCTCCTCATGAGAAACTAGGTTGGCGCTGGTGAACGTGAGGACGTGAACGCGCCACTCCCTTAACAGTATTTAGAACAAATAATCCGCTGTGGGGTTAGGGTAGAGACAAGCTTTTTGCCTTTCTGCAAAGATCGACAGGTAAGTCCTAATAGTACTGGGTGCTTTCCCTTCCTCCTTGAGATGCTGCACACAAATTATTATTGTGTTTGGGGAGCCGGGCAAGTAGTGCCGCTTTCTATCTAGTGTTAGCAAAAATGCTGCAACCCTGCTACAGTTAGCCTCGTAACGGCGATCACTGCTCAGTGCAAGGGACATTTCCATGGTACTCAGGGCGTTGCGTGCCAGGGTAGCCACTGAATAGGAATTACAGGCCGGTATGAACGAGACATACGCGTTCGACCTGCAACCGTGAGATAAAATCCGGAACAACAGTGAACTTTCCAGGGATGTGCCTGGCGGGGAAACATATGTTATAAGAAAGACATGCAACCACGAGTTGGCGAACTAAACACATCAGTTGTGGGTCACTGGCTTTTTGCCTAATGGTCACCGCCCCCACGGCTGTTTTGTCTGAAAAGAACAAAACCCTTTGATTAATCGACACTGGTCCCCATCGCCCGACAGTCAGTACGATTGGTAAGAGCTCTTTAATGGAAATGTTTTTGGAGTCACAGGGGGAAATGTCCCTGAAACCAAGAGTCACCCACGACAGCTCCGAATGCAAAACCATTTGTATCTGTTGTAAGAGACAGCACATCTGATGATGTCCAGTTAGTAGCAAAAAACGACAACTGACCGTTAAAATTCTGCAGAAATTCAAACCATGCTGAAATGTCCTTTCGAGCCACAAGCGTCAAACGGATACGGTGATTGGCCTTGTCAGTGTGGCGCCTGAAGAATGCGCGACCAGAAGCTACTGCACGTAATGCAAAATTAAGGGAGCCGATCAATTATTGTATCTCTTTTAAGGTGACTTTCTTCATTTTAGCTAGGTTTATTAACTTATGACGTAGCGATACCACCTTCTTCAGCGGTAATGCGAGTGTTTGATTTAAGGTGTTAACTTCAATCCCGTGGAGTGTGACCTTTGTGACAGGTAACACTGTTTTAGCATGCTTTATATGTAAGTTAATAATTTTGCTCAGTATAAAAAGGCTGGACGGGTTGTAATGACATTCAGGCTGTTTTGCCCCAAACAAATCGTCAAGGATATGGCTCATGCTGGAAAAGTGAAACTTGTGCTGGCGTATCCATTGTAGGGCCTGTCAAAGTAGCTCAACCAATTGGCATGCATGACTGTATCCCATCGGCAACGACTCAAAATATTCCAGTACCTGACGTTTGAAACCAAACAATCTGTAATCAAGGGGGAGACAGGAATTATGCGAAATGCATCTTGGAAGTCGGATTTGGCGATGAATGCCCTTTTTCCCAACTTCGCAAGTTGAGCGACGCAATGGTCTCGCATTTGAAAAGCAACATTAGTGAATTCAGGCAGTATGTGTGGGTTGAGTGAACTGGTTTGTAGAAACTTAGGTCATGAATGAGCCGAAATTCGCATGACTCTTTCTTTGGGACTAAGCCTAACGGCGAGTAAACCATGTTTCGGAAGGGATCTGATGTGAAAGGGCCTGCAATCAGGTGTTTCGCCTTTTCGTTGTTCAACTTCCGTTGCACTATTCCCTGGTTATCCCTGACTGATTTGTGATTTTCAAAGTGATGCTTAGGTTGCGCTGATGTAGTCGTGGAATGGATCCGAAAAAACTCAATGAAACGTGTAAACAACGTGTTAGTTATATTTGTGTCGCATCCCTGCAACAGCAATTGTAAGACATTAGGTTTATTGGTGTCGATATTACGCTACCGGTCCTTGTAAATCTACCTTGAATCAATATATCATTGCTGGCCCCTGTGGTTATCTCAAACTCTTTGTTATAATTTTTTTTTTTTGGGGGTGCTCTGTAATAAGTTCTGCTGTGGGGGGGGCTTTGCCTTGCCCCGGCAGACGAGCTAAATATGCATCTCCTTTTAGCAGAAGGAACATCCATATATGTATCGGCAATCTGGCTTTTGATATTTCCCCTTGTTAAGGGTGCTTCCGGAAGCATATTCACGAAAGGACTGGGATGAGACAGATGTGTTTGCTGCTTTTGCCTAACACTTTGTTTTAAGGCTGGAGTAGAGGGGGTAGTTGAAGAGATTCCAAGGATTATCCGTCCTCTCCCTCCTCACACGGAAACGGTAATCATATTCCAACCACACCCGGGACCCCTTCTGTGCATGCATGGTCAGGATGTGATCCATGTAATTTATCAACTGGCTACCCCCTTCAGCATACCTTTCGGCCCTGATGGTTGCATAAGTCATAAAGAGGTGCAGCCATTCACCAATTATATCAACAGGGATGACTACCCGTTTTACGTCTAAGGTGAAAGCGGCCGGATTCTCCTGTGGGTCAAGATATAATATGTGCGCAGAATGCGCAGGGGAAAGTACTCGTTGCTATATGTGCGCTGTCTGGGTTTGTCTGTTACTTCGTCGCCTAACTAAGCCCAACCCATGTCAGAAGCAGTATAACCTGATGTTGAAGTTGATCCGTGCCGCTTCATCTTCCCGTGGGTACGCATTTCAATCTCCACAGCCGGAGAGTCGCTGTCCGTGCACTCAGAGTCAGATAAGTTGACCACTCGGTCGAGTGATGGCGAGCTGCGTCCTCGTTTCGCTGCGCGATGACGACTCAAAGATTGGGCTAGTCGACCTTCATCGGGCTATTCGTCTGGCTGTGAAGATGGGCCAGCTGTGGTAGGAGCTGACTGCTCTCTGCGCAAGGCTTCGAATTTCTCATCATTCTTCGCCAACATGGTGGCCAGGAGAACCTCTATATTGGGTGCGTCAGGAGTACGGACCGCCGGCGCTTGTTAAACAGGCGTACCGCCTGGAGCGCTCTGATCAGGCTTCTTGACCCGCCACTGGGGTGTCGATTATTTCGACATGATTTGGAACCCATCATCATTTAATCCTCCAGGCGTACTGCCTGGAGCGTTCTTATCAGACTTCTTGACCTGCCCCTGCGCCGTCGATTGTTTCGACATGATCTGGAACCCTGCATCATTTAACCCACCATCACCACCAGTAGAATATGGTGCAGTAGTTCGGCATGGAAATAACGGCAATGCATGATGCATCAAATCAATTAAATTTCTTGTTCACATATAATAGGAACAAAGCACTACGTTACTGCAGTGTATTGGTCAAGTTAATTGTTATTTGCCTATAATGCTTGAAACGTGAGTGAACTGATCAATCAATTTGTGCTGCCGTGAATGTTCCAAATTATATAGATTCATATTATCAATCCGAATAGATCAGAAATGTATTTTTTTATTTCTTTAAATTGATTATTTTCATCTATAACACGTTGAAGCGGTTGTCGAATGACGAGCGACTCGTACAATGTCATGTCCCTCTCGTATTCGAATGAAACTTCCAAGATCATGTTGCAATTTAAAATTATTTCTGCTACGTGACCATCGGCGATGTAGCTACGAAGCAACCCATCAATGTGTTCCATATATTTCTTAAGGTGTCTACCGAGTCCAATGTACGTCTGATTTATTTCAGTGGTTTGGGGAACAATGTTTCAGTTAGATAGAGCGAGTCGTAACTGCCATTCGGTGTAACCATGTTGTTCACCAAAAGGGCAGCGTTACAGTAAGCGTCGTGCACTCGGTCTAGGTTGTATGAAGCTCTTTTAGAAGCGATGAGCTTTTCTTCTAGATGCAGCTGTACGGCTGCTCGCCAAGGTTTTTCTTCACTCACGTTGGCTGAATTGTTTACTATTTGAGTGAGCTCGAACGAATCAGACATGCAATCATAAGGATGCATGTTGTCCCAAACGGCAATAAAATCCCTTTGTAAGACTTCCTGCATTTTGTCCAATCCCATGCTTATAAAAGTGTAAACGCCTCGTGATTCCGCTAATACCTTATTTCCGTGTAGAATGGAATAAAACGTGCGACGTCTGTTAAGTTCTTCATACGTTATCTCTTGTGGTAACTCAAGTATAACTCGTCCCGCCTCCTCTATGTTAGCTCGCCGTCTGTCTGGCAATATACGCTCCTTCGTGTCGAGCGATTCGTTCAAGTTCTTCCCCGCTTTCTTGATGAATGTTTCAGACAAATCGAGTCGGTTTTCGTGGTTCTGGTTGGCGCACGCATAGCTCATTGACGTTTTGTAATGCACTTCATCACACGCTTTCGGGCACTCGCACGTGTCAGAGAGGGTTTCGTTAAATATTTCTGAAAGACAAACCTCGCTTTAAAATGTTACGTACACTGTAGTACACGCAGCACCCTTGTAGTTCCAGTTGGATAATTGTTGTTATGTGAACTTTTTAATTGCGTGAGTCGCTCTAAATCAAGAATCCACCCGAGATTGTTACGGGAAGGCAGTGTTAGTGGAGCCACATGGTTACTTAATATTTTAATTACGCACAGGGAAGAAGACGATTTACATTACTTCGCGCATTAAGTAGAAGTTAATTTAAACATCTTAATGTCGGGTTAGTTGAGTAGGGTTATGGGACGAAGATGAATGTTTTTTACCCAAAAATACATCAAGTAATTAAATTTTATGAGCAAGCAAATTGGGATACCGGATATCTACAAGGCAACATATTACAAGTGATTTACACTGGTTGCGACTGGTCTATATTAATTAAGTGTGCTTGTCAGACTTGTCAGAGACGTGTTGTACCCATTGGGTAGATGTGTTGGCTGAGTAAGAAATGTTAGTACAAGGCCTACGTATATTATACAAATGAAGCATTTAATCAAACTTACGCTGCACTGTACCTTAACGTACCCCACGCCAAGTGGTAGTTGAACCAGTTTACCAACCATATTTGAACCAGTTACACATACTTATATATGTGTGCTAGTTATATTATTTTTGGTTTAAGCTAATATCCATAGTTTATGAGAATAACAGCAATTTTACTTATGAATATGATTGTGCTCAATGGATCAAAACGAATTAAAAATGGCTCAACAAACACTGCCTTCCCCTACTTCAAGCTGCCAACATTGTAGAGGTTTCGCGTTCTTGAAACCTGGATTAGTGGTGCATATATATCCATACACATGTAGGGTACCGTGGGGGTATGGAGCCACTCTTGAGAGGAAATCGTATGCAGTAGAGAATGTTTTCGTCTATGCTCAATGAATGATACACAGTTTATTATCATAGGACATTCCGTTTGTTGAAATTGTTGACGTACCCAATGTCTGAAAGAAATGTGTAGGCATCTTAGCGGAAGTTCTTGTGGTGGGGTAAGAAGCCCACCCACGGGCAAGTAGCCCCCTCTGAGCATTTACAATATTATAGTTACTTTATTTGAATATTTGTTATCATGCATCACACAACCGATTATACGCCACTACTATAATCGCATTAGCATATTCTATGCATTTACTTCTTGTGTCCCAAGGACGATTTGTATACTTATTAAGCTAGCATTAACAATGTTTACATGAATTGCGGGTTAGGTGGTGGTTTGCGTTTTCTGCAACCGTACTTTAATAAAAATTAATGGACATGCCCGACATGTGGCTCCATCTGGCTATTTTTAAATTGTTATTTTCGGGCCTTATGTCTACACGGAAGAGGGTAGCAATTTCTAGCGAAGGGACGTCTTACAACACCTTACCTTTCTTTTTTTTCTGTAGAAAAGTGTTCCGACTTCTAAGTCTGCGTCCCACGGGAATCTCTATTTGGACATATCATTTACGCAATGGCTACTATCTGGTGGTAGGCGTCGGGATATTTCGTTTTTAACTATTGTACATAGTCAGATATGTTATCAACTTGGACACACCGAATAAAAAGCACCAACGTCTTTGTTTGTGCTACCTCCCGTGGAACCGTATATTCATGTCATGGAACTTTATATACTGTTTTACAGTACTTCACCATATTTTAGCTCAAGGCGTAAAGGATGGTTTTGCTTATGGCACTGTTACCTGACAATTGGTTGTTTATATCGAAACAAATGTCACGGTTTTGGGGATATGCACCTAAAAGAGATATCATGAACTAACCATTTGCAACTAAGGTCAAGAATATCACGCCAGTGGTTTACTCGAAATGTGTGGGAGAAATAGGTATTTATCTTGTTGGCTGAGGGCTGACATGTTTACTATGTTATGGAAAGTGGGTAACATAGACTAAGCGTGACGTACTAAGTGAGGCCGAACAGAAATTAAAACAGAGGCCAAAATGCATTAGATAAGTTGAGTTTTGACGCAAATAGCATGGTAATATTTTATTGTCAAACATAGGAATATATTTTCATTTGGCGGACGAATATTGATAGATTTCCACATAACGTAGGGTTATCTAGCAGTATGGCGCAGCCCATGAAATTAAGATGATATACGTTTAAGTAATGTTTCACACTTAAACCACTGGCGTGATATTCTTAATTGTAGCTACAAATGGTTATGTTTTTGTAACTCTTACTGGTGCATAGGCGCAAAATCATGACTTTTGTTTCACTTTAAAATGACACTGATTAGCAAACTACATTTAAACATGCTGTAGTTCTAGGCATAATTGACAGAAAGAAAAGTAAGGTGTCTATGCGTATGGCGTATGGGGAAGTAGGGAATGGTCTCCCTCAGTCGACAGTAGAAAAAACATTTTCTACTTATTATATGCCTATACGTTGTCTGCGAAGGCCGCATATTTTAGACATTAACGTTGACCCAAACGCATTTGGCGAAGACAAAACTTAGCAGGAGGTGGTTCCGGTCTCCGAGATTGACGAGTGGCTGGAACTGCTCATGATTTATTCAGCGGTTAGGGCTCGCAGGTTCCCCATGGAAGGACATCAGTTAATATCCTATATGAAGCATGTTAAAACAATCACACAACGGAAAGGGTCGCATGTGGCAATAGAATATGATGGCCAGTTCCGCCTACAGAGGCTCCCAGAGGGGGTAGCATGGGATGATTTCCAATATGACCTCTATGAAGAATGTCAATCATATTGTGAGAGTAAAAGGAAACGTACACAGAAGCCCTTTCGAGCCGGCAGACGGGGTGAAAATGTGCCCCGTTTTTGTTTTGCCTTCAACAAAGGCAACTGTTCACGAACAAATTGCCGTTACAGTCATCTATGTTCCAAGTGTAAACGACCGGGCCACGGTCTCTCAACCTGTAGAGCCGAGAGTAAAAGCCCTTCACAGCCACATCAACCAACAAAATATGAACCTGTAAGTACAGGTCATGTCCTGCCTACACTTGTCAAACACAGTGTCCTCGAATGTATGTTACAAGGCTATGATTGCAGATCAAAGACATCTCTCATATTGGGTTTTGAATCTGGCTTCAGGATTAATTCATCCATTGACACTGATCCCCGAAAAGGTCTATATGAAAATCACAAATCTGTCAATGACAATTTATCCATCGTCCAGACTAAGCTTGACAAAGAGAAAGCGCTTGGTAGAATTGCTGGTCCCTACCAGAATCCCCCTCTATCCAACATGGTTTTCTCACCTTTATGTTTAGTTCCAAAAAAGGAACCAGGGGATTTTCGTCTCATTCATGATTTAAGCTAGCCCAAAGAAAATTCAGTCAATTCTCACATTGCTCCAGAATTTTCATCCGTTTCATTCGAGATGCTTGATGATTGTATTCGCATTATGTTGGAATTGGGAAAAGGGTGTTTAGTAGCTAAAGCAGATATCAAGGATGCTGTCAGGATCATTCCCATTTCTCCCCTTGCTTATCGCCTGCTAGGTTTCAAGTTTAAAGGACAATTCTATTTTGACATGTGTCTGCCAATGGGTTGCAGCACGTCATGTCAGACGTTTGAGTCATTTTCACAAGAAGTGCACTAGATATGTGTACATAAAGCAAATATTTTGCACATCAGCCACATTCTTGATGACTTTATCATTTTCGGAAAGACCATTTCACGTTGCCAGTTATATTTGGACAGGTTTTTTTAAAATCTGTCTTATGACTAACATTCTCATTAAACACTCCAAAACGGTGTTACCAACTTCCAAAGTTGTCCTTCACGGAATTGAAGCAGATTCTGTAGAACATACAATTAAGCTTCCCCGGGATAAACTATCAGTGCTTCGCGCCAAGCTTATTGCAATGTCTAAACGCAAAAACTGTAATTCTCACAATACTGCTAACTGTACCCATAATCTAGCAGTGGTCACCTAGCAGGGGTCAAAGTTCTTTTTAATGGGTGGTCATCTAGTCAGATGGGTAAAAAAAATCAGTAGCATAGACGTATACATACCTCATGATGCAACCATGACCATCAACACCACCATCACAACCATTACCACAACCACCACCACAACCAACACCACCACCACCACCACAGTTACTACACTCCCAGAACACAGTCAGAATACATGGTCATTACATCCTCAGTACACATCTATAATACATATAATACATAGTAATTACAACCTCAGTACATTGGTAGTATACAAAATAGTCTGTATCTCCATCACACAGCTATACTACATAGTCACTGCACCCTCAGTATAAATCTAGAATACATAGTCACTAGACTTTCAGTACACAACAAGAATACAAAACAGTTATTGTATCTCCAGTTCGTAGCTATAATACATAGTCACTACAACTCGAGTATACAGTTAGAATACATAGTTAGTACTAGCATACATACAAACACAGTATTGGCACAAATAACTGTCTACCTGTATCACTTATTACACATATTGCACTTCGTTTTGGAAGTGTCGTGGTTAGCATATCCACTTTACATGTTCAGATCAGGCACGTGTTAACGTACAACAACGCGAAACTAAAGTGTGTATGTTTAAACGTCTTTATTCTCGCCAATTCCGCTTTGAGAATTAATGAATATATTGCAGCGTAGCCAAATGATGGGTGACTGAGAATGTTCCAATTTAGCCCTCTTTCCGAGATCTTTATATACATATAGCTCACACAATAAGTCAACAAGTGGACAGTAGTTACCATAGGTTTTAGTTTTCTGAACAGCCACGGCAACGTATTGTCGCTGCTGACAGGACGAAGCCACATAGCGGCTTTGTGAAAGCGGGGAGGTGCGGAACCGACTTATTATCATTCCGGAGGACATACCTTTGGTCTGAGCAACGGACATCGGGTTGGCGTGTAGTCCGGTAGACAGGGAATGAGACACGCACGACCGTAGAGTGCGTTTTGTTTGCCTTAAGGAACGTAGGCAAACAGCCGATTCAGCGCTTGCTTAGTGACAGTGGCATATGTTAGGTGAGTGCCCGTTGCTCGAAGCAAGAGTTTCGGAGCAGATGCTAATTTGAAGTAACACAAAGTTCATTCGGACGCAAGCAATGGCGGCATGTTGACTTAGGGTGGCATGCTGATGCAACCGTGAAGTTGAAGTGTTCGATTTTTTTTGCTCGTTTGGACTTTGTTAAATGGTTTTCTGGCATAGGGCTATGCCACCCCCGCTGCGCGCATTTTCATTACCGTATAATTTGTATTCATGATCGGGCGTACCATCTTGTTAAATACAATTCTCCTTTTTCACATTACAGGAAATCCATCAAAACTGAAGATTATTTGCTTCCAATTGTGATGATATTAGTGTCCCTCCCAAATACGACCTGGCTATTTAATCAAAGTAACAATTCACACATATCTCTATCGATAGCAATATATCCACTTATCAAGCCAATTCAAATATATTGTAACACTTTACAACAAATGCAAAGCAGAGCAAATATCTATGTAATAATATAAGTGAACAATAGGGATATAATATTTTATCAATAAAGCACGAAAACAGTGTGCACGTGTAGAAAAGTATTCGTGAATGTGATGCATGTTCTTCATTCTTCAGTTCATTAATGCTTACAGCCCCAGAAGAGGCTGTATGCATTAATGAACATTAATGCACATTAATTAATGCATGTGTTACACCATGCATTAATTAATGCATGATTTTAACAAGGTTGCCGTTCCAAACAAAAAGTTCCTGATGGCAAGTGGACAAGGAAACCATTGGCTTATCGATAGTCCAACAATTGCCTCATATATATGTGTAGCCCGCCCTTATCAAATATATGTCAATTCTATTTTTAAACATATTCACACTACTAGCACTAACACAATCATTTGGCAGTTTGTTCCACTCATTTATCACCCTATGTGAGAAA